>JARHVA010001715.1:187500-220000 GCA_037957365.1 Torreya grandis
GGTAGAGGAGTACAGGTTGAGAGAAAAGGTAGACGAAGAGTGATCACTCCCAGGTGGAAAGTAGGGTTGGTAGGTATATTTATTAAAAAATATGGGGTGTTCACATCATATAATTAAAATTGGAATGTACTCCAATACTATCCTACACCATCTCTAAATTTAGGGTAGTCATTAGATTTACATGACTTTCACCCATTGAAAAGGGGTACACAGCATGTAGGGCTATTGATTCATTGATTGAATGTTTATTATTTTCAATGGTCAATGAGGAAGATATGAACATGATTTAATTTCAATAAGGTTCAATGTCTAATGCACAACTCAAATTATTACTTCAATGATGTTGTTGTAGAGATAATACATTGAGGTTTAAAAGCCTATTTTATAGCTTATGTTCATGTCTGCTACCAATATATTGACACCATAAACATCCCATCAAATAAATGGAAACATAATATAAAAATTATAAGTAGTGTAAGATTCAAAAATGATTTGTGTGACAATGATGAGGGGAAATGACAAGGTATTTCAAATGATATCATACACATCATACACATACCCTGAATTCAATATATTTATTGGATTTATTTGAGTTAAACCCATTACAAATGTGTTTGTATATTTCAATATAGTTGAATATATAATTTACTATTTTATTTATGATTATGGAAATAATCCACATCTGATGTGTGAATCAAATCAAAAATGTAATTCTACTAATGTGTGGAAATAAACTGATGTTTTAAAGTTTGTCTTTTTCCTTTCACTGCAGTTGAATTGAGTACCAAATCTTGTATAAAGTGCTTCTCATATGGGTTCATAAGGGAACATTTTTCACGAAATAATGTGAATGTTATGATATATTAGTTACCGATATAGATAAAATGTGGTTAATTACCATTGTTCCTAGGTGGTAGTGAGAGTTGGTAGGTTTAATTCTCAATTAGTAAGGGGTGCCACATTATGCACTTATATGAGTAATATACTCCATAAATGAAAAGAAAGACTTACAAAAAATTGCTTAAATTAAATATAATAATATAAATATATTATAATATAGAGTATATAATACATATATAATGATTTCTAGACCAAAAATAAAACAACCTAAAACTTTAAAAATAATAAGTAAACTATCGATTTAAAATATAATATTGATAATTGAAATATCTTTGAAAACGACACAAATCTAAAAAAATAAATTAAATAATCTAGAGACATGGTGGAGAAGGTGGTATAGTGACTGGGGAATATGTTAGGAGGGATGAAAATATATACTTAGTTAATAACATTATTGAGTAAAAGAGAGTGTGTCACATTCTAACAAACACCTATCAACATGGATGTTCTTTTTGTTTTTTCTTAAATGGCATGAAGAGAAATGATGAGTAGATGTGTGTAATGTCTTGATACCTTATTAGGTTTGGCATCATGGGTTTTTATCATTAGGCTATATTTTTTGGTGATGTTCAATGGTTTTAAACCCTAGCTATGGCAAACTAGACTAATTAAAGTATTGTTGACCCTCTCAAAACAAACAATTAGGGAAGATAAGACTCCTTTCACTGTTGGCCACCCTATCATTAAATATAGACCCTAATATTATTTTGGAGATATTATTTATATGTGTTGATAATATCATTCTATCAATGGTTTATTTTCTTCTATAGTTGGTGTAATAAAAACTGAGACTGTAGACTTGGAGCAGACATTGAGCAAGGTAGGGTGAATTATGTAGATTTCACTAGAGAAGGTAGGGAGCATTCTGATAACAAGTGAGAATTATATGTCTAAAATACATATGGTTAATTCATTAGCTATATTATGTCTCTTGTTTAGTTAGGTATACCATTGTAGAAATTATGGAAAATAATACCCTTTATTATTTGGCTACAACTTTTTTACAAAATTTTAGATGTTTCTATGTGTTGTATTTATAAATAGGTGATGTAAAATCTAAAACCAATGTCTTTTATAAAATCAATCATAATTTTGAAATTTTACCAGCGAATGATTTTTTTGGAGAGCTGCAGAAGGCATCACACAACTATCAACGATTTTTAAATTATATGTATATTTTTAAAATTTACAATTTTATTCAATTTTTGTATAAATTATATATATATATATATATATATATATATATATATATATATATATATATATATATATTCACAAATCTTATATAATTATGTGATATGATATGTTTTAAGTCCCTCATTTTATCTAAAACTATGTGATAATTTTGATAATATATGTAGTAAATTTTGGGTTTTTAATGTGATACAAATCTTTGGTTTTTATAGTTGCATGCTAAACTATTTCAAATGTTTTTCATTTCTCTTGATTATACCAATTGAAATATAAAAAATTAATATTTGGATTATAGGTTTTGAAACAAACATAAATAAGATTAATATAATAAATATTAATTAGTTTTTTCAATCATTTATTTATTTATTTTTAAATTTTTATTTCAGGTTGGATTGCATCTAGACACTCTAAATATCTCCAACCCCTATTTTGATAAGATATTATATTCAAATAAAATATTATTATTACATATATCCTATTTATGAAATCCTTTTAAACCATGCATAAAATATTGTAACTCGTAATCTAATGCATGTAGACCCATTAAAATGCTACTTTTAATAACATTTCTTATTATGCGCTCATGCACATGCTTATCCCTACAAACCTATTTTTGTCAAAGCCCCTAAAGGAATGAAGGGATTGATCTATTTATTAGTACACACATTATTGTTTTTCTAAGGTATACCTATAGTCTTTGGTAAGAGAAGCTATAGAGTTTGGTTTGTGACACAAAATAAAATAATTAAATATTTACAAGAAAAACTAAATATAAAAGAATAAAACTGGGGAATAACAAAAAAAATATATATCTATTAAAGAAACGGTTTTCTAAACTTCTTTTTAATTAAACTTGTCTATTTTAATCTTGTAGAATATAAAACCTTAAAAATATTAAAGAATCATCTTTTACTGAATTGAAAATTTATTTCTGAAAACTAAATAGTTTTCAAATTTATACTTGTTTTCAAAATGAATACATTTCTTTGAAATAATATCATTGATAAAAGTCCACTTCAAAGAATAAGAAACATAGTAAAACAAACATATATCACAAATATATTTTTTTAAATTATTATACATGCATTTATTTATTGCCTTTGTCACACATTGCATAGAATAAATTTAATACTTTAAATATTTTTCTATTAATTAAATTGTACAACTACAAAATTGGTAAACATTTAAATCATTAGAAAAAAAACAATTATTTTATTATTAAAATGTTCAACTAAAATACCCATAAGAAATGTTAATATTGTTATTACACCATAACATACAGTTGTACATACATGTAAACCCTTCAGATATATAAATAAATATCTATACACCTTAATACAATTGATACTTTTTACACAATTTATTATTTTGCTTAATAGGTGATAGACCACAAATAAACCAAAGAACAATAAATGATTTTAATATTTACATGAATAGTCAAATTCTATAAATTGAGGTTAATATCAAGTTGAATAGTTGGATTCTATAAATTTGAGGTTAATATATTATTGACACCTACTATTATGACTCTCAGTTATAAAGCTATTTTTAAATTGCGTCCACTAGGTGTATAAGTATTTGTAAAAAATTAAAATAGTATTTTGTATGCATTTAGTACCCTCATTTGTAATTATACATATACATTACAATTAAATATTTTTTGTCATTTAGTGTTATGCATGTGAGTTATTGGTTCTAAATAATTACACTTGAAAATTTTGTAATCTAGTAACAAAAACCATATCTTCATTTTTTATATTTCAAATCCTTGATTGTTTATTCCTATTTATAAACAACTATGAGTATTAGTTTAATGACAAATAACAAATCCTCATACTTTCATATAGTTTAATAATATCTTTTAGAAAACTTAATTTTTAGAAAATAATTATGATTGTTCTCACTTTTATATTGATTTTTTGCATTATGCTTAGAACCACCTTCTTAGCATTGTGTATAGACCATTTCAAATAGTTTCCTATAAATTTATATGCATTTAAATATTATTTACGTGTGGGGAAACAAATTTAGACTATTGTCCAACTCAGAACCTAGGCTTATAATTTCATTAATACAATACTAAGAGTTGGGAGTCGAAAAGGATTTTCAACCCTATGACATTCTCCTAACATGTTCCCAGTTGGACGTTAAACTACGTATACACAAGGTTTCTTAAGTAAGTTAATGAAGGACCCCCATGCATGTAATTCCAATATTCTATATATGTTTATTGTAAATGGTGTTCTTATAAAATCTTGTGTTTGATTTCAGAGAACAGATCTAAGGTTTAATGAGTACAAAATAATTGAATTATCAAACACATATTCTATAGATTCAATCATCATCCCCCTAAATGAGACAAATTTGTGTGTTCCTAGTGGGACCCTTTTTGAGCTAAGTATTAGACCCACGTCAACTCAACAAACATTGAGGCGTAAATAAATCATTATGAATGATTGTTATTTTATCTTCTAGTGGCACCAACTAGCTAGTGGTTAGTAAATCCATTTCGAATCAATCGGCATCGAGGAGTAGGTTAAAAGGATAGTGACTAGAAATTAAAGACAAGTGGATCATTTTAAATCAAGAAGCATTAGGAAGTAGTTGCATGGGATAATGACTGCAAATTAAAGATAAAGCATAGTAGAGATGGTGGGATGTGTACCTAGAGCACTAGCTCAGCAATAGACATGCTCCATTCCACATGATCCTAGGATATTTTGAAGCTCTATAAAATGAAGCCAAGTTTAGCTGTAAAAAGTGATGAAGTGGAGTACTAAAGCTCTGGCAAACTACTGCTAGATGGTTTCCATTAGCATTAAAACTTAGTTCAAGATGATTTTTGATGCTCCTCTCTATAATGCCCAAACTCTCCAATGATCGTGGGCCTTTAGTAGCTTATGTTGAGCATTTGATCAATTTATATTAGTGATACATGTATTGTTGTTGAAATCTAATAATGAATAACACTTTGTGAATGTTTATTGGATTACATGATTTATTATGTCAGATGTATGGTTGAGCTCTCACAATTTTATAACCTAACTCATTCACGGGATGCCTATAGTTAGTGATGAATCCTAATCCTAAGATATGAAATGCATTAACTATGGTTAAGAACCTACACTGTGAGATGATACTTGCACCTAAGCATAAGTTTATACCTAAGTCCATTAACTAGAAACCCAATTGTCCATCAAACACTTAAATTTTATTAAGCCCATGAAACCTAAGGCTTGCACCCATGAATTCACAACCATGTTTTGACTAACCCAAGCCCTTTAATAATAAATTTGTGCCATGGCACAACTAGCCCAATATAGACCCTAGTCCCTTCTCCATTGTGCTTCAGGTGAGAACATAAGGCTTATACCTTATGTATATTGACACCAGTGTAGTCGAGTGTTAAATATTGATCACCATAGGAATAGTCAAATCCTAAACCCTTCTATAACAAGACTAAATATGACCTAAATAGGTAGGTAAGTGTGTGACTAGGCCCATGATCAAAATACCTAAATTTCTACAATACTTTGGTTCTATTATCAGGACCTACTAAATTTTATTGATGAAATGGTGCACCAGGACAATGCTTCGACTCTCCCTCGAGAACATCAAGCACTAGCTAGAATGAGTGGAAGATAAATTTACGTTGATGCATCTAACTTGTAGAGGGTAGAACCTAAAGAAGTGGGTCCAAAACCACTTATATGATGCCCTATATGAGGTTTTCTTTTGTGAACTACCAAAATAAGTGTACCACTAGTTGGTTGCTTATGCAAACCATAAAATTTGAAGCTATGGATAGTGCCTTGAGTGGATGAAAGAGCACCTAGAAAGGATTGAAAACATAGATGCTACCTAGACTAAATGCATAGACAAATGGTGGCAAGGGTTGTTAAATAACTACATGCTTGAGTTCATTGTATTGGCATACTCTTGCCTTGAAGAAGTAGAACATCAGTTCTTATACCAACCCAAAGGTGCATTTTTCAAAGAACTCAACATCAAACTCAAGAAGCTGATCATGGATTATGGATTCAAAATAGTGATGTTAGAAGGCTAAAGTCCTCTCATGTATGAGCATTGAAATAGGGATAAACGGGACATGTAGGTGAGGTGAAATGGAAGGGGATGAGTAGATTGAAAACCGAGAGCTCAGGAGATATGTTTATAATAAGAGGAGGCATAAAGTGGTAGAAGATCTAGAACTGAAAGTATCAAGAGGACCTGTAGTGATAAAAAAGGGAATGGGGAAGAATAGCTTGAGTAGCAATTGCACCCAGAGGAAAGATCCCTTGAAGCCTTGGAATAAGATCCATAGTTGATGGGTAAATGCTTAGGGTCCCTTCAAAACTTGACAATTAGATATGAATCAAATGCACCTACTGCATTTGAACCTACGGTGCAAGCTCATGTGTTGGGTCCCCCATAGCAAGATAGAAGATTGAAAATTCACATCATTATTGACTTAGACTTTGATCACTTTACAAATTTATAATATAAATTTGTGATTAAACAAGTTATCCCATATGAGGAGGTAATTGAAGATACCACTAGACCTCAAGGTACTACACTGACTAGATAAAAAATGAGTGCAAGTACCCCAATTTGGCTAATGTCATTTATACAACCTAGCCAATAACTTGTAGGGAGAGGCCCTACACCACTAGTGAGTAGCATAGTGTCATCATCTTCTATACTACCAACAATAACCATGGGACCGATGCCTAGCCTAGTGGCTAAAGGCCTTGGATGACCAATACCAAGACAAGTACCAGGAAGACAAACACCAAAAGCATCAGCTTCTCCTCATGCCCAATGAGATGGTCATACACGTACCTGAGTGTCAAGGTGGGAAGAACACCATAGATCATATGCTTACATGTGAATTAAAATGGTGTATTTAGGGAATAACCCAGTCTAAGCACAAGGCAACACAATTTGTGATAGCCTTGCTTGATCACACACATGCTTGGTGTAGGATGTTTGATCCTAATTAGGATAAGGTTGATTATGACACCCTAAAGGGAGACTTCTTTAAGGAGTTTGATATACCTAAGTTTGAGAAATAGAGCATCATTGTGCTCAGGAATATTAATTAGGGATTATCAGAGAGTATATGTTTATACGATGTTAGATTTAAGACCCTCCTTTCTAAGATCCTTTATAATACTCACCCCTCCCATCATGCACAATGGCTCATTAGAGGATTATTAGAAACCTTCTAGAGGGTGTTATCCATGAAAACATTCATAGACCCTTGAAAAGAGCTAAAATCCATGCTTAGAACAAAAGTAGTTACGAGTGTCGATACAGGAATCAACCCCTTTATGGAGGTGAAAATTATGTCTATAGACTCCCAACTATAGAATCTTATCATTAGTTCATCATAAGATGCTCAAATTATGTTTTCGTATACCAAGTGCAAGATGGAGGGTCATAATAGAAATAACTACATTCAGATAAATGTGCACACATTGCTTCTCAATTGTGATGTTTATCATGAGGCACATTATGTTTGTAACTGCCCCTTATTATAGCATGTTAGCCAGGTCAACACAACCATTTATGGTAATTTGTGTGATGCATACACTCACAACATAATTACTTTTTGAGTAATTGATGAGCTACACCAAAACATGGAGAGATGTGCATAGAAGGTAATAACAACTTCTAGAGGGAAAGCAAACAAAGGAAATGAGGGTTATGGTGAATAAAATGCCAGCTATGGGAACTAAAGAGGTACCAAGGAGTGAGGTAAAGGATGTGATAGAGGAATATTCCCACCACAATCATGTTACAACTGTGGGTCAATCAATCACTATCATCGTAACTACTTGATGCATCTAACATGCAGGTATTGTTGAGTATCGCATGTAGTCAAAGAATGATCAAAATTCTACAAAATTCTAACCCAAGCAAAAATGGTCATATACAAGGGCACAGGGATGATTAGGTACGAGCCTAAAGATATGAAATTGGTTCTAAAGGCACAACTAGCATGTATATAGTCAATAAAAGTGTAGGTAACCACATTAAGTGGGTTTACCATCTAGCCACCAACTATACCAACATAAGAGATACACCTAGAATATGGTAAACTAAGTTTTACTAAGCATATAACATGACCTAAGCCAAAATTTGTGCCCTACCCTAACCCTGCATGTCAAAAATACATCCTATAACAAGCCATGAGTGTAATATAAAATTTAAAGGGAGAAATCTATCTGGCTAGAGATATAGAAGCATATGTTACTACCTCATATAAAAATTAAGATAGTTGGGAGGTTAAAGTACAGGATCTGATAGAGATCCTGTGCCTCTTGCAAATAGAAGGGATGATTCCCCTACTATAAAATTTTCTCTTAGAACACATAGGGAGAAAGCCAAGTGAAGTTATCGAGCCCCACGTAATTAAATTTATTATGTTGTATATAGAGTAGGAACATGAAGGCATACTCAAAATGTAGAGTATGTCTAAGAGATGCCTTTAAATGCCATCATCAATAGATGGTCCATCTATGAGGTGATAACCAACACTGATACTGAGGTTAATATCCTAACCAAAAATGCATGGGAAAAGATGGGCAGGCTAGCATCGAGGCCTTCTCCCCATGTACTCTTCATGGCTAATAATACACGAGTGTAGCTGATCAGAATTATGATAAGCACCATTATAGATATTATGGGTATCTAATTCCATGTTAACTTCAAGGTTATCAAGTTGGCTAAATAAGATAACTATCCAATGTTTCTAGAAAGGCCTTGGTAATATGCCAATAATGTAGATATACGCTTCAAGAAGTGATAAATGACCCTAAAAAATAATAGGGAAAGGGTAGTGATCCCTCTTTTAATTGACCAAGGACCCACTATGTGGAGAGCATTTATTTGGAGGATGAGATCAACCATATATATAACATCATAGTGTAGGGTGTTGAGAATCTCCATCTTTCTGATCAAGGAGTGATTTCTTTGGAGGATACGTAGTCATCCTCAGACACCATTGATGTCACTTGTGACCGATTGGTTGAAGAGGTTTATGAGGCCATTGGTTGTAGATGTTTTTTGGTGTATGAAAAGTCACCAAACCCTGTGAGGATGGGTTAGGTCTAGATTGATTACATTCTAAAATAATTAGTCCTACACCATGAGGAGAAAGGAAAAAGGGTACTCTGTTTGAGGAAAGGAAAGCTTGCAGTGCTCCCAAAATTTAAAGGGAGAAACCCAGTGGAAAGTTATGTCAAAAAACTTGAATCATGCATCCCTAAAGAGAGACAAAATAGGTGCACTAGTGTATACCATGATAAGCATTGCTTTGTATTGGTGGCAGTACAAAGGTTTAACTTGCCAACTTGGCTAGAGGTAAAAGCGGCCATTTTCATTAGATTTAGGAGGAGTAATGAGAACTTGGTTATCTTAGCATACTCTGTCAACTCTAACCCTATGGCATATGTGTGCCTATGTGAAGAGACATGAACTGACTACGATGTGATTGCCCCAAATAACCTATGGTTGCATGCCTTTTATAGGACATTGAAAACATGGGTACGAGCATGGTAAGTGTTCAATGAGATGTGTTGAGATATAACAAATTGGGAGTCCCTTAAGGAGAATTTTTTACATGCCTTCTCTTTTTCCTCATATAACTTAGAGTTGGTCGAGTCACTGCAAATAATTTGGAGCATAGTGTTCGAGGATACCACAATCCTCGAAGAGGGCTTGAAGGACATGTTTGGGGAAAAGGGATGTCATTCCTAACTTTATTTGAGGAATAGATGCTCAACAATAACTTAATAAAATAAGATGATGAAACTTAGGAGTACTACTAGAAAATATAGAACACTAGAAGAAAGCTTGTGTGCCAAGTAGATGATAACACTCCTGATGAAGAAGACCCCACTCATCTTCACATAGAGATAATAGAGGAAACCCATCAAGTAGAGGATTCACACCAGGAATAGAATGATCCATACCATATACCATTAAAGACCATCAAATTAGACATCATCACAAAAGGAGAGCTAAATATGGCCAGTCTAAATGCCTATTGGTCTGATGCAAAGCTGGCATACATCATAGACCTCTTGAAGGAATTACAAGATTTGTTCCCCGAGAATTTTTAGGATATGAAGGGCATGCACCCATGCCTTGGGAAGATGAGCTTAAAGCTAATAGATGGTGCAATATTGGTCAAAAAGTAACCCTATAGGATGAACCCCAACCTCTATGCTAAGGTCAAAATAGAGATCAACACAATGTTGGCCATAGGGATCATTTACCATATGCAGGAGTTCGAGTGGGTGAGCCCAATGGTAATAAGCATCAACAAGGATGGGTACATTTACATTTATGTTGATTACAGAATGTTGAATGTTGCCTACATAAAAGACCCCTTCTTGACTCTGTTCATTGATGAATTCCTAGAAGGCATTGTAGGATGTGAGATTTACACCTTAATTGATGGGTTCTCTACCTACCACCAAATCTAGATTGAGGAGGACAAGCCCAAAATAACCTTTGAAACTGAATGGGGTTGTTTTTCTTATAATGTGATACCCTTTAGACATAAGAATACACTAATCATGTTCAAAGGGAGGGGTTAAGAAGGGTTTAGGACCTGTTAAGCAATAAAAAGGGACTATTGGACAATAGTGCCAGAAATGATAAAAGCATTAGGCATTGTATTCCTATAGAATACTATTACCTGGGACTCAAAAAAATAGGCTAGGACTAACATAGACCAAGTCTGGGGGTTCTTGGAGGTATAGGTCAGTTGATTGAGATAACAAAGAGGTGATATAACCAATAAATAAGACCAACATAAGTAAAACAAGGACATGGCTAATGTGAACAAGGTTCATATTCTCTAGTTGGAGTCTCCTATGAAAGGACTGTGAAAAGACATGATATGTGTGGCTCATGACCAATCTAGGGTGTATACAAGTAGTATGTCATGATAGAGTGTATGAATTTGACTTACATTGGGACAAGTCCATAAGAGGAAGACAAGAAAGTATTGCATCTGTGTCTTGATTGATTATGCTCTTAATTTATTGGTCTAGGTCTATACAATTATCTACTAAGGTTTGTTGATTAATTATGTCTGTTGATATGTAGTACAAAAGCCCTGCAAAAAATAAACCCTTGTCCTTACATAAAAACAAAATAGAAGATCAAATGCAAAGGGGAGAAATGAGTAAGGGTAATAGTTGATTTATCCTCTAAAAACTATGCATAAATTAAGTACTTTCTATGTAACCCAAATAGGCCTTAGGCCAATGTAGTTCTCCCTCTTATGGGTGATTGTGTGATCCATGATTGTGAAACTATTTGACTGTAACTAGAAGATTGATTACAATTCTTGGCAATGGATTCCTTTGACTTGCAATAAAATATATTCAAACTTGACCTATGATTGTTAGAATGTTGTAGAATTGAAATTAGAGGAAATAGTGTTGTTTTACTCAATGTGCAGTAGAATTGCCAAGTGATTACTAGATATGTTTGGAGAAGCTTTGATGTGATTATCTAGGGGAATATTTGAAATATTTTCTCTAATAGAATTTACAAAAGGTACGAGAGAGCCATTGTGAAATGTGTCGATTTGAAAAGGTGATTGTTAGAGTGTGGGGGATGCAGTTGCACTAGTGGACAAGGCCACAATGCAACCTTGTCCAACCTAGCTTGAAGTTGTCCCAGAAGGACAAAACTTGCTGAAAAAGGTCTAAAAATTTGTATATGCACTACATATTTGTATTTAAAATCTAAAATATATATGTTTGATTAATGTCAATAACAAAAATTAAATATATTTTGAGGGGAGATTGGAAGTGTATGTGACCTCTTTAATCGAAAAAGTGGAACACTATTATGCTTTGACCCTCATTGTTTATGCAGTGTGAAATCCCTAGAGTACCAGTCAAAAAAATAGAGGAAAATATACAAGACGAACACAACATTCATAATTAGTAGTATTATCAAATTACAATGTAGCAAAAATCAATAGATAATGCATAATCATCAACATCCTCATTGTCACCCTCTCATACTCCAAACTTGCATTTGCCCTTATAAATATCGATATAAATAAATCAAATGTAAATTCCCTTAAAAATTCATTTCTAAAATAATAATAATAATAATAATAATAATAATAATATTATTATTATTATTATTATTATTATTATTATTATTATTATTATTATTAACTTGAGAAGTGGGGTGGGGAATTGGTTCGTTTAGGGATCTCTTACGAATAAAGACTTTACCCGGAGCAAAGTTTTGAGAGAGCTTGACCTTGAGGTTGAAGATGTGAGCATTCTTTCATTATCATTATCTTTCGAGAAATCGTTTTGGGGGGACATTGGCTGAGAAATTTCAAATAATTTATATGCCTTTTAAATTTACACAATTTTATTCAATCAAATTGACTGGAAAACACATTTCACATATTCCGGCCATGATTCCGCCGGAGTCGTAGCAATTAGCAAGACTCCCTTTCACACTCACGCAATTTAAAAACAATTGCTTCCTCACTTCTTTGAACGTTTGCCATTTAAATTGAGCCATTCGCTGCTCTCTATCACTAGCATTTAGGAAGGTCTTTGGGAGGAGGCAATATCGATTCGTTGGGTCCATTTCCATTCTCCACCAGGAATGCCATCTTCAGCCCCCACGTTGTATGTACTTCCAGATGACAATGCATGAACCACACCCCTGTGCGCATTCAATTTAACTGTTCATTAAACAAGATATGAAATTTATGTGCAAAAATCAAAAGAGATGAGGTCGAAATGAAAGAGGTTTTTCTGGACTGAAGAGCCCGGTAGTTTTCTACAAGACCTGTCAGACCTTAGTTAATTCCAGAAAACTCTTACAACATAATACACTGTAAATTTTCTGTCAAGAATTAAATTTATACCTGGATTGTCGGCTGTGAATCGGATGGCAGCCCACCCGCCAGTAGGCACTCCCACTGTATTACGCTCTGGAGGGTCTACCAAATTGAATTTGGCTGGGTCGTCCTTTGGGTTGTAGTTCCCGAAACCCGTCCCAACAATGAGGAAATTGAAGCCATGCAGATGGATTGGATGGTTGTCGACAGTCAGTACGCTGGAAGTACCAACTGCACTGTTGAATTGTATGAAAGCCGTGTGAGTCTCGTTCCTTTGGAAGTCATCAGATTTTTGGGTGGCCTGCCCGTGTAATTGAAGGGTGTAGGAGGATTATCAGGAAAATCTCTAGTGAAAACCCCGCTGATATTTTTGTAATGTGCTTGCAGAAGGGCGATGGTGGGCATGACGAAGCTAACGTTGTTGATTGATGCAGATGCACGGCTACCATTTAAGCAGGTTGAGCATGAATCCAATGCAAGCCCCACTGTGAACAACAGATTACGATCTACTGTCTGCGAGACTTTTGCAGGGAATTCCACAGAATTTAAGCTCCTGATAGCATTGATAAATTGGTGGCAAATGAGGTATCATTTAGGGATGGGATTTGAGGCATGACAATGATGTTGGAAGAGGAAGAAGAAGAATTGGCTGCAGTGACATATTGCAAGATTGCAGTAGCGGTTCTATTGTCAACTGGAACAGGTGCATCCATGAAGGGGCGGGCGGCCATGAAATACCTGCCAGAATTTTTGTTTGCATGGAGCAAAGCATTTGTGGTTTGTCCCGGAGCAATCACCACAGATTTAGTTTCGAAAGGCTTAGTGTAAACTGCATCCACCTCCACCACTTTGAGGTGGTGACTTGCAACATCGAAGAAGAGCTGGTCATTGAGCGCAGCATTGATTATTCTAAGCAAGTATGTCTTCCCCTGCTCTACTGGCAGCACAAAAGTGTCTGCAATGCAACAGATATTGGATTTCGTCATTTATAATCATGTATGCTAACACATTCTTTGGTAAATAGTATTCATCAGTTGAGGGCTTTAGTACCTCTGGTAGGACAGGTGAAGATGCCGAGTGGCCCTGGCCTTCCATTAATGGTGTGTGTGTCAGACATATTGGGTGCCCCTCCTGATTTAAGTGCTTCATTGATAACATCTTCCACGTCTGCGTTCCACCATTCTCCTGCACCGACAATAACGTTCCATAACTCAATATTCATTCATATGATATGATGACATCAAATCAAATTTAATTCAAAGAGTGATTATTCCTCTGGCTCACCTAGAATCAATGTGATTTCCTTGTGGGGTTTGGGGAAAGGATAAGGCACTTTTGTTTTGGGTAAGATAACAATTGCTCCATAAACAGTAGCTCTCAACCAGAGAATATGAGCGTGCCAGAAGAGTGTCCCTCGTTGGCCAGTGATGGTGAAGTTGTAAGTATATGACTGTCCAGTCTGAATCGGGCATTGAGTGATGTACGCAGGCCCATCTGCCCACCCCGTGCGGAGCTGTCTTATTCCATGCCTGTAATTCATGCAATTTCATAATTCAAAGCCAATTAAACTTGCCATTAGGACTTATGCATACAAGTCAAGGAACGGTAGGAACAGTATAGCGTACCAGTGGATGGAGACATTGTATTTGACCTGATTGGTAAGGTTGACCATCACTGTATCTCCCTCCCTTGCATAAATAGTTGGGCCAGGGAACTGCCCATTCACTGTGACAATGGGCTTGGAGTGACATAGTCTGCTAACATTCTTCAATTGTATCTGAACCACCAATCACAAAATTAACGAATCTGTCGTATCGTTTATTAAAATGAAGAGAATTCTGAGCTTGATTCCAGTTTAATTGAAATGAATGGGAGATGCTAATATGTGTGTATAGTTTTAAAGGCCACTTGGCATAAAATACCCAATAAATTTTATATATATATGTATATATATATGTGTGTAGAGTTTGAAAGGCCACTTGACATAAAATATCCATTAAATTATATGTGTATATATGTGTGTATATATATATATATATATATACATATATACATACATACATACATATGTGTGTGTCTGTGTGTATACATACATACATACATACATACATATATATATACACACACACACACACACACATATGTATGTGTTTGTGTGTGTGTAATTTTAAAGGCCACTTGGCACAAAATATCCATTAAATTATAGATACATATGTTCTTAATCCTAATTAATTTCTCCATGTGTCACTATGTTGGCAACATGGACGAATGAAACTTACAAAATACATTATGGGACATCAATGCCTTTTCCCAACATCAATTTTAATACAATGTTGATTTAAACTACACATTAGATGTAGAGTTGTATATCAATTAAATCAAAAAAATGCATGTGATATTTTGTTTTTTTAAAGAGAGTTTGTGTTAAATAAGGAAGTGTAAATCATTATAACCATTAATCTCATATAATATTGCAATTATATATACTATATTACTATTATATTATATATAACTATAGTAAAATAATTATACGATATATGTAATTTAAATATATTTTATAATAATATGATATATTATTAGAAATATTATTTTATATTAAAAATATATAACTAAATACATAATATTAACCAAAAAACACAAATAATATTGGATTAGTCTTCCTAAAGACCCAGGATTGATTTGATTATGGCTAGAATGTGACACTTTTTTTTGTTTAAGTTTACTATTTGAAAGTATGCCAGTCCATGGACTACCAGAAATCATGTTATATTTTATTAGTATTTGATTACCTTTATCATATTTATAAGGATATATGGTACACCTATCATTATATGTTTTGTATCGCTAGACCTAATTGTCATGTTTAAAAACTCGATATTGAAATTTAGATCCATACTATGGTAATTTACATCAATCTTATCATTCAATTAAGTTATAGGATTTGTTATGACCATTGTATTCATATATTTAGACAAATCTAGTATTGATCACTGATCAGAAACATTTTCTCTGAAACAATAACTCTTGCAACATGGAATTCACACTGTATCACCAACGGTGCCCCCTTATGTACAAATGTGGAATGCACTTTTGAAAATATTTGAGACTCATGTCAAATGTAAATAAATAACCAAGATATAACCCATAACATTGATGTAATATACCCACATCAACAACATTACATTGTCGATTCAATCTGCATATTAGATATGGAGTCCTTCTGTAATAAAATTAAACATAATGAGTAAAATATGCCACCAACTTAGAAGCTACAAAACTTATTTTAATGGGTGTATGTAATGTAAATCCAAAAACAACCTTGAAATCCAAAAATTTATATGATATGATCCATTTGGTGTATAGTATACGATATCATTACCCCTAGTCATCACCACCTAGCTCATTTTTAAATATTTCACCACTTGCAAGTTCTATATATGCTCCCCTTTATTCCATGGGTACGATTATGGTGTTTTTCATATGTTCTTAACCCTAATGTAATTTCATTGGGAATTAATATATTCAAAGTATATATGAAGATAAGTTTCAATATAGGCTTTGGAATCTCAATGTCTTCTTTCCATATTATCAACATTGTAACACTAATTTGAGTTACATAGAAGATGTGGAGACTTCACACAGTCAAATCAGCCTCATGTCATACTCTTTGATCCTTAACAATAGCAAAAATTCAATAAAATAACTCTCCACCTTTCAAGATATGTACCCCTTTATAATGAGTGAAAGTCATGTAAATCTAACAACTACCCTAAATTTGTGTCTCATGTAGGATATTATTTCCCTGGCCATCACCACTAAACAAACCTCCTTACACATCAAATTAGCACACTATAAAAAGGAATGCACAACCTCATTTCTACCATAACCTCCACTATAAAATCCTCTATTCAATACAACATGTCTGTGATTAATGTACATGCATTTTAATACATATTTTACTAAATCTTTACTTATACACTTCAAAGTTGAATACGCTGAAAAGGATGTCATTTATTGTGTGTTGGTAAAGCAGGGTTTATTTTATTTTGGTATTACATGAGACATGGATCCTTACAAAAATTAAATAAACTCTCATAATTTCTTCATCCACCCTTGACAATAGAAAACAACCAATCAAATAAGTCATGACTTTACTTTGATGTAAATAACATGTATCATTTTGAACTATTATTACATTGATCTACCAATTTAAAATTTGATTTAGTTGCCTATGTAGGTGTAAATTATATTCAATAAGTGTTATCCATATGTCATTTTAGAGGGAGATTATTATATTATAAAATTTATTCCATCTATTTATGCTAATATTATATCACATTATTATAGTATATATAATAATTAAGTGCCCCTCACCATCACCGAACAACTTACCTTAAAATATTTAACTGTTTTCATGTCCTTATAATTTTTCCTTTTCCTATAGGGGTTTAAGTATGGTGTTTCCATATATTTTAAAGTTTGATTTAATTGGTATATGTATAAATATATTGTAATCATGGATAAATTGAAAGTAAATGTCCTCTCCCCACATCAACGATAGTGAAATTTTGGTTCAAGTTGCACATTAGATATAGAGCCATTTTGAAATAATAGTAGATTGCATTTCTATAAGGGTGTCAATGTGAGAGGATTGTTATCACATATTTCCTTTACCTTCCTATATATAACATTTGATGAAAATTGTGTATGATTCAAAGTCTTATGTGAGTCAACGAAGGGTAAAAACACTTATAGTAGTGTAAGACCTAGGTAGGTACCTAGGGAAGACTAAAAAAGGGCACTCCACTTTTATATGCATTTTTTATAGGTAGGTATTGACATTTATGCACAATAACTTTATAATTGTGGGTACCTTACTAGAAATGACACATCATTGAGGTGTCATAACATCAAAAAACTATTTTTTAATAAAGTCCTTATACGTATTATAAAGACATTGATTCACTAGTAATTTTTAAGTCTATTTAAGATGGTCACTAAATATCATAAATAAAAATAAACCCATATGCTTCCCCAAAAACTAAAAGTGCTAACTTTAGTATATAAAAACTCTCATTTTTTTTTGTGAACAAAGATGGGAGGCCCACAATTTATATTTAGGAGACTAACTCTATTAACCATAGCTAAGCCTAAGGCATGTCTCAACCCATCAAGCCCATCCACTATGTTAGTGATCACCTTAGATAAATATTTTTAATCTTCCCTTCGAGACATTACATAAACAACTAGATAAAGTTCATTTATTCATCTATTATTTACCCTTTGTTATTTTTATTATTGTTGCAGCTTCACATTTAGTTGGCTTCAATTATTTTTTGTATTTTGGTTTGGTTTGTTTTGAAATATTCAAGATACAATACAATAATTAAAATTCTAGAAATTATGGAAAATCCATTATAAATAGAACATCTTATAAGTATGTGTTTTGAGCTTTTTTGTATAAATTTTTAAATATTTCCATTTTTTGTCTATGTTAATGCATTAAGTAGATAAGGCAAATCATTATGTCAAATATTAATCTCCCATGGAGGCATAACTATTGTAGTATATTACCCAAAATAAATTTGTTATCTCATTGGGATTTCAGTTTATTGTTCATCATACCTTTTCATCTTCAATATTAATTAAATTTCCATCCCTAATTATGTGATATGCAAATTACACTACATCAACAACATTTTCCCAATGCAAGTAATACCTTTCCACAAATTCCCACACATGTCAGTATATGACTGGAAATAAAAACATTAATTTTTTTGTTCTCATGTGAGATGAATCTTTAGGGGATTTGTCACATAGAATGCTAGCACCCTCCATAGCCTCTGTTCCTACCCAAGTCATTAGACCTTGTATTGGGTAATCATATCTTAATTCTCTTATTACATTATATTCCAAATTAGTTTGTCAACCATAACCAAACTTTTATTAAATGGAAACCTTGGCAACATATAATATTTTTGCATAACTTTGGACTACTTTTGTAACTGCTTCACTTTGTTGTTGGGTTATTTAATCCTCCTTTCACTCCACAACTAAGATGGATTTCTAAAATAACAATTATAAATGAAGAAATGTAGATTAAAAAGTTTGGTCAGACCTGGAAGGCAACTATTAGTTATATGTGTTCCCAACATAGAACATTTTAACCACTCGACCTATCTAAGTTATCTACCATAATGCTACCAAAAGGACATGTGGCCTACACTTGAAGACTAAAAAAATATTAACACCTATCATCAGAGCCTACATCCATATAGAAACTAGTAAACACCAATATTAAGCATGGATAAACATTGATAATATATTAATTATTACTATATATTTAATTAAAAATAAAATAATAATAACAAAATATTTTATATATATATATATATATATATATATATATATATATATATATATATATATATTGGTTATGTATAATTTATAATATTATTATATTATATATAAATTATATTATAATATGATATAACTAGATTGACAGATCATATTATCATCATTATATTAAAATGTCTTTCCACTAAACAATCTTTTGAATGATTCCATTTGATCTTTTGATCTAATCTTCAAAACAAAGAAACAATGTAGCGATGTTGATGTGTAAGAAATACATTGAAGTTATGGAGTATACATTTTTAGTTTCATTAACGTTCAAGTGAGTACCAAAGTGTTTTCAAAGTACATGCCACATGTACACATAATGGGTTACAATTTGCAATACAATGTGAATATCATGGTAGTTTAGTATAGGTTGAGATAAAAGGTAGACGAAGAGCGATCACCCTCAGGTGGCATGTAGGATTGGTAGGTATATTTCTTACACATTAGGTGGTGTTTAAATCATATATTTAACAGGGTAATGTAATATAATAATATCCTACACCATCTCTAAATATAGGGTAGTCATTAGATTTACATGACTTTTACCCATTGAAAAGGGGTACGTAGCATGCACGATTATTGATTCACTGATTGAAAGTTTCTTACTTTCAATGCTCAATGAGGAAGACATGGACATGATTTAATTCCAAGAAGGTTCCATGTCTAATGCAAAACTCAAATTATCACTTCAATGATGTTAATGTAGAGATAATACATTGAGGTTTAAATGCCTATTTTATAGCTTATGTTCGTGTATGTTGCTAATATATTGACACCATAAACATGTCACTGAATAAATGGTAACATAATATAAAAATTATAAGTGGTATAATATTCCAAAATGATTTGTGTGACAATGATGAGGGGAAATGACAAGGTATTTCAAATTATATCATACACATCATACACATACCTTGAATTCAAGATATTTGTTGGATTTATTTGAGTTGCCCATTAAAAATGGGTTTGTATCTTGCAATACGGTTGAATATATAATTTTATTTTTATTTATGATTATGCAATTAATACCTTTCCACACATTCCCACACATGTCAGCAGATGACTGGAAATAAAAACATTAATTTTTATGTTCTCATGTGAGATGAATCTTTAGGGTATTTGTCACATAGAATGCTAGCACCCTCCATAGCCCCTGTTCCTACCCAAGTCATTATACCTTATATTGGATAATCATATCTTAATTATCTTATTACATTAATATCCAAATTATTTTGTCAACCATATCCAAAATTTTATTAAATGGAAACCTTGACAACATATAATTTATTTTCATAACTTTGGACTACTTTTGTAACTGCTTCACTTCGTTGTTAGGTTCTTTAATCCTCCTTTCACTCCACAACTAAGATGGATTTCTAAAATAAAAATTATAAATGAAGAAATGTAGATTAAAATGGTTGGTCAGACCTAGGAGGCACCTATTACTTATATGTGTTCCCAACATAAAACATTTTAACCACTCGACCTATGTAAGTTATCTACCACAATGCTACCAAAAGGACATGTGGCCTACATTTGAAGACTAAAAAAATATTAACACCTATCATCAGAGCCTACATCCGTATACAAACTAGTAAACACCAATATCAAGCATGGATAAACATTGATAATATATTAATTATTACTATATGATATATATATATATATATATATATATATATATATATATATATATATATATATATATATATATATATATATATATATATATATGTATGTATGTATGTATGTATGTATGTATGTATGTATGTATGTATTTATGTATGTATGTATTTATGTATGTATGTATGTATGTATGTATGTATGTATGTATGTATGTATGTATGTATGTATGTATGTATTGGATATGTATAATTTATAATATTATTATATTATATTATAATATGATATAACTAGATTGACAGATCATATTATCATCATTAAATTTAAATGTCTTTCCACTACACAATCTTTTGAATGATGGCATTTGATCTTCTGATCTAATCTTCAAAACAAAGAAACAATGTAGTGATGTTCATGTGTAAGAAATACATTGAAGTTATGGAGTCTACATTTTTAGTTTCATTAAGGTTGAATTGAGTACCAAAGTGTTTTTAAAGTACATGTCACATGTACACATAAGGTGTTACAATTTGCAATACAATGTGCATAGCATGGTAGTTTAGTACAGGTTGAGATAAAAGGTAGACAAAGAGCGATCGCCCTCATGTGGCAAGTAGGGTTGGTAGGTATATTTATTACACATTAGATGGTGTTTAAATCATATAGTTAAAAGGGTAATGTACTCCAATAATATCCTATACCATCTCTAACTATAGGGTAGTCATTACATTTACATGACCTTTACCCATTGAAAAGGGGTACGTAACATGTATGATTATTGATTCATTGATTGAAAGTTTATTATTTTCAATGGTCAATGAGGAAGACATGAACATGATTTAATTTCAAGAAGGTTCCATGTCTAATGCAAAACTCAAATTAGCACTTCAATGATGTTAATGTAGAGATAATACATTTAGGTTTAAATGCCTATTTTATAGCTTATGTTCATGTATGTTGCCAATATATTGACACCATAAACATCTCACTGAATAAATGGTAACATAATATAAAAATTATAAGTGGTATAATATTCCAAAATGATTTGTGTGACAATTATGAGGGGAAATGACAAGGTATTTCAAATGATATCAAATACATCATACACATACCCTGAATTCAAGATATTTGTTGGATTTATTTGAGTTTCCCATTAAAAATGGGTTTGTATCTTGCAATATAGTTGAATATATAATTTACTAATTATTTAATATTATGCAAGTAATACCTTTCCACACCCTCCCACACATGTCAGCAGATGACTAGAAATAAAAACATTAATTTTTATGTTCTCATGTGAGATGAATCTTTAGGGGATTTGTCACATAGAATGCTAGCACCCTCCATAGCCTCTGTTCCTACCCAAGTCATTAGACCTTGTATTGTGTAATCATATCTTTATTCTCTTATTACATTATTATCCAAATTAGTTTGTCAACCATATACAAACTTTTATTAAATGGAAACCTTGGCAACATATAATTTATTTGCATAACTTTGGACTAATTTTGTAACTGCTTCACTTTGTTGTTGGATTCTTTAATCCTCCTTTCACTCCACAACTAATATGGATTTCTTAAATAACAATTATAAATGAATAAATGTAGATTAAAAAGGTTGGTTAGACCTGGGAGGCAACTATTAGTTATATGTGTTCCCAACATAGAAAATTTTAACCACTCGACCTCTCTAAGTTATCTACCACAATGCTACCAAAAGGACATGTGGCCTACATTTGAAGACTAAAAAAATATTAACACCTATCATTAGAGACTACATCCATATACAAACTAGTAAACACCAATATTAAGCATGGACAAACATTGATAATATATTAATTATTACTATATATTTAATTAAAAATAAAATAATAATAACAATATATATATATATATATATATATATATATATATATATATATATATTGGATATGTATAATTTATAATATTATTATATTATATATAAATTAAATTATAATATGATATAACTATATTGATAGATCATATTATCATCATTAAATTTAAATGTCTTTCCACTACACAATCTTTCGAATGATGGCATTTGATCTTCTGATCTAATCTTTAAAACAAAGAAACAATGTAGTGATGTTGATGTGTAAGAAATACATTGAAGTTATGAAGTCTACATTTTTATTTTCATTCAAGTTCAAGTGATTACCAAAGTGATTTCAAAGTACATGCCACATGTACACATAATAGGTTACAATTTTCAATACAATGTGAATATCATGGTAGTTTAGTACAGGATGAGATAAAAGGTATACAAAGAACGATCGCCCTCAAGTGGCAAGTAGGGTTGGTAGGTATATTTATTACACATTATGTGGTGTTTAAATCATATAGTTAAAAGGGTAATGTACTCCAATAATATCATACACCATTTCTAAATATAGGGAAGTCATTAGATTTACATGACTTTTACCCATTGAAAAGGGGTACGTAGCATGTACGATTATTGATTCATTGATTGAAAGTTTATTATTTTCAATGGTAAATGAGGAAGACATGAACATGATTTAATTTCAAGAAGGTTCCATGTCTAATGCACAACTCAAATTATCACTTCAATGATGTTAATGTAGAGATAATACATTGAGGTTTAAATGCCTATTGTATAGCTTATGTTCATGTATGTTGCCAATATATTGACACCATAAACATCTCACTAAATAAATGGTAACATAATATAAAAATTATAAGTGGTATAATATTTCAAAATGATTTGTGTGACAATGATGAGGGAAAATGACAAGGTATTTCAAATGATATCATACACATCATACACATACCCTGAATTCAAGATATTTGTTGGATTTATTTGAGTTTCCCATTAAAAATGGGTTTGTATCTTGAAATATAGTTAAATATATAATTTACTATTTATTTATGATTATGCAAGTAATACCTTTCCACACATGTCAGCAGATGACTGGAAATAAAAACGTTAATTTTTATGTTCTCATGTGAGATGAATCTTTAGGGGATTTGTCACATAGAATGCTAGCACCCTCCATAGCCTTTCTTCCTACCCAAGTCATTATACATTGTATTGGGTAATCATATCTTAATTCTCTTATTACATTATTATCCAAATTAGTTTGTCAACCATATCCAAACTTTTATTAAATGGAAACGTTGGCAACATATAATTTATTTGCATAACTTTGGACTAATTTTGTAATTGCTTCACTTTGTTGTTGGGTTATTTAATCCTCCTTTCACTCCAAAACTAAAATGGATTTCTAAAATAACAATTATAAATGAAGAAATGTAGATTAAAAAATTTGGTCAGACCTGGGAGTCACCTATTACTTATATGTGTTCCCAACATAGAAAATTTTAACCACTCGACCTATCTAAGTTATCTACCACAACGCTACCAAAAGGACATGAGGCCTACATTTGAAGACTAAAAAAATATTAACACCTATTATCAGAGCCTACATCCATACATAAACTAGTAAACACCAATATTAAGCATGGATAAACATTGATAATATATTAATTATTAATATATATTTAATTAAAAATTAAAAAATGATAACAAAATATTATATATATATATATATATATATATATATATATATATATATATATATATATATTGGATATGCATAATTTATAATATTATTATATTATATATAAATAATATGATATAACTACATTGACATATCATATTATCATCATTAAATTTAAATGTATTTCCACTACACAATCTTTTGAATGATGGCATTTGATTTTCTGATCTTATCATCAAAACAAAGAAACAATGTAGTGATGTTGATGTGTAAGAAATACATTGAAGTTATGGAGTCTAAATTTTTAGTTTCTTTAAGGTTCTAGTGAGAACCAAAGTGTTTTCAAAGTACATGCCACATGTACACATAAGGGGTTACAATTTGCAATACAATTTGAATATCATGGTAGTTTAGTACAAGTTGAGATAAAAAGTAGACGAAGAGCGATCACCCTCAGGTTGCAAGTAGGGTTGGTTGGTATATTTATTACACATTAGGTGGTGTTTAAATCATATAGTTAAAAGGTTGATGTACTCCAATAATATCCTACACCATCTCTAAATATAGGGTAGTCATTATATTTGCATGACTTTTACCCATTGAAAAGGGATATGTAGCATGTACGATTATTGATTCATTGATTGAAAGTTTATTATTTTCAATGGTCAATGAGGAAGAGATGAACATGATTTAATTTCAAGAAGGTTCCATGTCTAATGCATAACACGAGTTATAAATTCAATGATGTTAATATAGAGATAATACATTGAGGTTTAAATGCCTATTTTATAGCTTATGTTCATGAATGTTGCCTATATATTGACACCATAAACATCTCACAGAATAAATGGGAACATAATATAAAAATTATAAGTGGTATAATATTCCAAAATGATTTGTGTGACAATGATGAGGGTAAATGACAAGGATTTTCAAATGATATCATACACATCATACACATACCCTGAATTCGAGATATTTGTTTGATTTATTTCAGTTAATCATGAAAAATGGGTTTGTATCTTGAAATATAGTTGAATATATAATTTACTATTTATTTATGATTATGCAAGTAATACCTTTCCACACATTCCCACACATGTTAGTAGATGACTGGAAATAAAAACATTAATTTTTATATTCTCATGTGAGATGAATCTTTAGGGGATTTGTAACATAGAATTTTAGAACCCTCCATAGCCTCTGTTCCTACCCAAGTCACTAGATCTTGTATTGGGTAATCATACCTTAATTATCTTATTACATTATTATCCAAATTAGTTTTTCAACCATATCCAAACTATTATTAAATGGAAACCTTGGAAACATATAATTTATTTGCATAACTTTGGACTACTTTTGTAATTGTTTCACTTTGTTCTTGGGTTCTTCAATCCTCCTTTCACTCCAAAAGTAAGATGGATTTTTAAAATAATAATTATAAATGAAGAAATGTAGATTAAAAAGGTTGGTCAGTCCTGGGAGGCACCTATTAGTCATATGTGTTCCCAACATAACAAATTTTAACTACTCAACCTATCTAAGTTATCTACCACAACGCTACCAAAAGCACATGTGGCCTACATTTGAAGACTAAAAAAATATTAACACCTATCATCAGAGCCTAAATCCATATACAAACTAGTAAACACCAATATTAAGCATGGATAAACATTGATAATATATTAATTATTACTATATATTTAATTAAAAATAAAAAAATAATAACAAAATATTATATATATATATATATATATATATATATATATATATATATATATATATATATATATATATATATATATATATTGGAAAGACATTTAAATTTAATGATGATAATATGATCTGTCAATGTAGTTATATCATATTATTTATATATAATATAATAGTATTATAAATTATGCATATCCAATATATATATATATATATATATATATATATATATATATATATATTGGATATGCATAATTTATAATACTATTATATTATATATAAATAATATGATATAACTACATTGACAGATCATATTATCATCATTAAATTTAAGTGTCTTTCCACTACACAATCTTTTGAATGATGGCAATTGATTTTCTAATCTAATCATCAAAACAAAGTAACAATGTAGTGATGTTGATGTGTAAGAAATACATTGAAGTTATGGAGTCTAAATTTTTAGTTTCATTAAGGTTCTAGTGAGTACCAAAGTGTTTTCAAAGTACATGCCACATGTACACATAAGGGGTCACAATTTGCAATACAATGTGAATATCATGGTAGTTTAGTACAAGTTGAGATAAAAAGTAGACAAAGAGGGATCGCCCTTAGGTGGCAAGTAGGGTTCGTAGGTATATTTATTACATGTTAGGTGGTGTTTAAATCATATATTTAAAAGGTTAATGTACTCCAATAATATCCTACACCATCTCTAAATATAGGGTAGTGATTAGATTTACTTGAATTTTACCCATTGAAAAGGGGTACGTAGCATGTACAATTATTGATTCATTGATTGAAAGTTTATTATTTTCAATGGTCAATGAGGAAGACATGAACATGATTTAATTTCAAGAAGGTTCCATGTCTAATGCACAACACAAATTATAAATTCAATGATGTTAATGTAGAGATAATACATTGAGGTTTAAATGCCTATTTTATAGCTTATGTTCATGTATGTTGCCTATATATTGACACCATAAACATCTCACTGAATAAATGGGAACATAATATAAAAATTATAAGTGGTATAATATTCCAAAATGATTTGTGTGACAATGATGAGGGGAAATGACATACATACATACATACATACATACATACATACATACATATATATATATATATATATATATATATATATATATATATATATATATATATATATATATATATATATATATATATGTATGTATGTATGTATGTATGTATGTATGTATGTATGTATGTATGTATGTATGTATGTATGTATGTATGTATGTATGTATGTATATACATACATACATACATACATACATACATACATACATATATATATAATATATATATATATATATATATATATATATATGTATGTATGTATGTATGTATGTATGTATGTATGTATGTATGTATGTATATACATACATACATACATACATACATACATACATACATACATACATACATACATACATACATATATATATATATATATATATATATATATATATATATATATATATATATATATATATATATATATATATATCTGTGTGTGTGTGTGTGTATGTGTGTGTAGTTTTAAAGGCCACTTGGCATAAAATATCCATTAAATTATAGATACATATGTTCTTAATCCTAATTAATTTCTCCATGTGTCACTATGTGTGTGTGTGTGTGTGTGTGTGTGTGTGTGTGTGTGTGTGTGTGTGTGTGTGTGTGTGTGTGTGTGTGTGTGTGTGTGTGTGTGTGTGTGCGTGTGTATTTATGTATGTGTGTGTGTGTACATATACATATATATGCATGCATATATACATATATACACACACATGTGTGTATGTATGTATGTATGTATGTATGTATACGTATATCTGTGTGTGTGTGTATGTACGTATGTATATGTGTGTGTGTGTGTGTGTGTGTGTGTGTGTGTGTGTGTGTGTGTATATATAGACACACACACACACACACATAGATATATATTGTTTTAAGGGCCACTTGGTGTATGATATCGATTAAATTATAGATACATATGTTATTAATATTAATTAAATTCTCCATGTGTTACTATGTTGGCAACATGGATGAATGAAACTTACAAAAAACATTATGGGATATTAGTGTCTTCTACGAACATCAATTTCAATACAACGTTGATTTAAGATAGACATTAGATATAGAGTTGTATATCAATTAAATAAAAAAAGTGCACGTAATATTTTATTTTCTTAAAGTGAGGTTGTGTTAAATAAGGAATTGTAAATCAACATAACCATTAATCTCAAATAATATTACAATTACATATACTATATTACTATTATATTATATATGACTATAGTAAAATAATTATACAATATATGTAATTTAAATATATTTTATAATAATATGATATATTATTATAAATATTATTTTTTATTAAAAATATATACCTAAATACATAATATTAACCAAAAGACACAAATAATATTCGATTAGTCTTCCCAAATACCTAGGATTGATTTGATTATGGCTAGAATGTGACACTTTTTTTGTTTACGTTTACTATTTAAAAGTATGACAGTCTATGGACTACCAGAAATCATGTTATATTTTATTAGTATTTGATTACCTTTATCATATTTATAAAGATCCACGGTACACCTATCATGATATGTTTTTTACCTCTAGACCTAATGTGTCATGTTTAAAAACTCAATATTGAAATTAAGTTTTAGGATTTGTTATGACCATCGTATTAATATATTCAAATAAATCTAGGACTTATCACCAATCAAAAACATTCTCTCTCAAATGATAACTCTTCCAACATGGAATTCACAATGGATCACCAATGGTGCCCCCTTATGTACAAATGTGGAATGCACTTTTGAAAATATTTGAGACTCATGTCAAATGTAAAGAAAGAACCAAGATAGAATCCATAACATTGATATATTACGCCCACATCAATAACATTATGTTGTTGATTCAATTTGCATATTAGATATGGAATCCTTCTATAATCAAATAAAACATAATGAGTAAAATATGCCACCACCTTAGAAGCTACAAAACCCAGTTTAATGGGAGTAGGTAATGTAAATCTATAATCTCCTTGAAATCCAAAAATGTTTATGATATGATCCATTTTGTGTACAATACACCCTATCATTACCCCTTGTCATCACCACCTAGCTCATTTTAAAGTATTACACCACTTGCAAGTTCTATATGGGCTCCCTTTTATTGCATGGATATGATTATAGTGTTTTCATATGTTCTTATCCCTAATGTAATTTCACTGGGAGTCACTATATTCAAAGTATAGATGAAGATAAGTTTTAATATATGATTTATAATCTAAATGTCTACTTTCCATATTATCAACATTGTAACACTGATTTGAGTTGCATAGAAGATGTCGAGACTTTAAACATTCAAATCAGCGTCATGTCATACTCTTTGATCCTTAACAATAGCAAGCATTCAATCAAATAAATTTACACCTTTCAAGATATGTACCCCTTTATAATGAGTGAAAGTCATGTAAATCTAAAAACTACCCTAAATTTGTGTCTCATGTAGGATATTATTTCCTTGGCCATCACCACTAAACAAACCTCCTCACACATCACATTAGCACACTATAACAACAAACACACAACCTCATTTTTTACCATCACCTCCACTATAAAATACTGCAGCCAATGCAACACATGTGTGATTAATGTACATTAATTTTGATACATATTTGACTAAAGTTTTACTTATACACTTCAAAGTTGAATACGCTGAAATACATGTCATTTATTGTCTGTTGATAAAGTGGGATTTCTTTTATTTTGGTATTACATGAGACATGGATCCTTACAAAAATCAAATAAACTCTCATAATTTCCTCATCCACCCTTGACAATAGAAAACAACCAATCAAATAAGTCACAACTTTACTTTGATGTAAATAACATGTATCATTCTAAACTATAGTTATATTGATCTACCAATTTAAAATTTAATTTAGTTGCCTATGTAGCTGTAAATTATATTTGATAAGTGTTATCCTTATGTCATTTTAGAGGGAGATTATTATCTTATAAAAGGTATTCCATATATTTATGATAATATTATATCACATTATTATAGTATATATAATAATTTAGTGCCCCTCACCATCACCAAATAACTCACCTTAAACTATTTAACTATTTTCATGTCCTTATAGTCTTTCCTTTTCTTCTAGGGGTATAAATATGGCATTTCCATATATTTTGAATTTGGATGTAATTGGTATATGTATAAATATGTTTGAATCATGGATAAATTGAAGGAAAAAGATAGACTAATGGATTTTAATGTCTTCTCCCCACATCAACGATAGTGAAATTTTGGTTTAAGTTGAACATTAGATATAGAGCTATTTTGCAATCATGGTAGATTGCATTTGTGTAAAGGTGTCAATGTGAGAGTATTGTTATCACATATTTCCTTTACCTTCATATATATAAACTTTGATGAAAACAATGTGTGATTCAAAGTCTTATGTGAGTTAGAGAAGGGTAAAAAACACTTATAGTAGTGTCAGACCTAGGTAGGTACCTAGGGAAGACTAAAAAAGGGCACTCCACTTCTACTTGAATTTTTTGTAGGTAGGTATTGACCTTTATGTAGAATAACTTTATAATTGGGGGGTACCTTACTAGCAATGACACATCATAAAGGTGTCATAACATCAAAAGACTATTTTTTCATAAAGTCCTTATATGTATTATCAAGACATTGATTCACTAGTAATTCTGAAGTCTATTTAAGATGGTGAATAACTATCATGAAGAAAAATTAACCCATATGATTACCCAAAAACTAAAAATGCTAACTTTGGTATAGAAAAACTCTCATTTTATGTTTTGAACAAAGATGGTATGGCCATAATTTAGATTTAGGAGACTAACTCTATTAACCATAGCTAAGCCTAGGACATGTCTTGACCCATCAAGCCCATCCACTATGTTAGTGATCACTTTAGATAAATATTTTTACTCTTCCCTTGGAGACATTACACAAACAAATGGACAAAGTTCATTTATTCTTCTATTGTTTACCCTTTGTTATTTTTATTATTATCACAACTTCACATTCAGTTGGCTTCAATTATTTTTTGTGTTTTGGTTTGGTTTATTTTTAAATAGTCAAGATACAATACAGTAATTAATATTCTATAAATTATGGAAAATCCATTATAAATAGAACATCTTATACGTATGTGTTTTGAGATTTGCTATATATATTTTTTAATATTTCCATTTTTGTCTATGCTGATGCATTAAGTAGATAAGGCCAATCATTATGTCAAATCTTAATCTCCCATAGAGGCATTATTGTTGTAGTATATTACCCAAAAAAAAATATATATCTCATTGGAATTTTTGTTTGTTGTTCATCATACCTTTTCATCTCAATATTAACTAAATTTCCATCCCTAATTATGTGATATGCAAATTTCACTAGATCAACAACATTTTCCCAATCTAAGTAATACCTCTCCACACATGTCAACAGATGACTGGAAATAATAACATTGATTTTTATGTTCTCATGTGAGATGAATCTTTAGGGGATTTTTCACATAGAATGCTAGTACCCTCTATCTCTTCTATTCCTACGCAAGTCATTAGACCTTGTATTGGGTAATCATATATTAATTTTCTTATTACATTATTATCCAAATTAGTTTGTCAACCATATCCAAATTTTAATTAAATGGAAACCTTGGCAACATATAATTTATGTGCATAACCTTGGACTACTTTTGTAACTACTTCACTTTGTTGTGGGTTCTTTAATCCTCATTTCACTCCACAACTAAGATGGATTTCCAAAACAACAATTAAAAATGAATAAATCTAAATTACAAAGGTGAGTCAAACCTAGGAGGCACCTATTAGTTGCATTTATTCCCAACATAGAACATTTTAACCACTTGACCTATCTAAGGCATCTACCACAATGCTACCAAAAGGACATGTGGCCTACATTTGAAGACTAAAAAAATATTAACACCTATCATCAAATCCTACATCCATACACAAACTAGTAAACACCTATATCAAGCATGGATAAACATTGATAATATATTAATTATTATTATATATTTAATTAAAAATAAAAATATAATAAGAAAATATTATATACATATATCTTGGATATGTATAATTTATAATATTACTATATTTAATATAAATTAAATTATAATATTATATAACTATATT
>JARHVA010001715.1:225000-247500 GCA_037957365.1 Torreya grandis
TCAGTTATAAAGCTAGTTTTAAAATGCTTCCACTAGGTGTATAAGTATTTGTAACAAATGAAAATAGTATTTTGTATGGATTTAGTACCCTCATTTGTAATTATACATATACATTACAATTAAATATTTTTTGTCATTTAGTGTTATGCATGTGAGTTATTGGTTCTAGATAATTACACTTGAAAATTTTTTAATCTAGTAACAAAAACCATATCTTCATTTTTTATATTTCAAATCCTTGATTGTTTATTCCTGTTTATAAACAACTATGAGTATTAGTTTAATGAAAAATAACAAATCCTCATACTTTCATATAGTTTAATAATATCTTTTAGAAAACTTAATTTTTAGAAAATAATTATGATTGTTCTCACTTTTATATTGTTTTTTTGCATTATGCTTAGAACCACCTTCTTAGCATTGTGTATAGACTATTTCAAATAGTTTCCTATAAATTTATATGCATTCAAATATTATTTACATGTGGGGAAACAAATTTAGAATATTGTCCAACTCAGAACCTAGGTTTATAATTTCACTATTACAATACTAAGAGTTGGGAGTGGAAAAGGATTTTAAACCCTATGACATTCTCTTAACATGTTCCCAGTTGGAGGTTAAACTACGTATACACAAGGTTACTTAAGTAAGTTAATGAAGGACCCCCATGCATGTAATTCCAATATTCTATACATGTTTATTGTAAATGGTGTTCTTATAAAATCTTGTGTTTGATTTCAGAGAATAGATCTAAGGTTTAATGAGTACAAAATAATTTAATTATCAAACACATATTCTATAGATTCAATCATCATCCCCCTAAATGAGAAATTTTTTTGTGTTCCTATTGGGACCCTTTTTGAGCTAAGTATTAGACCCACGTCAACTCAACAAACATTGAGGCATAAGGAAATCATTATGAATGATTGTTATTTTATTTTCTAGTGGCACCAACTAGGTAGTGGTTAGTAAATCCATTTCGAATCAATCGACATCGAGAAGTAGGTTAAAAGGATAGTGACTAGATATTAAAGACAAGTGGATCATTTTGAATCAAGAAGCATTGGGAAGTAGTTGCATGGGATAATGACTGCAAATTAAAGATAAAGCATAGTAGAGATGGTGGGATGTGTACCTAGAGCACTAGCTCAGCAATAGACATGCTCCATTCCACATGATCCTAGGATATTTTGAAGCTCTATAAAATGAAGCCAAGTTTATTTGGAAAAAGTGATGAACTGGAGTACTGAACCTCTGGCAAACTACTGCTAGATGGTTTCCATTAGCATTAAAACTTAGTTCAAGATGATTTTCGATGCTCCTCTCTATAATGCCCAAACTCTCCTATGACTCTCCCTCGAGAACATCGAGCACTGGCTAGAATGAGTGGAAGATAAATTTACGTTGATGCATCTAACTTGTAGAGGGTAAAACCTAAGGAAGTGGGTCCAAAACCACTTATATGATGCCCTATATGAGGTATTCTTTTGTGAACTACCAAAATAAGTGTACCATTAGTTGGTTGCTTATGCAAACCATAGAATTTGAAGCTATGGATAGTGCCTTGAGTTGATGAAAGAGCACCTAGAAAGGTTTGAAAACATAGATGCTACCTAGACTAAATGCATAGATAAATGGTGGCAAGGGTTGTTAAATAACTACATGCTTGAGTTCATCGTATTGACATACTCTTGCCTTGAAGAAGTAGAACATCAGTTCTTATACCAACCCAGAGGTGCATTTGTCAAAGAACTCAACATTAAACTCAAGAAGCTAATCATGGATTATGGATTCAAAATAGTGACGTTAGAAAGCTAAAGTCCTCTCATGTATGAGCATTGAAATAGGGATGAAGGGGACATGTAGGTGAGGTGAAATGGAAGGGGATGAGTAGATTGACAACCGAGAGCTCAGGAGATATGTTTATAATAAGAGGAGGCATAAAGTGATAGAAGATCTAGAACTGGAAGTATCAAGAGGACCTGTAGTGATAAAAAAGGGAATGGGGAAGAATAGCTTGAGTAGCAATTGCACCCAGAGGAAAGATCCCTTGAAGCCTTGGAATAAGATCCATAGTTGATGGGTAAATGCTTAGGGTCCCTTCAGAACTTGACCATTAGATATGAATCAAATGCACCTACTGCATTTGAACCTGCGGTGCAAGCTCATGTGTTGGGTCCTCCATAGGAAGACAGAAGATTGAAAACTGACCTCATTATCGACTTAGACTTTGATCACTTTACAAATTTATAATATAAATTTGTGATTAAACAAGTTATTCCATATGAGGAGGTAATTGAAGATACCACTAGACCTCAAGGTACTACACTGACTAGATAAAAAATGAATGCAAGTACCCTAATTTGGCTAATGTCATTTATACAACCTGGCCAATAACTCATAGGAAGTGGCCCTAAACCACTAGTCAGTAGCATAGTGTCATCATCTTCTATACTACTAGCAGTAACCATAGGACCGATGCCTAGCCTAGTGGCTAGAGGCCTTGGATGACCAATACCAAGACAAGTACCAGGAAGACAAACACCAAAAGCATCAGCTTCTCCTCATGCCCAGTGAGATGGCCATACACCTACCTGAGTGTCAAGGTGTGAAGAACACCATAGAGCATATGCTTACATGTGAATTAAAATGGTGTACTCAAGGAATAACCCAATCTAAGCACAAGGCAACACAATTTGTGATAGCCTTGATTCATCACACACATGCTTGGTATAGGATGTTTGATCCTAATTAGGATAAGGTTGATTATGACACCCTAAAGGGAGACTTCTTGAAGGAGTTTGATATACCTAAGTTTGAGAAATAGAGCATCATTGTGCTCAGGGATATTAATTAGGGATTATCAGAGAGTGTATGTTTATACGATGTTTGATTTAAGACCCTCCTTTCCCATGCACAATGGTTCATTAGAGGATTATTGGAAACCTTCTAGAGGGTATTATCCATGAAAACATTCATAGACCCTTGAAAAGAGCTTAAATCCATGCTTAGAACCAAAGTAGTTAGGAGTGTCAATACAGGAATCAACCCCTATATGGAGGTGAAAATTATGTCTATAGACTCCCAACTATAGAATCTTATCATTAGTTCATCATAAGATGCTCGAATTATGTTTTCGTATACCAAGTGCAAGATGGAGGGTCATAATAGAAATAACTACATTCAGATAAATGTGCACACATTGCTTCTCAATTGTGAAGTTTATCATGAGGCACATGATGTTTGTAACTACCCCTTATTACAGCATGTTAGTCAGGTCAACACAACCATTTATGGTATGTTGTGTGATGCCTGCACTCACAACATAATTACTTTTTGAGTAATTGATGAGCTACACCAAAACATGGAGAGAGGTGCATAGAAGGTAATTACAACTTCTAGAGGGAAAACAAACAAAGGAAATGAGGGTTATGGTGAATAAAATGCCAGCTATGTGAACCAAAGAGGTACCAAGGAGTGTGGTAAAGGATGTGATAGAGGAATATTCCCACCATGATCATGTTATAATTGTGGGTCAATCAATCACTATCATCGTAACTACTTGATGCATCTAACATGCAGGTACTATTGAGTATTGCATGTAGTCAAAGAATGATCTAAATTCTACAAAATTCCAACCCAAGGAAAAATGGTCATAGACAGGGGCACAAGGATGATCAAGTGTGAGCCTAAAGATATGAAATGGGTTCTAAAGACACAACCAGCATGTATATAGTCATTCAATGTGTAGGTAACCACATTAAGTGGGTTTATCATCTAGCCACCAACTATACCAACATAAGAGATACACCTAGAATATGGTAAACTAAGTTTCACTAAGCATATAACATGACCTAAGCCAAAATTTGTGCCCTACCCTAACCCTGCATGTCAAAAATACATCTTATAACAAGCCATGAGTGTAATATAAAATTTAAAGGGAGAAATCTAGCTGGCTAGAGATATAGAAGCATATGTTACTACCTCATATAAAAATTAAGATAGTTAGGAGGTTAATGTACAAGAGCTAATAGAGATCCTGTGCCTCTTGAAAATAGAAGGGATGCTTCCCGTACTAAAAAATTTTCTCTTAGAACACATAGGGAGAAAGCCAAGTGAAGTTATTGAGCCCCACGTAGTTAAATTTATTATGTTGTATATAGAGTAGGAACATGAAGGCATACCCAAAATGTAGAGTATGTCTAAGAGATGCCTTTAAATGCCATCATCAATAGATGGTCCATCTATGAGGTGCTAATCAACACTGATACTGAGGTTAATATCCTAACCAATAATGCATGGGAAAAGATGGGCAGGCCAGCGTCAAGGCCTTCTGCCCATGTACTCTTCATGGCTAATAAGACACGAGTGTAGCTGATCAAAATTATGATAAGCACCATTGTAGATATTATGGGTATCAAATTCCATGCTAACTTCAAGGTTATCAAGTTGGCTGAATAAGATAACTACCCAATGTTTCTGGAAAGTCCTTGGTAATATGCTAATAATGTAGATATACGCTTCAAGAAGTGATAAATGACCCTAAAAAATGGTAGGGAAAGGGTAGTGATCCCCCTTTTAATTGACCAAGGACCCCCTATGTGGAGAACATTTATTTGGAGGATGAGATCAATCATATATATAACATCATAGTTTAGGGTGTTGAGAATCTCCATCCTTCTGATCAAGGAGTGATTTCTTGGGAGGATAGGTAGTCATCCTCAGACACCATTGATGTCACTTGTGACCAATGGGTTGAAGAAGTTTATGAGGCCACTGGTCATAGATGTTTTTTGGTGTATGCAAAGTCACCAAAGCCTGTGAGGATGGGTTAGGTCTAGATTGATTACATTCTAAAATAATTAGTCCTACACCATGAGGAGAAAGGAAAAAGGGTACTTTGTTTGAGCAAAGGAAAGCTTGCAGTGCTCCCAAAATTTAAAGGGAGCAACCCAGTGGAAATTTATGTCAACAAACTTGAAGCATGCATCCCTAAAGAGAGACAAAATAGGTGCACTAGTGTATACCATGATAAGCATTGCTTTGTACTGGTGGCAGTACAAAGGTCTAACTTGCCAACTTGGCTAGAGGTAAAAGCGGCCATTTTCAGTAGATTTAGGAGGAGTAATGAGAACTTGGATATCTTAGCATACTCTGTCAACTCTAATCCTATGGCATATGTGTGCCTATGTGAAGAGACATGAACTGACTATGATGTGATTGCCCCAAATAACCTATGGTTGCATGCCTTTTATAGGACATTGAAAACATGGGTACGAGCATGGTAAGTGTTCAATGAGATGTGCTGAGATATAACAAATTGGGAGGCCCTTAAGGAGAATTTTTTACATGCCTTCTCTTTTTCCTCATACAACTTAGAGTTGGTCGAGTTACTGCAAATAATTTGGAGCATAGTGTTCGAGGATACCACAATCCTTGAAGAGTGCTTGAAAGACATGTTTGGGGAAAAGGGATGTCATTCCTAACTTTATTTGAAGAATAGATGCTCAACAATAACTTAATAAAATAAGATGATGAAACTTAGAAGGAGCACTACTAGAAAATACAGAACACTTGAAGAAAGCTTGTGTGCCAAGTAGATGATAACACTCCTAATGAAGAAGACCCCACTCATCTTCACATAGAGATAATAGAGGGAACCCATCAATTAGAGGATTCACACCAGGAAAAGAATGATCCATACCATGTACCATTAAAGACCATCAAATTAGACATCATCAAATAAGGAGAGCTAAATATGGCCACTCTAAGTGCCTATTGGTCTGATGCAAAGCTGGCATACATCATAGACCTCTTGAAGGAATTCCAAGATTTGTTCCCCAAGACTTTTTAGGATATGAAGGGCATGCACCCATGCCTTGGGAAGATGAGCTTAAAGATAATAGATGGTGCAATATTGGTCAAAAAGCAACCCTATATGATGAACCCCAATCTCTATGCGAAGGTCAAAATAGAGATCAACACAATGTTGGCCATAGGGATCATTTACCATATGCAGGAGTTTGAGTGGGTGAGGCCAATGGTAATAAGCATCAAGAAGGATGGGTACATTTACATTTATGTTGATTATAGAATGTTGAATGTTGCCTACATAAAAGACCCCTTCTTGACTCTATTCATTGATGAATTCCTAGAATGCGTTGTAGGATGTGAGATTTACACCTTAATTGATGGGTTCTCTGCCTACCACCAAATCTAGATTGAGGAGGACAAGCCCAAAACAACATTTGAAACTGAATGGGGTTGTTTTTCTTATAATGTGATGCCCTTTAGACAAAATAATACACTAATCATGTTCAAAGGGAGGGGTTAAGAAGGGTTTAGGACCTGTTAAGCAATAAAAAGGGACTGTTGGACAATAGTGCCAGAAAGGATAAAAGCATCAGGCATTGTATTCCTATAGAATACTATTATCTGGGACTCAAAAAAATAGGCTAGGACTAACATAGACCAAGTCTGGGGGTTCTTGGAGGTATAGGTCAGTTGATTGAGATAACAAAGAGGTGATATAAGTAATAAATAAGACCAAGATAAGTAAAACAAGGACATGGCTAATGTGAACAAGGTTCATATTCTCTAGTTGGAGTCTCCTATGAAAGGACTATGAAAAGACATGATATGTGTGGTTCATGACCAATCTAGGGTGTATACATGTAGTATGTCATGATAGAGTGTATGAATTTGACTTACATTGGGACAAGTCCATAAGAGGAAGACAAGAAAGTATTGCATCTGTGTCTTGATTGATTATGCTCTTAATTTATTGGTCTAGGTCTATACAATTATCTACTAGGGTTTGTTGATTAATTATTTGTGTTGATATGTAGTACAAAAGCCCTACAAAAATAAACCCTTGTCCTTACATAAAAACAAAATAGAAGATCAAATGCAAAGGGGAGAAATGAGTAAGGGTAATAGTTGATTTATCCTCTAAAAACTATGCATAAATTAAGTACTTTCTACATAACCCAAATAGGCCGTAGGCCAATGTAGTTCTCCCTCTAATGGGTGATTGTGTGATCCATGATTGTGAAACTATTTGACTGTAACTAGAAGATTGATTACAATTCTTGGCAATGGATTCCTTTGACTTGCAATAAAATATATTCGAACTTGACCTATGATTGTTAGAATGTTGTAGAATTGAAATTAGAGGAAATAGTGCTCTTTTACTCAATGTGCAGTAGAATTGCCAAGTGATTACTAGATATGTTTGGAGAAGCTTTAATGTGATTATCTAGGGGAATATTTGAAATATTTTATCTAATAGAATTTACAAAAGGCACGAGAGAGCTATTGTGAAATGTGTCGATTTGAAAAGGTGATTGTTAGAGTGTGGGGGATGCAGTTGCACTAGTGGACAAGGCCACAATCCGACCTTGTCCAACCTAGCTCGAAGTTGTCCCAGAAGGACAAAACTTGCTGAAAAAGGTTTAAAAAATTGTATATGCACTACATATTTGTATTTAAAATCTAAAAGATATATGTTTGATTAATGTCAATAACCAAAATTAAATATATTTTGAGGGGAGATTGGAAGTGTATGTGACCTCTTTAATCGAAAAAGTGGAACACTATTATGCTTTGACCCTCATTGTTTATGCAGTGTGAAATCCGTAGAGTACCAGTCAAAAAAATAGAGGAAAATATACAAAACAAACACAACATTCATAATTAGTAGTATTATTAAATTACAATGTAGTAAAAATCAATAGATGATGCATAATCATCAACATCCTCATTGTCACCCTCTCATACTCCAAACTTGCATTTGCCCTTATAAATATTGATATAAATAAATCAAATGTAAATTCCCTTAAAAATTCGTTTCTAAGATGATGATTATTATTATTATTATTATTATTATTATTATTATTATTATTATTATTATTATTATTATTATTATTATTATTATTATTATTACTTCAGAACTGGGGTGGGGAGTTGGTTCGTTTAGGGATCTCTTACGAATAAAGACTTTACCCGGAGCAAAGTTTTGAGAGAGCTTGACCTTGAGGTTGAAGATGTGAGCATTCTTTCATTATAATTATCTTTCGAGAAATCGTTTTGGGGGGACATTGGCTGAGAAATTTCAAATAATTTATATGCCTTTTAAATTTACACAATTTTATTCAATCAAATTGACTGGAAAACACATTTCACATATTCCGGCCAGGATTCCGCCGGAGTCGTAGTAATTAGCAAGACTCCCTTTCACACTCACGCAATTTAAAAACAATTGCTTCCTCACTTCTTTGAACGTTTGCGCATTTAAATTGAGCCATTCGCTGCTCTCTATCACTAGCATTTAGGAAGGTCTTTGGGAGGAGGCAATATCGATTCGTTGGGTCCATTTCCATTCTCCACCAGGAATGCCATCTTCAGCCCCCACGTTGTATGTACTTCCAGATGACAATGCATGAACCACACCCCTGTGTGCATTCAATTTAACTGTTCATTAAACAAGATATGAAATTTATGTGCAAAAATCAAAAGAGATGAGGTCGAAATGAAAGAGGGTTTTCTGGACTGAAGAGTCCCGTAGTTTTCTACAAGACCTGTCAGACCTTAGTTAATTCCAGAAAACTCTTACAACATAATACACTGTAAATTTTCTGTCAAGAATTAAATTTATACCTGGATTGTCGGCTGTGAATCGGATGGCAGCCCACCCGCCATTAGGCACTCCCACTGTATTACGCTCTGGAGGGTCTACCAAATTGAATTTGGCTGGGTCGTCCTTTGGGTTGTAGTTCCCGAAACCCGTCCCAACAATGAAGAAATTGAAGCCATGCAGATGGATTGGATGGTTGTCGACAGTCAGTACGCTGGTGTCCTGAAGTACCAACTGCACTGTTGAATTGTATGAAAGCCGTGTGAGTCTCGTTCCTTTGGAAGTCATCAGATTTTTGGGTGGCCTGCCCGTGTAATTGAAGGGTGTAGGAGGATTATCAGGAAAATCTCTAGTGAAAACCCCGCTGATATTTTTGTAATGTGCTTGCAGAAGGGCGATGGTGGGCATGACGAAGCTAACGTTGTTGATTGATGCAGATGCACGGCTACCATTTAAGCAGGTTGAGCATGAATCCAATGCAAGCCCCACTGTGAACAACAGATTACGATCTACTGTCTGCGGGACATTTGCAGGGAATTCCACAGAATTTAAGCTCCTGATAGCATTGCTAAAATTGGTGGCAAATGAGGTATCGTTTAGGGATGGGATTTGAGGCATGACAATGATGTTGGAAGAGGAAGAAGAAGAATTGGCTGCAGTAACATATTGCAAGATTGCAGTAGCGGTTCTATTGTCAACTGGAACAGGTGCATCCATGAAGGGGCGGGCGGCCATGAAATACCTGCCAGAATTTTTGTTTGCATGGAGCAAAGCATTTGTGGTTTGTCCCGGAGCAATCACCACAGATTTAGTTTCGAAAGGCTTAGTGTAAACTGCATCCACCTCCACCACTTTGAGGTGGTGACTTGCAACATCGAAGAAGAGCTGGTCATTGAGCGCAGCATTTGATTATTCTAAGCAAGTATGTCTTCCCCTGCTCTACTGGCAGCACAAAAGTGTCTGCAATGCAACAGATATTGGATTTCGTCATTTATAATCATGTATGCTAACACATTCTTTGGTAAATAGTATTCATCAGTTGAGGGCTTTAGTACCTCTGGTAGGACAGGTGAAGATGCCGAGTGGCCCTGGCCTGCCATTAATGGTGTGTGTGTCAGACATATTGGGTGCCCCTCCTGATATAAGTGCTTCATTGATAACATCTTCCACGTCTGCGTTCCACCATTCTCCTGCACCGACAATAACGTTCCATAACTCAATATTCATTCATATGATATGATGACATCAAATCAAATTTAATTCAAAGAGTGATTATTCCTCTGGCTCACCTAGAATCAATGTGATTTCCTTGTGGGGTTTGAGGAAAGGATAAGGCACTTTTGTTTTGGGTAAGTTAACAATTGCTCCATAAACAGTAGCTCTCAACCAGAGAATATGAGCGTGCCAGAAGAGTGTCCCTCGTTGGCCAGTGATGGTGAAGTTGTAAGTATATGACTGTCCAGTCTGAATCGGGCATTGAGTGATGTACGCCGGCCCATCTGCCCACCCCGTGCGGAGCTGTCTTATTCCATGCCTGTAATTCATGCAATTTCATAATTCAAAGCCAATTAAACTTGCCATTAGGACTTATGCATACAAGTCAAGGAACGGTAGGAACAGTATAGCGTACCAGTGGATGGAGACATTGTATTTGACATGATTGGTAAGGTTGACCATCACTGTATCTCCCTCCCTTGCATAAATAGTTGGGCCAGGGAACTGCCCATTCACTGTGACAATGGGCTTGGAGTGACATAGTCTGCTAACATTCTTCAATTGTACCTGAACCACCAATCACAAAATTAACGAATCTGTCGTATCGTTTAATAAAATGAAAAGAATTCTGAGCTTGATTCCAGTTTAATTGAAATGAATGGGAGATGCTAATATGTGTGTATAGTTTTAAAGGCCACTTGGCATAAAATATCCTTTAAATTGTATACATATACATATACACATATACATATATATGTATACATATACATATACATATACATGTATACATATATACATATACATGTATATATATATATATATATATATATATATATATATATATATGTATATATGTGTGTAGTTTTAAAGGCCACTTGATATAAAATATCCATTAAATTATGTGTGTACATACATATATACATACATACATGTGTGTGTGTGTGTGTGGGTGTGTGTTTGTGTGTGTAGTTTTAAAGGCCACTTTATATATATATATATATATATATATATATATATATATATATATATATATATGTATGTATGTATGTATGTATGTATGTATGTGTTTGTGTGTGTAGTTTTAAAGGCCACTTGGCATAAAATATCCATTAAATTATAGATACATATGTTCTTAATCCTAATTAATTTCTCCATGTGTCACTATGTTGGCAACATGGATGAATGAAACTTACAAAATACATTATGGGACATCAGTGTCTTCTCCCAACATCAATTTTAATACAATGTTGATTTAAACTACACATTAGATGTAGAGTTGTATATCAATTAAATCAAAAAAATGCATGTGATATTTTGTTTTTTTAAAGTGATTTCGTGTTAAATAAGGAAGTGTAAATCATTATAACCATTAATCTCATATAATATTGCAATTATATATACTATATTACTATTATATTATATATAACTATAGTAAAATAATTATAGGATATATGTAATTTAAATATATTTTATAATAATATGATATATTATTAGAAATATTATTTTCTATTAAAAATATATAACTAAATACATAATATTAACCAAAAAACACAAATAATATTGGATTAGTCTTCCTAAAGACCCAGGATTGATTTGATTATGGCTAGAATGTGACACTTTTTTTTGTTTAAGTTTACTATTTGAAAGTATGCCAGTCCATGGACTACCAGAAATCATGTTATATTTTATTAGTATTTGATTACCTTTATCATATTTATAAGGATATATGGTACACCTATCATTATATGTTTTGTATTGCTAGACCTAATTGTCATGTTTAAAAACTCGATATTGAAATTTAGATCCATACTATGGTATTTTACGTCAATCTTATCATTCAATTAAGTTATAGGATTTGTTATGACCATTGTATTCATATATTTAGACAAATCTAGTATTGATCACTGATCAAAAACATTTTCTCTGAAACAATAACTCTTCCAACATGGAATTTACACTGTATCACCAATGGTGCCCCCTTATGTATAAATGTGGAATGCACTTTTGAAAATATTTGAGACTCATGTCAAATGTAAAGAAATAACCAAGATATAATCCATAACATTGATGTAATATACCCACATCAACAACATTACATTGTTGATTCAATCTGCATATTAGATATGGAGTCCTTCTGTAATCAAATAAAACATAACAAGTAAAATATGCCACCACCTTAGAAGCTACAAAACTTATTTTAATGGGTGTATGTAATGTAAATCCAAAAACAACCTTCAAATCCAAAAATTTATATTATATGATCCATTTGGTGTATAATATACCATATCATTACCCCTAGTCATCACCACCTAGCTCATTTTTAAATATTTTAGCACACTCAAGTTCTATATGGGCTCCCCTTTATTCCATGTGTACGATTATGGTGTTTTTCATATGTTCTTAACCCTAATGTAATTTCATTGGGAATTAATATATTCAAAGTAAATATGAAGATAAGTTTCAATATAGGCTTTGGAATCTCAATGTCTTCTTTCCATATTATCAACATTGTAACACTGATTTGAGTTACATAGAAGATGTGGAGACTTCACACAGTCAAATCAGCCTCATGTCATACTCTTTGATCCTTAAAAATAGCAAAAATTCAATAAAATAACTCTCCACCTTTCAAGATATGTACCCCTTTATAATGAGTGAAATTCATGTAAATCTAACAACTACCCTAAATTTGTGTCTCATGTAGGATATTATTTCCCTAGCCATCACCACTAAACAAACCTCCTTACACATCAAATTAGCACACTATAAAAAGGAATCCACAACCTCATTTCTACCATAACCTCCACTATAAAATCCTCTATTCAATACAACATGTGTGTGATTAATGTACATGCATTTTGATACATATTTTACTAAATCTTTACTTATACACTTCAAAGTTGAATATGCTGAAATGGATGTCATTTATTGTGTGTTGGTAAAGCAGGGTTTATTTTATTTTGGTATTACATGAGACATGGATCCTTACAAAAATTAAATAAACTCTCATAATTTCCTCATCCACCCTTGACAATAGAAAACAACCAATCAAATAAGTCATGACTTTACTTTGATGTAAATAACATGTATCATTTTGAACTATTATTAAATTGATCTACCAATTTAAAATTTGATTTAGTTGCCTATGTAGGTGTAAATTATATTCAATAAGTGTTATCCATATGTCATTTTAGAGGGAGATTATTATATTATAAAATTTATTCCATTTATTTATGCTAATATTATATCACATTATTATATTATATATAATAATTAAGTGCCCCTCACCATCACCGAACAACTTACCTTAAAATATTTAACTATTTTCATGTCCTTATAGTTTTTCCTTTTCCTATAGGGGTTTAAGTATGGTGTTTCCATATATTTTAAAGTTTAATTTAATTGGTATATGTATAAATATATTGTAATCATGGATAAATGGAAAGTAAATTTCCTCTCCCCACACCAACGATAGTGAAATTTTGGTTCAAGTTGCACATTAGATATAGAGCCATTTTGAAATAATAGTAGATTGCATTTCTATAAGGGTGTCAATGTGAGAGGATTGTTATCACATATTTCCTTTACCTTCCTATATATAACCTTTGATGAAAATTGTGTGTGATTCAAAGTCTTGTGTGAGTCAGCGAAGGGTAAAAACACTTATAGTAGTGTAAGACCTAGGTAGGTACCTAGGGAAGACTAAAAATGGGAACTCCACTTTTATATGCATTTTTTATAGGTAGGTATTAAAATTTATGAACACTAACTTTATAATTGTGGGTACCTTACTATAAATGACACATCATTGAGGTGTCATAACATCAAAAGACTATTTTTTAATAAAGTTCCTATACGTATTATAAAGACATTGATTCACTGGTAATTTTGAAGTCTATTTAAGATGGTCACTAAATATCATAAATAAAAATAAACCCATATGCTTCCCCAAAAACGAAAAGTGCTAACTTTAGTATATAAAAACTCTCATTTTTTTTTGTGAACAAAGATGGGAGGGCCACAATTTATATTTAGGAGACTAACTCTATTAACCATAGCTAAGCCTAAGGCATGTCTCAACCCATCAAGCCCATCCACTATGTTAGTGATCACCTTAGATAAATATTTTTAATCTTCCCTTCGAGACATTACATACACAACTAGATAAAGTTCATTTATTCATCTATTATTTACCCTTTGTTATTTTTATTATTGTTGCAGCTTCACATTTAGTTGGCTTCAATTATTTTTTGTGTTTTGGTTTGGTTTGTTGTGAAATATTCAAGATACAATACAATAATTAATATTCTATAAATTATGGAAAATCCATTATAAATAGAACATCTTATAAGTATGTTGTTTGAGGTTTTTTGTAGAAATTTTTAAATATTTCCATTTTTTGTCTATGCTGATGCATTAAGTAGATAAGGCAAATCATTATGTTAAATATTAATCTCCCATGGAGGCATAACTATTGTAGTATATTACCCAAAATAAATTTTTTTATCTCATTGGGATTTTAGTTTATTGTTCATCATACCTTTTCATCTTCAATATTAATTAAATTTCCACCCCTAATTATGTGATATGCAAATTACACTAGATCAACAACATTTTCCCAATGCAAGTAATACCTTTCCACACATTCCCACACATGTCAGCAGATGACTGGAAATAAAAACATTAATTTTTTTGTTCTCATGTGAGATGAATCTTTAGGGGATTTGTCACATAGAATGCTAGCACCCTCCATAGCCTCTGTTCCTACCCAAGTCATTAGACCTTGTATTGGGTAATCATATCTTAATTCTCTTATTACATTATTATCCAAATTAGTTTGTCAACCATATCCAAATTAGTTTGTCAACCATATCCAAACTTTTATTAAATGGAAACCTTGGCAACATATAATATATTTGCATAACTTTGGACTACTTTTGTAACTGCTTCACTTTGTTGTTGGGTTCTTTAATCCTCCTTTCACTCCACAACTAAGATGGATTTCTAAAATAACAATTATAAATGAAGCAATGTAGAGTAAAAAGGTTGGTCAGACCTGGAAGGCACCTATTAGTTATATGTGTTCCCAACATAGAACATTTTATCCACTCAACCTATCTAAGTTATCTACCAGAATGCTACCAAAAGGACATGTGGCCTACACTTGAAGACTAAAAAATTATTAACACCTATCATCAGAGTCTACATCCATATACAAACTAGTAAACACCAATATTAAGCATGGATAAACATTGATAATATATTAATTATTACTATATATTTAATTAAAAATAAAATACTAATAACAAAATATATATATATATATATATATATATATATATATATATATATATATATATATATATATATATATATATATATATATATATATATATATATTGGTTATGTGTGATTTATAATATTATTATATTATATATAAATTATATTATAATATGATATAACTAGATTGACAGATCATATTATCATCATTAAATTTAAATATCTTTCCACTACACAATCTTTTGAATGATGGCATTTGATCTTTTGATCTAATCTTCAAAACAAAGAAACAATGTAGTGATGTTGATGTGTAAGAAATACATTGAAGTTATGGAGTATACATTTTTAGTTTCATTAAGGTTCAAGTGAGTACCAAGGTGTTTTCAAAGTACATGCCACATGTACACATAACAGGTTACAATTTGCAATACAATGTGAATATCGTGGTAGTTTAGTATAGGTTGAGATAAAAGGTAGACGAAGATCGATCATCCTCAGGTGGCAAGTAGGATTGGTAGGTATATTTATTACACATTAGGTGGTTTTTAAATCATATATTTAAAAGGGTAATGTACTATAATAATATCATACACCATCTCTAAATATAGGGTAGTCATTAGATTTACATGACTTTTACCCATTGAAAAGGGGTACGTAGCATGCACGATTATTGATTCATTGATTGAAAGTTTCTTATTTTCAATTGTCAATGAGGAAGACATTGACATGATTTAATTTCAAGAAGGTTCCATATCTAATGCACAACTCAAATTATCACTTCAATGATGTTAATGTAGAGATAATACATTAAGGTTTAAATGCCTATTTTATAGCTTATGTTCATGTATGTTGCCAATATATTGACACCATAAACATCTCACTGAATAAATGGTAACATAATATAAAAATTATAAGTGGTATAATATTCCAAAATGATTTGTGTGACAATGATGAGGGGAAATGACAAGGTATTTCAAATTATATCATACACATCATACACATACCCTGAATTCAAGATATTTGTTGGATTTATTTGAGTTGCCCATTAAAAATGGGTTTGTATCTTGTAATACAGTTGAATATATAATTTAATTTTTATTTATGATTATGCAATTAATACCTTTCCACACATTCCCACACATGTCAGCAGATGATTGGAAATAAAAACATTAATTTTTATGTTCTCATGTGAGATGAATCTTTAGGGTATTTGTCACATAGAATACTAGCACCCTCCATAGCCTCTGTTCCTACCCAAGTCATTATACCTTATATTGGGTAATCATATCTTAATTATCTTATTACATTATTATCCAAATTAGTTTGTCAACCATATCCAAAATTTTATAAATGGAAACCTTGCCAACATATAATTTATTTGCATAACATTGGACTACTTTTGTAACTGCTTCACTTTGTTGTTAGGTTCTTTAATCCTCCTTTCACTCCACAACTAAGATGGATTTCTAAAATAACGATTATAAATGAAGAAATGTAGATTAAAAAGGTTGGTCAGACCTGGGAGGCACCTATTAGTTATATGTGTTCCCAACATAGAACATTTTAACCACTCAACCTATCTAAGTTATCTACGACAATGCTACCAAAAGGACATGTGGCCTACATTTGAAGACTAAAAAAATTTTAACACCTATCATTAAAGCCTACATCCGTATACAAACTAGTAAACACCAATATCAAGCATGGATAAACATTGATAATATATTAATTATTACTATATATTTAATTAAAAATAGAATAATAATAACAAAATTTTATATATATATATATATATATATATATCTGTGTGTGTGTGTGTGTGTGTGTGTGTATGTATCTGATATGTATAATTTATAATTTTATTATATTATATTATAATATGATATAACTAGATTGACAGATCATATTATCATCATTAAATTTAAATTTCTTTCCACTACACAATCTTTTGAATGATGGCATTTGATATTCCAATCTAATCTTCAAAACAAAGAAACAATGTAGTGATGTTGATGTGTAAGAAATACATTGAAGTTATGGAGTCTACATTTTTAGTTTCATTAAGGTTGAAGTGAGTACCAAAGTGTTTTCAATGTACATGCCACATGTACACATAAGGGGTTACAATTTGCAATACAATGTGAATATCATGGTATTTTAGTACAGGATGAGATAAAAGGTAGACGAAGAGTGATCGCCCTCATGTGGCAAGTAGGGTTGGTAGGTATATTTATTACACATTAGGTTGTGTTTAAATTATATAGTTAAAAGGGAAATGTACTCCAATAATATCCTATACCATCTCTAAATATAGGGTAGTCATTAGATTTACATGACTTTTACCCATTGAAACGGGGTACGTAGCATGTACGATTATTGATTCATTGATTGAAAGTTTATTATTTTAAATGGTCAATGAGGAAGACATTAACATGATTTAATTTCAAGAAGGTTCCATGTCTAATGCAAAACTCAAATTAGCACTTCAATGATGCTAATGTAGAGATAATACATTTAGGTTTAAATGCCTATTTTATAGCTTATGTTCATGTATATTGCCAATATATTGACACCATAAAATTCTCACTGAATAAATGGTAACATAATATAAAAATTATAAGTGCTATAATATTCCAAAATTATTTGTGTGACAATTATGAGGGGAAATGACAAGGTATTTCAAATGATGTCAAACACATCATACACATACCCTGAATTCAAGATATTTGTTGGATTTATTTGAGTTGCCCATTAAAAATGGGTTTGTATCTTGAAATATAGTTGAATATATAATTTACTAATTATTTATGATTATGCAAGTAATACCTTTCCACACCTTCCCACACATGTCAACAGATGACTGGAAATAAAAACAGTAATTTTTATGTTCTCATGTGAGATGAATCTTTAGGGTATTTGTCACATAGAATGCTAGCACCCTCCATAGCCTCTGTTCCTACCCAAGTCATTAGACCTTGTATTGGGTAATCATATCTTTATTTTCTTATTACATTGTTATCCAAATTAGTTTGTCAACCATATACAAACTTTTATTAAATGGAAACCTTGGCAACATATAATTTATTTGCATAACTTTGGACTACTTTTGTAACTGCTTCACTTTGTTGTTGGATTCTTTAGTCCTCCTTTCACTCCACAACTAAGATGGATTTCTTAAATAACAATTATAAATGAAGAAATGTAGATTAAAAAGGTTGGTCAGACCTGGGAGGCAACTATTAGTTATATGTGTTCCCAACATAGAACATTTTAACCACTTGACCTATCTAAGTTATCTACCACAATGCTACCAAAAGGACATATGGCCTACATTTGAAGACTAAACAAATATTAACACCTATCATCGGAGCCTACATCCATATACAAACTAGTAAACACCAATATTAAGCATGGATAAACATTGATAATATATTAATTATTACTATATATTTGATTAAAAATAAAATATTAATAACTATATATATATATATATATATATATATATATATGTATAATTTAAAATATTATTATATTATATATAAATTATATTATAATATGATATAACTATATTGACAGATCATATTATCATCATTAAATTTAAATGTCTTTCCACTACACAATCTGTTGAATGATGGCATTTGATCTTCTGATCTAATCTTTGAAACAAAGAAACAATGTAGTGATGTTGATGTGTAAGAAATACATTGAAGTTATGAAGCCCACATTTTTATTTTCATTCAGGTTCAAGTGAGTACCAAGTGATTTCAAAGTACATGCCACATGTACACATAAGGGGTTACAATTTTCAATCCAATGTGAATATCATGGTAGTTTAGTACAGGTTGAGATAAAAGGTAGACAAAGAGAGATCACCCTCAAGTGGCAAGTAGGGTTGGTAGGTATATTTATTACATATTATGTGGTGTTTAAATCATATAGTTAAAATGGTAATGTACTCCAATAATATCCTACACCATCTCTAAATATAGGGCAATCATTAGATTTACATGACTTTTACCCATTGAAAAGGGGTACGTAACATGTACGATTATTGATTCATTGATTGAAAATTTATTATTTTCAATGGTCAATGAGGAAGACATGAACATGATTTAGTTTCAATAAGGTTCCATGTCTAATGCACAACTCAAATTATCACTTCAATGATGTTAATGTAGAGATAATACATTGAGGTTTAAATGCCTATTTTATAGCTTATGTTCATTTATGTTGCCAATATATTGACACCATAAACATCTCACTAAATAAATGGTAACATAATATAAAAATTATAAGTGGTATAATATTCCAAAATGATTTGTGTGACAATGATGAGGGAAAATGACAAGGTATTTCAAATGATATCATACACATCATACACATACCCTGAATTCAAGATATTTGTTGGATTTATTTGAGTTTCTCATCAAAAATGGGTTTGTATCTTGCAATATAATTTAATATATAATTTAATATTTATTTATGATTATTCAAGTAATACCTTTCCACACATTTCCACACATGTCATCAAATGACTGGAAATAAAAACATTAATTTTTATGTTCTCATGTGAGACGAATCTTTAGGGGATTTGTCACATAGAATGCTAGCACCCTCCATAGCCTCTCTTCCTACCCAAGTCATTAGACCTTGTATTGGGTAATCATATCTTAATTCTCTTATTACATTATTATCCAAATTAGTTTGTCAACCGTAAAAAAAATTTATTAAATGAAAACGTTGGCAACATATAATTTATTTGCATAACTTTGGACAACTTTTGTAATTGCTTCACTTTGTTGTTGGGTTATTTAATCCTCCTTTCACTCCAAAAATAAGATGGATTTCTAAAATAACAATTATAAATGAATAAATGTAGATTAAAAAGTTTGGTCAGACCTGGGAGTCACCTATTAGTTATATGTGTTCCCAACATAGAACATTTTAACCACTCGACCTATCTAAGTTATCTACCACAACGCTACCAGAAGGACATGTGGCCTACATTTGAAGACTAAAAAAATATTAACACCTATCATCGGAGCCTACATCCATATACAAACTAGTAAACACCAATATTAAGCATGGATAAACATTGATAATATATTAATTATTACTATATATATAATTTAAAATAAAATAATAATAACAAAATATTATATATATATATATTGGATATGTATAATTTATAATATTATTATATTATATATAAATAATGTGATATAACTAGATTAACAGATCATATTATCATCATTAAATTTAAATGTCTTTCCACTACATAATCTTTTGAATGATGGCATTTGATCTTTTGATCTAATCTTCAAAACAAAGAAACAAAGTAGTGATGTTGATGTGTAAGAAATACATTGAAGTTATGGAGTCTAAATTTTTAGTTTCATTAATGTTCAAGTGAGTACCAAAGTGTTTTCAAAGTACATGCCACATGTACACATAAGGGGTTATAATTTGCAATACAATGTGAATGTCATGGTAGTTTAGTACAGGTTGAGATAAAAAGTAGACAAAGAGCGATCACCCTCAGGTGGCAAGTAGGGTTGGTAGGTATATTTATTACACATTAGGTGGTGTTTAAATCATATAGTTAAAATTTTAATGTACTCTAATAATATCCTACACCATCTCTAAATATAGGGCAGTCATTAGATTTACATGACTTTTACCCATTGAAAAGGGGTACGTAACATGTACGATTATTGATTCATTGATTGAAAGTTTATTATTTTAAATGGTCAATGAGGAAGACATGAACATGATTTTATTTCAAGAAGGTTCCATGTCTAATGCACAACTCAAACTAGCACTTCAATGATGTTAATTTAGAGATAATACATTGAGGTTTAAATGCCTATTTTATAGCTCATGTTTATGTATGTTGCCAATATATTGACACCATAAACATCTCACTAAATAAATGGTAACATAATATAAAAATTATAAGTGGTATAAGATTCCAAAATGATTTGTGTGACAATGATGAGGGGAAATGACAAGGTATTTTAAATGATATCATAGACATCATACACATACCCTGAATTCAAGATATTTGTTGGGTTTATTTGAGTTACCCATTAAAAATGGGTTTGTATCTTGCAATATAGTTGAATATATAATTTAATATTTATTTATGATTATGGAAGGAATCCACATCTGATGTGTGAATCAAATCAAAAATGTAATTCGATTGATGTGTGAGAAATAAATTGATGTTTTGAAGTCTATCTTGTTCCTTTCACTGCAGTTGAATTGAGTAACAAATCTTGTATAAATTACATGTCATATGGGTGCATAAGGGGACATTTTTCATGAAATAATGTGAATGTTGTGAGATATTATTTATCGATAGAGATAAAAGGTGGTCAATTACCAATTGATCGTTGGTGGTTGTGAGATTTGGTATGTTTAATTATCAATTAGTAGGGGGTGTCCACATTATACACTTATAAGAGGAATATACTCCATAAATGAAAAGAAAAACTTACAAAAAATAACATAAATTAAATATAATAATATAAATATATTATAATATATAGTATATAATACATATATAATTATTTATAGACCAAAAATAAAACAACCTAAACTTAAAAAACAATAAGTAAACTATCGATTTACACTATAATATTAACTATTGAAATATCTTTAAAAACAACAAAAATATAAAAAAATAAATTAAATAATATAGAGGTATGGTGGAGAGGGTGGTATAGTGACCGGGGAAGATGGTAGGAGGGATGAAAATCTATACTTGTTTAATAACATTATTAAGGAAAAGAGAGTGTGTCACATTCAACAAACACCTATCAACATGGTTGTTATTTTTGTTTCTTCTTAAATGGCATGAAGAAAAATGATGGGAGGATGTGTGTAAGGTCTTGATACCTTCTTAGGTTAGGCATTGTCGGGTTTTATAATTAGGCTATCTTTTTTAGTGATGCTCAATGGTTTTAAACCCTAGTTATGGAAAACAAGACTAATTAAAGTGTTGTTGACCCTCTCAAGGCCAACAATTAGGGTAGACAAGACTCCTTTCACCATTAGCCACCCTACCATTAAATATAGACCCTAATATTTTATTTGAGATATTATTTATATGTGTTGATAATATAATTCTATTAATGGTTTATTTTCTTCTATAGTTGGTGTATTAAAAACTGAGACTGTAGACTTTGAGCAGAGATTGAGGAAGGTAGCATGAATTCTATAGATTGAGTTGGAGAAGGTAGGGAGAATTTTGATAACAAGTGAGAATTCTATAGATATAGTACATATGGGTATTTAATTAGTTATATTATGCCTCTTGTTTATTTAGGTATACCATTGTAGAAACTATGGAAAATAATACCCTTTAT
>JARHVA010001715.1:250000-337500 GCA_037957365.1 Torreya grandis
ACTAGGAGTTGGGAGTGGAAGAAGGGTTTTCAACCCTGTGACCTTCTCCTAAAACATTCCCAGTTGGACATTAAACTAAATATACATAAGGTTTTTTAAGTAAGTTAATGAGGGAGCCCCATGTGTGTAATTATAATATTTTATATATGTTTATTGTAAATGGTGTTCTTACAAAATCTTGTGTTTGATTTCATAGAATGGATCCAATGTTTAATGAATACAAAATAATTGAAGTATCAAACACATATTCTATAGATTTAAACATCATCCCCCTAAATGAGACAAATGTTTGTGTTCCTATTGGGCCCCTTTTTGAGCTAAGTAGTGGACCCACGTCAACTCAGTAAACATCTAGGCATGGGGAAATCATGATGAATGGTTGTTATTTTTTCTTCTAGTGGCACCAACTGGCTAGTGGTTAACAACTCCATTTTCAATCAATCAGCATTAGGAAGTGGGTGAATAGGATAGTGACTAGACATTAAAGACAAGTGGATCCTTTTAAATCAAGAAGCATTGGGAAACAGTTGCATGGGACAATGATTGTACATTAAAGATAAAGCATTGTAGGGATGGTGGGATGTGTAACTAGAGTGCAAGCTCAATAATCAACATGCTCCATTCCACATGACCCTAGGATACTTTAAATCCCTATAAAATGAAGCCAAGTTCAAGTTCAGTTGGAAAAAGAGATGATCTCGACTAGTGAAGCTCTAGTGAACTACTGCTAGATGGTTTCCATTAGCATTAAAACTTAGTTTGGAATGTTATTTGATGATCCTCTCTATAATGAATAAAATCTCCTATGATATTTAACCTTTAGTAGTTTATGTCAATTTTTTTCTTAATTTATATTAATTATACATGTATTGTTGTTGAACTCTATTAATGAAGAACACTTTATGAACATTTATTAGATTGCATGCTTTATTCTGTTAGATGTATGGTTGAGCTCTCACATGTTTCTAACCTGACTCGTTCATGGCATTCTTATAGTTAGTGATGAATCTTACACCTGAGATAGGAAATTCATTAAATATGGTTAAGAACCTACACCATAAAATGATACCTATGCCTAAGCACAAGTTTATGCCAAAGTCCCTTAACTAGATACCCAAGTTTCCCTCAAACACCTAAATTCTATTAAGCCTATGAAACCTAAGGCGTGCACCCATGAATGCACAACCATATTTTGACTAAAACAAGCCCTTGAATAATAAAGTTCTAACATGGCACAACTAACCCAACATAGACCCAGGTCCCTTCTCCATTATGCTTTAGGTGAGAACATAAGGCTTGTGCCTTATGTGAAGTGATCCCAACATACTTAAGTGTCAAACATTAAGTGCCATAGGATTAGTCAAGGCCTATACCCCATTGAATCAAGCCTAAATCCAACCTTGATAGCTATATAAGCACCTAACTAGGCCAATGACTAAAACACCTATTTTTATACCTTTGACTGTCCTTCAAAAACATTGAGCATTGAATAAAATGAGTAGAAGATACATTTGTATTGAGGCATCTAACTTGTAGAGGATATAACCTAAGGAAGTGGGTCCAAAACCACTTATATGATGCCCTGTATGAGGTTTTATTTTATGAAATACCAAAATAGGTGTACCATTAGTTGGCTACTTATATGACCCATAGAAGTTGAAGCTATGGATAGTGCCTTAAGTGGATGAAAGATCACCTAGAAAGGATTGAAAACATAAATTCTAACTAGACTAAATCCATAGATAAATGGTGGTAAAGGGTGTTAAATAATTACGTGCTTGAGTTCATGGTATCGACGTACTCTTGCCTTGAAGAAGCAAAACATCAAGTTTTATGCAAGCCTAGATTCACATTTATGAAAGAACTCAAGATGTTGATGGTGGATTATGGATTTAAAATAGTGAGGATGGAAGGCTAAAGTCCTCTCATGTATGAACATTGAAACAAGGATGAAGGGGATGTTTAAGTGAGGTATAATAAAAGGGGATGAGTAGATTGACAACTGAAAGCTTAGGAGATAGGTTTATAATAAGAGGAGGCCTAGAATAATAGAAGATCTATAATTGAAGGTGTCGAGAGGACCTATAGTGATCAAGAAGGGAATGGGGAAAGATATATTGAATAGCAGTTACACCTAGAGGAAGGTGCCCTTGAAGCCTTGGAATAAGATCCATAGTTGATGGGTAAATGCTCAGGGTCCCTTTAGAACTTGACCATTTGATATGCATCAGATGCATCTACTGCATTTTAACCTATGGTGAAAGCTCATGTGTTGGGTCCCCCATAGGAAGATAGAATATTGATAACTAACCTCATTGTCAACTTAGACTTTGATCACTTTACAAATTTGGACTATAACTTTGTGATTAAATAAGTTGTCCCATATGAGGAGGTAATTGAAGATACCTCTAGACCTCAAGGTACTAGACCGACTAGATAGAATGTGAGCGCAAGCACCCTAGTTTAGCTAATGTCATTTGTGTAACCTAGGTAACAACCCATAGGGAGTGGCCCTACACCACTAATCAATAGCATAGTGCCATCATATTCTATAGTGTTAGTAGTAACCATGGGACTGATTCTTAGCCTAGTGGATGGAGGCCTTGGATGACCAATACCAAGACAAGTACTAGGAAGATAAGAACCCAAAGCATCATCTTCTCCTCATGCCCAATGATATGGCCATGCACCTACCTGAGTATTGAGGTCTGGATAAAATCATAGAGCATATGCTTAAGTATGAATTAAAATGGTTTACTTAGGGACTAACCCAGTCTGAGTGTAAGGAAACCCAATTTATGATAACCTTGCTTGAGTGCACACATACTTGGTATAGGAATTTTGATCCTAACTAGGATAAGGTTGATTATGACACCCTGAAGGGAGCCATCTTGAAGGAGTTCAATATACTTGAGTTTGAGCAATAGAGCATCATTGTGATCAAGGATATCAACTAGGGAATATCAAAGAGAGTGCACTTATATGATGCTAGATTCAAGACCCTCTTTTCTAAGATCCTTTATGATACTCACCCCTCCTATTATTCATAATGGTTCATTGGAGGATTTTCAGTACCCTTCTAGAGGGTGTTATCCATGAAAACATTCATAGACCCTTGGGAAATGCTTGAAGCTGTGCTTAGAGATAAAATAGTTAAGAGTGTCGATACAAGAAACCTCCCATTTATGGAGGTGTAAATTAGGTATATGGACTCCCAACTATATAATCTGATTGTTAATTCATTGTAAGATGCTCGAAGCAAGTTGTGGTATACCAAGTGTAAGATGGAGGGTCATAATAGAAATAACTACACTCAAATAAATGTGCACACATTGCTTCTCAATTATAAATTTTATCATGAGTCACATGATGTTCAAAATTATCCCTTATTACAGCATGTTAGTTAGGTCAACACAACCATCTATTTTAATTTGTGTGATGCATACAATCACAACATAGTTGATTATCAAGTAATTGATGAGCTACACCAAAACATGGAGAGAGGTACACAGTAGGTAATTGCAACATCCAGAGGGCAAGAAAACTAGGGAAAAGAGGGTTATGGTGAATAAAATGCTAGATATGGGAACCAAAGAGGTACCAAGGGGTGAGGTATAGGATGTGATAGAGGAATATTCCCACCATGATCATGTTACAAGTGTGGATCAATTGATCACCATCATCACAACTGCCTAATGATCCAACATGTAGGTATTGTTGAGGATCACATTAAATCAGAGAATTATTTAAATTATAAAAGAATATAACCCAAGGAAAATGGTCACTAATAGGGGCACAAGGATGATTAGGTATGATCCTAAAGATATGAAATGGGATCTAAAATCATAGCCAGCATGCATAGAGTCAATCAAAGTGTAGGAAACCACATGAATTTGGTTCACCATCCAGCCACCAACTATACCAACATAAGAGTTGCACTTAAAATATGGTAAACCAAGTTGTACTGAGCATATAACATGGCCTAAGCCAAAATTTATGCCCTACCCTAACCCTATGTGTTAAAAAGACATCCTATAAAAATCCATGAGCATAATATAAAAATTTTAGGGACAAATCTAGTTGGCCAGAGATCTAGAAGCATAGGCTACCACCTCATATATAAATTAAGATAGCTAGGAGGCTAAATTAAAGGATCTAACAAATATCTTGTGCCTCTTATAAATAGAAAATATGCTTCCCCTACTAAAAAATTTTATCTTAGAACATGTAGGGAGAAAGCCAAGTGAATTTGTTTAGCCCCACATAATTAAAGATGTTATGTTATATATAGAGTAGTCACATGAAGTAAGGCATACTCAAAATGTAGAGTATGACTAAGAGATGCTTTTAAATTCCATCATCGATGGATGGTCGATCTATGAGGTGTTGATCAACACCAATATCGAGGTTAATATCTGAACCAAGAATACATGGGAAAAGATGGGCAAACCAACATTGAGGCCTTCTCCCCATGTACTCTTCATGGCCAACAAGACCTAAGTGTAGCTTATAAAAATTATTATAGGCACCATTGTAGATATTATGGGTGTCAAATTCCATGTTGACTTTGAGGTTATCAAGCTCGCTGAATAGGATAACTACCTAGCATTTCTAGGAAGGCCTTGCTAATGTGCCAATAATGCATATTTATGCTTTAAGAAGTGATATATGACATTCAAAAATGGTAGGGAAAGGGTAGTGATCCCCATTTTAAGTGACCAAGCACCCCCTATGTGGAGAGTGTTGATTTTGAGGATGAGATCAACCATATATATAACATCACAGTGTAGGGTGCTTAGAATCTCCATCCTTCTAATCAAGGAGTGATTTCTTGGGAGGATAAGTAGTCAATCTCAAACACCATTGATGGAAATTATGATCGATGGGTTGAAGAGGCTTATGAGGCCATTGGTCATAGATTTTGTTTGGTGCACGCAAAGGTACCACAGCTTGTAAGGATGGGTTAGGTCTAGATTGGTTACATTCTAAACTAATAGGTCCTATACCATGAGGAGAAAGGAAAGAGGTACTCCACCTAAGAAAAGGCAAGCTTACAGTACTCCCAAAATTTAAAAGGGAGTAACCCAGTGGAAAGTTATGTCAACAAACTTGAATCATGCATCCCCAAATAGAGACAGAATGGGTGCACTAGTGTATACCTTGATAAGCACTACTTTACATTGGTGGGTAGTGCAAAGGTATAACTTTCCAACCTAACTAGAGGTAAAAGTATCCATTTTCACTAGATTTAAGAGTAATGAGAACTTGTTTATATTAGCATACTCTAGCAACTCTAACCCTGTGGTCTATGTGTGACTATGTGAAGAGACATGGACTGATTATAATGTGATTGCCTGAAATAACTTATGGTTGTAAGCCTTTTATAGGACACTAAAGACATGGGCATGAGCATGGTAAGTGGTCAATGAGATGTTATTAGATATAACTAATTGTGAGGCCCTTAAGGAGAATTTTGTACACACTTTATCCTTTTCCTCATAAAATTTGGAGTTGGTCGAGCCACTACAAATAATTTGGAAGGTAGTGTTCGAGGATACCACAATCCTTGAAGAATACTTGAAAGACATGTTTGGGGAAAAGGGAGGGCACTCTTAACTTTATTTGAGGAAAAAATTCTCAATAATAACTTAAGTAAAAAAATGATGAAACTTAGAAATAACACTACTAGAAAATGTTGAACACTAGAAGAAATCTTATGTGCCAAGCAGATGATAAAACTCCTAGTGAAGAAGACCCCACCCATCTTCATATAGAGACAATAGAGGGAACTCATCAAGTTGAGTATTAACACAAGGAGAAGAATGATCCATATCATGTACCATTAAATACCATCAAAATGTACATCATCACATAAGGAGAGCTAAAGATGTCCACTTTAAGTGCCTATTGGTTTGATGTAGAGCTGGTAAACATCATAGACCTCCTGAAGGAGTTCTAAGATTTGTTCCCTATGACTTATTAGGTTATGAAGGGCATGAACCCATGCCTTAGGAAGATGATAATAAAGCTAATTGATGGTGCAAAATTGGTCAAAAATCAACCCTACAAGATGAATCCCAACCTCCATGCCAAGGTCAAAATAGAGATGAACACAATGTTGGCCGTAGGGGTCATTTACCATATGCAAGAGTTCAAGTGGGTGAGCCCAATGGTAATAAGCATAAAAAATTATGAGTATATTTAATTTTTTGTTGATTATATAATTTTTAAAGTTTCCTACATAAATGACCCCTTCCTAACTCTGTTCACTGATGAATTCTTAGAAGGTGTTGTAGGATGTGAGATTTACAGCTTCACTAATGGGTTATCTGGCTACCACCAAATCTAGATTGAGGAAGAGGACAAGACCAAAACAAACTTTGAAACTGAATGGGGTTTTTTGCTTATAGTGTGATACCCTTTGGACTTAAGAATTCACTAGTCATGTTTTCCATAGTGGTGATCACCGCATTTAAATATTTTATCCATAGGTTCCTCCAAATCTATCTAGATGATTAGATGGTGTATGGCCTCATTAAGGACCATTATGACAACCTATGCCTAATGTTTAAGAGATGTAGGTATCTTTTGATATCCCTAAACCTAAAAAAGTGCATCTTCGTAACACTGTTTAGAACCGTGCTCAGGCATATCATCTATAAGGATGGTTTGCTTATCGATCTAGTGAATATTACCAGTATCATTCAACTCTAGACTCCTTCCACATAAAAAGATGTTCAAGCCTTTCTTGGCCACTATAGATAATATATACAATTTATAAGGTCCTATGAAAATATTGTGGTACCACTATAATAACTCTTGAAAAAGTTTGGAATATTTTACTAGGATAAAACACAAGAGGAAGCCTTTGAATCCCTAAAGCTCAGATTGGCTAGCACACCTATTCTATAGTTCCTTGAATGGAAAACACCTTTTCATGTCCATGTTGATGCTTATGGCTCTATGATTGGTCCCATATTGGTGTAACCTAACAAAGGTAAGATGGATTATCCCATCTCCATCACCAATAAAAAGTTGACCTTAGTAGAGTAGAATTACACGATAATAGAATGTGAAGCGCTCTCCATGGTCTATGCCTTGTAAAAATTCAAAAAATATTTGTTGGAAACCCCATTCATCTTTTTCAATAATCATAAATCTATCAATTACCTTGTAAATAAACCTTTTTTACATAATCATATATGTCGATGGATAGTTATATTCTAAGAGTTCCAGTTCTCCATTATTGTTAAGCTCAAAAAGTAGAACTTGGGGTTAGACCATTTGTCCTACATTAAATATGGTGATGTAGTGGCACCTACTGAGAATGAAATACCAGATGTGTAACTGTATATAGTCTAGTACATCCCCAAAGATTTGGTATAAATTACCACCTTTATAACATCTAGAGTTGTGCCCCATATTATGATAAATAAGCAAAATAAATAGCTAGTAGTTCATGCCACCACCTTTTAACTCATGAGTAAAGAACTATATAGACTAAGTAGAGATTAAGTGTTGCAAATATGTGTCATCAAGAATGAAATGGAATCCATGCTTCATGAGGTGCATGAGTGGATAGTACAAGGCCATTGCACAAGAGATGTAATTGAATGAAAAGTGCTACAGTTAGGCTTGTGGTGGCCAAGCCTATTCCAAGATGCAAATAACTACACCAAGGCATGTGATATATGTTAGTGCATATGGAATCCTAACCATCAAGATGAGATGCACCTCATCCCCATTCTTTCCCAATCACCATTCAATAAATGGGTCATTGATTTTGTTGGGTTAGTAACTCTTGCCCACTTAGTTTGACTAACAATAGGGGCACTCACATTATCAATGAAATGATACACATCTTATTGACTAAGTATATGGTGGTGCACCACAAAATGACCCCTTATCATCTATAATAAAATAGCATAACTGAGGCATTCAAAAATATCTTAAGGACATGCTTCACAAAGATATGGAACATTGGTTGCAAAGATTGGGATGATTAAGTGTCAGCAGTATTATGGGCATATTGCACAACCTACAAGTACCTAAATAAGGCTACGCCATTTTAACTATTGTTTAGTGCTAATAAAATCTTACTAGTGGAGTTCTTGGTCCCATCATTGCACATCATGTGCATTGGTCAATTAGATGACTAAGAGTCATTGAATGCAAGGCTGGAGGACTTAGAGAACTTAGATGAGATGAATGCCCAAGAAAAGTGGAGCTAGTAGATAGAAAAGGCATGCCAAAAGCTTTGGCATGACAAGCATATAAATAAAATAGTGCTAATAAAAGGAGCATTCATTTCACTCAATGACTCCAAGTATATCAAGCACCTAGGAAAATTATAGATAAGGTGGGTGGGCCCCTATATCATCCACAACATATTAGAAATAGGCATATAAAATTTGTACATATTGACTAGTGAAATGATCCCTAGTTATTTTAATGGAAACATGTTGAAGCCATATCATCAATAAGATAACGCTTACACTATGAGAATACTGACTTATTGGTCACTAGTTAGTTTGAGTTGAGATGACCAAAATAACATTTAGTGAAAGCCAAATATATTTTTTTATTTAGTTTTGTTCTTTAGGTAGTAACGTAAAGAGTAAATAATTGGTGCTTTGAATCCCATCAATAAAATATGCTAACACTTCACTCATACTTCCAATTGGGTGAGTTGATCACTAGTGTTTTCTAAGTGCCTGAGGTTAGACACCTAAGTTTTTGGGTGAATGAGGATTTCTATCTTTGGACAAAGAGAATGCCACCTCAAGCATTAGATCCCAAATATAGGTTGCTTTCAAGCCCTAATTAGAAGTTTATTTAGCCTTTCCCACATAACTTTAATTGAGTGAGTTTATCCCTTACTCTTTCTAAATCACCTAAGGCCAAACATCTAAGTTGTGGGTGCATAAAACTCACCAGATTCAAGAGGAAGATGCTTGATATCCATGTGCACAAAATACATAATACACGGTAATTGGAGAGCTAAGAAATAACTACTCTAGCACTTCCCCACATAACGCTGGTTGCGTGAGTCAAACCCATTTGCTTTCTACTCACCTGAGTCCAAACACCTAATTTTATAGGCATGTGGAGGTTGCCAAAATTAGAAGAAATAGGAGCCAAGTAAAGATGTACAACATGATCATACACAAGAGAAAGATTGAATATGCATAACATCATCATCTAAAAGATAACTAAAAGAGGATAATCAAGCACTAGAGGGCCAGTACAAGGGATTTGTATGGGGTAGAATAGGCTATGGAAAGATGAAGCACAATAAAATAAACAAGATAGATAAGCACACTTGAAATATAAGTGCATCACAAAGAGAAGATGGAATTGAGGAGTCTAAATCATGTGAATTTGAAGTATTGTACCCAGGTTGCCATAATAAAGGCAAAATTCATGCTAAGTAAACAAAGCATAGAAGGATAATCATGAAATATAGATAGCATCTACCCAGATTTTAGTAGGAAATGACCATTTCAACCACAAGTCACTTCACTAAAATACCACTAGGAACATTAAATGAGGTGATGGTGGATGCACTAAAGATGGTAGATGGAAGTAGGGTATAAAACATCAAATGACAAACTTTGTGTAAACTTAAGACGTAGAGAAAACTAGAGAGAAAATAGGAGAACCTAAGAGTTGAAACACAAAAACCATACCAAAGTGATAATTTGAGAACCTACATGCACCAAAAGTGAATGATTATGAAGTAGGAGAAATTACATTCATTTTTTTATTGGTATAGAGAGGTGTGGGGAGATATTTTTGTAAGAACTAGTCAACAAAAAATAGATGTTTATGCCTATGCCACCATTAATGGCTGATGAATCTTGAAGGCCAAAGGTATAGTCCCAAATCTCATGACTATGAAGTGCCACTAACCATTTGAGGCTTTAGAAAACTAAACCTACCATGATTCAATACCAATAGATTTAGGATGGGTAAGAATTAGAATGGATCGGGTCCATAATAACAAGATCCAAAATGGGAGAGTATAGAAGCAGAAGAAACCATTATAAGAAGAATAACACTACCAGTAGAAGGAGTCAACATCACGTAAGTTAACACCAAGGCACTGACAAAGATGTCTTACTAGGTCATGCAATTTCCCCTAGAAGTCTTAGTAGGGTAACATTATTATTATTTTATGCACACCTACTAGTTGAAGCAGTATAACCACCATACCTCAAGCCATGTGAAAGACCTAGAACTAGATTAGATGGTTGATACAAGAAACAAGATGAAATAGGGCACAGTTTTTTTTGATGTCTAAATATGAGACAAATTGATAGTCTCCAACATAACTCAGTTGTATGATTTGTAATTCTTTGGAAAGATTGAGGAATTCATATATTTCCTTCTTGCATGAGTCCATGGGGACTATATATATTTTGTATAGAGGTGCATGAGTATTTAGGCATGCCTAATAGGAAGGATAACTAGGTTCCTAGATACTGGGAAAGATATTCATGAAATGATGAGAGATGATGAAGAGGTGGAGTGCATGGTAAAGCTTTTGAATTATTATAAAGGAGGATTTCTATTCCTCACCAAAGATTGTAATAACCTTGGTATGAGGGTATAAAATCACCTCATAAATTTGAAACTTTGCCCCAATGATCAGTGGATTGATGTCACAATAACATACCTCTACATCACCTATCATATGGTGCAGGGTGTAAAGTTCAATATTGTAGAATTTATTACTGAGGAGTTTGTAAAGAATGTGTTGGATTACCACATGATAAATGAAACCTTTAGGTGGGTGTTGATTTTAATATTATTAGTCATGGAGGTGATCAAAGTCCTAAATGGGGACGAGGATAAACTTTATATTTTATTAGAAAATAATGATTCCCTAGTGCATAAGTATAAGGATTTAACTTAACCCAATTCTTTCAATGCAAAGTATAAAACTTGAGTGATGGGGTGGTGCAAGAAGTATATAAAGGCATTCAGGTTAGAGTGTTGTATCCCCTAAGAGCACTCAAAGAGCATGTATAGAATGGTGAACTTTTTTGTTATGCAACACTTATATGTAGTACTCTTGGAAATGCTCAATGTAAATAAGTCTAGCTGGTTGAATCTTCCATATGCCTTCTCAGCCAAAAATTTCAAAGACACGCTTAGAAGGATCACCAATGCATAACAGTTTGATATTCTAGTTAGGGAATTAGACATGGAAAGGAACATGTTTCAACACCATTTTGTGCACCTAGATCAAAAATTTACCAAATATGAAGAGGATGATTTAGATCGCACTGACATCCACCCCCTTCAAGAAGTAACCATACTTGGGCACATCCATAGGTTATACTATAATATGAATCCAAGGAAGATGTTATGATCCACACTAGGTACTATTTTGATTCCATGCATATCCATAGTTATTATAATGATAATTTCTTGTATAGCCAAAGTGATTGTTATTATGATAGTCCCTCACATGGATCTATTATTGTTTCCTCTCATGATGGTATGGGTGTCTATATACCTCAACTTTTTTTAATACTTTGACATTATCCACCTTTTCTTCTACCTCTTCCACCTTTTCCTTCTTTGTCTCTTGAGTAGATGAAGTGTTCATTTATGATTGTAGTGTGTCTTTATCTATGTTATCTAAATCTTCCTCATACTCTTCATCACCTATTTCAATTTCATCCTCATCATCTACCTAGACTATTATTGGTACTTTCCCACTATGATATATTGTAAAGTGACCTTCTTTTTCCTATACCAAAACTTCATAAACATTTTCTAAACATTAATATTGATTGTTCCCAAAGTCTCTAACCATTGATATTCAAGAAATATATCCACATCATCCATATCTAAAGCATAAAAATCTGAATGTAAAACATATTTTTCCATATTGAGCTTCAAATCTTCAAACATTGGAATACTCTTACCATCTACTTAAACCTCCTTGATATTATTTGCTTGAATATGTATATGCTTGGCCACATTCATGTTGATGAAGTTATACTTTTTGGTAGGGTTTATGGACACAACAACCTTCTTATTTTGAATGCATCCATGAAATTCAAAAATTGACTTCAATTTCTTTGGAACCAAATTATTTGAACCCTTATCATCCAATTCTTCTTCTTGTTGTTGTTATTCTTCACTTACATGTTCTTCCTCATTGTCATTATTTTCTTCCACTGATTTTTCTTCTTCGACATCTTCATTCTCTTCTTCATTACCATCATTATTTTCTTCCTCTTCTTCATCCTCTTTCTATTTTATATCCCATCAATCTAGGAAGACCTATTCCATTTTTTCTCATGAAGAATACTTTTGTGCAAAGATCAACTAATTAAACCAATGTTATGCAGGCCTAGACATAGAAAGAGACAATTATGTTTGCCAAAAAAAAATTTGAGTATTATTCTCCTTAAAAAAGAGCCACCATTCTCTAGCATCAAGATCATCATCCCCTAAAAATACTTGCAACTTCATGATCCACAAAAAAAACTAGGGTTCATGAAACCCTAAAATGCTAGTAACTCATTCAAAAATAATCAAAACAGTCCTAATTTTTTATTATATCTTTGTCTTATGATAGTGGAACTTCAGTAAAAAAATTTGAAAAAAATACACAAATTAAGGGCTATAAAGTGAATATTTAAAAAACAATAAAATTGTAATAACTCACCCCAAACATATCAAAAAAATTATATTTTTGTCTATAGATTTATTGTATTATGATACAATATCAGGAAAACTTTAACCAAAAAATACTTTATATTTTGGAAGATATGATGAAATAAGTACAAACACTAAAATATGAATAACTCCCTCAAAACTGATAAAAAAATGATCAATTTTTTAACTATGACTTATTGGAAATATTATTCATATTTAATTAAAAAATATGCAAAAATTAGCAACAAATTGAAACATATTAATGATTCCAAAAAACTAGGGTTTCATTCCACACAAATTACCCAAATCGAAGCTTTAATACCACTTGTTATGATCCACACTTATAATATTCAAAAATAATGTAGAATAAAATGTAGATTACACAACACAATAGATATTGGTGGGCCAAAATGCCCAAATACTATATATATATATATATATATATATATATATATATATATATATATATATATATATATATATATATATATATATATATATATATATATATATACCCTTAAGGTAGGGAAACACCATACAATACTCCTTTAGGAAGGAATAACTCCATAATGTATCTTTGAGGGGACAACCTCTAATATCCTCTTATAGTAGAAGGCTCGATGCTAACTTGATTAGTTAAAATTATAATCATCTCCTTTATATATACCTCTATCTAACTAACAATGGATGGGTAACCTATTAATCCCAATGTAGGCTGACCATTACCCAGTACACTAGTTCTACAAGCTACTCCATTATCGTATTATATTGGACCCATATAACTAACTAAAGGGGTTGTATGCCACATTTTAGCATCTCCATCAACCCATATAAATTAATATATCATGTCCCTAGATATATAGTAGAGGAAGGTCCCTAGTATTGAGGAAACTAACTAACCCCCCCCATCAGGATCAGTGATGAAGGAATATCAATGCTAGCTAAAAATAAGAAGTCTCCCAAGAAGAAGAAGGGGAAGACACTTGAGGAGATAGAGGAGTGAATTAGGTTGACTATCACCTCTGATGATGAAGCCTCTTTTTCAACCCCTAAAAATAAGCATTAGGGAAAGGCATGTACATCATTCCCAAATAAGAGGACTCCAAATCTAGCAAGGGAACTCCCCCAACACCTCAAAGTGGAGAGGTGAGGTAGGAAAAAGTATGGAGGAATCTTGGCCTTAACAACATGGATATAAAGAAGGTGTAGGAGCTGGAGAAGAGAAGCGAAGATATGAGGAAGGTTAGCATGACAAAGGAAGGGATTGAGAGGGTCAAGGCTGAGGAGTTAAAGGCACAAGAATAAAAGTGCAAGGTGTAGGCTGACAAAAAAAAAGTGGAAAATAAGGTGGCCCAGGAGGAAAGCTCTAGAAAATAGAAAGAGAAGAAGGTTCCCACTAGAGTAAAACCTATATAAGAAAAAGCATCAAAAGAGGCACCTAGTTCCCACACTATCCTAGCAGATGAAGCTATAGAATAGGTGCACCCTAGTATTGAAGGGGTTCCTTAAAAAAAATAAGGTGATGTTGGTGCCTTAAAGGAGAAAACAAAAAGTGTAAGGACAAAATATGTTGGCACCAAGAACGAACCTAAAGAGGTTCGCATTAATGATCAATAGAAAGAAGAAATGGATAAAGGGAACAAGTCTGAAAAATAACTCCTATAGTGAAAAGATAAAGAAGCTAAAGCTAAGTAGGAAGAAGAAATAAATGAAGGGGAAAAGTCTAAAGAAGAAGAAGGCACCAAAAAAGGTAGCAATGCCAATGGAGAAGAATAGAATAAACAAAATTGGCCATAAAAAAAGAAGAATTTGAGCTAAGTGCATAAGGGGTACACCCAAGATGAGGATTTTTACATGTTGGAGTACATACCCCCAGAGTTACCATGATGTTGACATGCCACCCAGTGTTTGTAAAAGTTGATTACTACATAGATGAGCCTCTCTTCGAGGTGCTAATGAAAGTAATATGAAGTGCTAAAAAACTAGAGGGACATGACTACCAACTTGTAAACCCTCAAGATATGAACCCAGTAAGGTTGGTTAATGCCCTCCTTAAAATGGCTTTCGAAGTAGCACACAAGAACATTTTTAATGATGTTCATGCCATAAAATGGAATAATATATTGTTGAAGGTAGAGGAAGAAATTGATAAAATGAAGCTCAAGCTCAAGTAGTTAGTCGAGCACATTGAAGAAGCATAATAATATTTTTTGGATGGTATTGACACTTCTAAATTTTAGAGGTTGATAAGGTGTGCACATTGGTAGAATAGATGCTCCCATAGATGAAGTTGATATCATAAGAGGAGGAAGACCCTTGTGATTCCATCAAGAAAGATCTCAATAAGAAGCTTGATAAGGTATAAGACCTCTTTATAAAGCTAGAAGAGGGCTTAGAAGATGTCGATGTTATCTTTTGTAAATTTTTGACCTAGGCATTAATCATCAACATGTACCAATAAAAGGTGAAAGGGGAGAAGGATGCACTAATAAATCAAACATTCACTATCATCTAGGCCAAGTGCGTATATATTATGGCATAGGTTAACACTTTGAAAACCTAGCTAAAAACCTAGGAACAAGACCTGGAAGAACTCTTTTGCACCTTTTAGATAAAGGTGAGAGAGAAAGGAACCATCCTAGATGGTGGGGTCATAAAACCAAAGGAAAGGATAGAGGCCTTCAAAAAAGAACTGGACAACATTGATGTGCTCATGTTTGAGGCTATCTATACAAATATCTATGGAATCATTGAGCAAATCAAGCTCGCAATTCAGGGCTACAAAGACTTTAAATAAAAACTATAGTAGAGTGCGCTCAAGTTTTTCAAGCTAAGGTGATAGAAGTCTAGTTTAAGGGAGAATTAGTGTTTTGGTATGGGGTAATGTTGGGACCCTTTATGAGCTAAGTAGTGGACCCACACCAACTTAGTGAACACCTAGGCATGAGGCAATCATGGTGGATGATTATTATTTTGTCTTCTAGTGGCTCCAAATGACTAGCAGCTAACAACTCCATTTTGAATCAGTCAACATCAGGAAGTAAATGCATGAGACAATGACTAGCCATTAAAGATAAGCATTTCCTTTTAAATCAAATGGCATTAGGAAATAGTCACATGAGATAATGACTATGCATTAAAGACAAAGCATAGTGGATACGATGGGATGTGTACCTCTAATGCCAACTTAGTGATTGGCATGCTCCATTCCCCATGATCCTAGGATGCTTCAAAGCCCTATAAAAGGAATTTAAGTTCAGTTGGAGAAAGAGATGAACTGGAGTAGTGAAGCTCTAGTAAATTACTACTAGATGGTTACCATTAGTGTTAGAACTTAGTTTGGGATGTTTTTTTATGCTCCCCTCTATAATTTCCAAGCTCATCTATGAGCTTGGATCTTTAGCAGCTTATGTCAAGTATTTGCTCAATTTATATTGACTATACATGTATTATTATTGAACTCTATTAATGAAGAACACTTTGTGAATGTATATTAGATTACATTATTTATTATGTTAGATATATGAGTGATATCTTGCAAGTTTCTAACCTAACTCACTCATGGCATGCCCATAATTAGTTATGAACCCCATGCCCAAGATATGAAATGTGTTAAGTATGGTTAAGAACCTGTGCCCTAAAATGATACTCACAACTAAACACATTTTTATGCTTAAGTCCCTTAACTAGATACCCAATTGGCCCTCAAGCACTAGAATGCCATTCAGCTCATGAAACCCAAGGATTGCACCCACGAATACACAACCATCATTACACTAACCCAAGCCCATGAAGAATAAAGTTTCACCATGGCACAACTAGCCTAACATAGACCCCGGTCCCTTTTCTGTTTTGCTTTAGGTGAGAACATAAGGCTTACGCCCTATGTATATTTATGCCAACATAGTTGAGTGTTAAATGTTGATTACCATAGGATTAGTTAAGGCGTGAGCCCTTCTATAAAAATCCTAAATCTGGCATGGATGGATAGGTAAATGCATGACTTTGCCTATGACCAAAATGCCTAATTTTCTACAATAGTTTCATTTAAAAATTGTGCATCAATTGCAAATGAAACTCAAATGAAATAAGTGCCATGTACCCAAAAAAATACCTATCCTATTGCACCTTTTATTGTTGATGTTGGAATTATGATAACACCTAGTGAAAATGGAAGTACCAAAAAATTAAAGTTTGTTATGTTCCACCAACATTTGATGCTCACAATTATTTTCTATCTCAGATAGAATTACTTTCAAGTAATATAATAATTGCATGTGAAAATATATAAAACATGACATCAAACCCTATTTTGCATGACCATATTGTAGAGCACAATTAATCTTGTGTATTTCTATACCTTATGGTAATGTTTCATACAACCCATTTAGAAATTGAAATAATGTATAGATTTATATTTGAGAAAGCATATGACCAACATCATGGAGCCCAAGAAACTAGTAAATTGTTTTTATTCTTGGTGATTCCTATCTTATTGTATATTATTCTTTGTTACATACTAACTTTTTTATAAATATGTGTTCATCTTATTATTTTAACATCCTCATTATTTATATCACACCATATTACTATTAAATCCTTTGATTTTATTTTACATTCAATATATTCTATAGAATACATTGTACACTATCCAATGTAAATGCATACAATCTTAAATTGAATCATGCAATTAGAAAAATATGGGGATATTCAACACATAAATACAAATCTCTACTTAACATGTGATTTTAACCCTATGCAAGCACACATAATTCATTATTTTGATTCATATACGTATGTTTATTAATTTTCATATATACCACCTTTATTATATACTTGAAATTATAAGCATTGTTAAAATAACCCTACATACAAACTCCTTTTCATCATTGCATTCATCACTTCATCCATCATGTCACAATATTTTGTATAGATTTTGCATTGAAAAGATGTAAAAAAAATATTGATAATAAAAATAAGTGGCACCATTCATAATAATTTATACTTATTTACTTCAACATTTCCATGTTGGTTACACAATTCATCATACACATCTAATTCACTCAAACTTGATTCAATAGGAATGATTTGACATTAAAATTATTTCTTCTAATTCAGGTATGGAGTTATTCTTGTGCTTATGATGGAAATTGAGGAGACTAATAACCACCTACATATTAAAATGGATGTGACTATCTATTCATTATTTCAATATGTCTATGTTGGATATGAATCAAAATGTATGTAGTTACTACACCCCAACTATAATTAGTAGTATTGATTTCAAATGGAAAGTTCCATTCAAAAAAATTGCACTTTCCCAAAAAAATCAACCACCCAAAAATAATTTTGTACATAAATACATATACATATACATACATACATACATACATACATACATACATACATAGACACAAACACACACATATGTATATCTATATTTGGTTGAATTAATTTACAAAAAAAAATGAACTCATTATGATTTAAATATTTATGCATACAAAGTTTCCTCCTTTATATAGTATTCTCATATTGTTGATGCATGAGTTTTTTTATATATACTCAATTACATAAAATCTACTACTGCATCCATAGTTAATAGATAATATATAAGTTTAAATATTACATGTGGTTCCACTTAAAAAATTATGATTTATTAGAAGTATATCATTGTATTATTTTTAAAATAGATACTACTCACATATATGGTGGAAATTATTCATCATTTAATAACATTTATATGAAATATTTAATTTTTTTTGTTAAATCACACTCTTTACTTCGTTTCCTATCTTTTATTCTCAGTTATATTTTGGTAGCATGAGAACTAAAAACCAAACTAGCTCAAGCATAATAAAAGAGATGCCCACATGGTCTCTAAGTATCAAATAGATACTTGATACAAATAAAATTTAAGATAAGTAAATTTTTGATTCATATATTGCACCATACAATTTCATGTCTTCATATCCCAAATATAAAGTAAAATGTAATGGAATATTTTTTTATCACAAACCCTCTTGAAGTTTTCATAATAGGCATTAGTAGTAAAAAGACATATTCATAAGGGTTTAGTTTTATTTATGACACAGTTGAGGATGACATGAAGTATGAACCTAGCCATATTTTAATACAAAATGTGATCATTGTTCCCAACCCAAAACCCAAATCACACTGCCCAAAGAGAGCAAAGAAAATTTGTAACATTAAACATTTTGTATTGTATTAATTTTTATCATTATTTAATATATTTGTTATGATATAAATTTTTTTTTTAAAAAAATTTAAGATATGATTGTTTTTTAACCTAATTCAAATATAAATACATTGTACACACAAATTTTAATATGACCTTGAGTATAGAATTGTATAAAATACTCTGAATTTCACACTAATACAATGCACTAAAATAATTTTCCCCCTTATATTTTAACACTACTCATAATTAATATATAATATATTTGTATCAAAACAAATTCTTAAATCATTAATTTAATATATTACTTATTTCAGAATTCAAACTAACACATATGCCTTCAATGAACATACATTTTTCCATTCACTCATTTTTACTCATTTTATTTAGTTACTTATGTTGTACATATAAAAGGATTGTGTTTTAGTTACATATATTGATTTTGATATAGGGGTCTACCAAAAGTGCATATAAGCATACCCAACATTTTCACATTAGTATCAATAAACCATATCAGTGATGGAAAATTGTATAAAAACATTGACGTTATTGGAATGTCAGCATCAACATCTGAAAGAGAAACCACAGGCATAGTGCCACACATTTCAATTAAATATTTAAAACCTTGAAAAAATAATTGGATAATAGATGGGATGGTCCTTAAAATGGTTATTTTTCATAATTACTCAAATTCCAATGGTTTAAGATAAGTGTTTAGCTTCAAAATTATTAATAATGATGGAAACAGCATCACTATTACTTCCTTTGGTGAGGCTATATGTCATTAAATCAATAAAGTACAAGTTGGGAAGATATACTCTATTTCAAAAATAAATTTTAACTATGCAAAGATATAATACAACCATATTAAGATTCTTTGGGAAATCATGCTTAGTATGAAATCATGCTTAGTATGAACTCATGCTTAGTATGAAATCATGCTTAGTATGGAATCATTTGTCAAACATTGTTTTAAGAAAGACCTCACTATTCTAGTATTTTAATTTAATTTTAAATAAATAAATAACATATAATATGTAATTACAAACACAAAGATTGATACCATAGGTTTTATTATTATTTTTATTTCCACTGCCAGTTTCATGTGACCTGACAAGACTTCAATTATGAGAATAAATTTGTTATTATAAGATAGATCTGATTATGATATTAAGGTATCCCTATGGGGTGGTGTCTGTGAGGAAGAGGAAAAGCTTTTGGCAGAAATGTGTGCTCAACCCAAACAACCTGCTCCAATTCTTTCAAACAAAAATAGAAAGGTTCAAACATGTATCAAAAAATAATTATGTAGTCTTCCCATATTATTGATGCCAATTTCTTTCATATACTTAATTACATTAAATTTTATATATCATCCATAGTTAATAAATAATATATAAGTTTAAATATTACATGTGCTTCAACTTACAAAAATGTGTATATTTAGAATTATATAATCATATTGTTTTTAAAATAGATATTGCCCACATATATTATAGCAATTATGTACAATTTTATAACATTTCTAAGAAAGATTTGATATTTATTGAAATCAAACTCTTTACTTCATTTTTTGTATTTTAGTTTCAATTATATTTTGGCAGCGTGATAAGTAGGAACCAAACCACTTCAAGCATACCAACAAAGATTCCCACATGGTCTCTAAGTATCAAATAAATACTTGATATGAACAAAAATTTAAGAGAGCTCAATCTATGATTTATATAGTGCACCATAGAATGTCATGTCTTCCTATCCTAGATATAAATCAATATGTAATGGAATATTTTAATTTCATAAACCCTCTTACAATTTTATTAACAAGTATTAGTAGTAAAAATACATATTCATGAGTGTTCAATATTATTTATGACACAATTGAGAATGACATGAAGTCAAAGCCTATCCATATTTTAAAATGAAATGGTATCATTGTTCCCAACTCAAAACCCAAATCATAGTGCCCAAACAGAGCAAATAAAATTTGCAACATTAAACATTTTGTAACAAATTAATTCATACTTTTATTTAATATCTACATTATGATATACAAAGATCATTTTTTATTTTATTTGGCACATGCTTCCTTGTGCACCTACTTCAAATAGAACTACATTGTAACACACAAATTACAATATTACATCGAGTATAGAATTGTATAAAATACTCTATATTTCACACTAATACAACGCACTACAATAATTTTCCCCCTTACATTAGAACACTATTCATATGTGGTCTAAGACATATTCCTCTCAAAACAAACTCTTAAATCATTCATTTACTATATTACTTATTTTAGCATTCAAACAAACACATATTCTTTTAATGAACATACATTTTTCCATTCACTCATGCTTTACTTATTTCATTTAGTTACTTTTTTTGTCTAGATAAAAGGATTGTGTTTTAGTTACTTATTTTGATTTTGATATAGGTATCTACAAAAAAATTATATAAGCACGCCCATCATTTCCACGTAGCTAGAAAAAAACTGTTTCAGTGATGTAAAATCATAGAAAATTTTTGACATTACTAGAATGTCAATATAAACATGTGAAAGGGAAACCAAAGGCACAATGCCACACATTTTAATTATAGATTTAAATCCTTATGAAAATAACTTAGTAACAGATGGGAGGGTCCTTAAAGGGGTATTCTCTATAATTACTCAAATTCCAATGGTCTAGGATAAGTGTTTAGCTTCAAAGTTATTCATAATGAAGGTGGCAACATCACTTTTACCTCCTTTAGTGAGGTTGCACATCATTATTTTAACTAAGTTCAAGTTGGGAAGATATACTCTATATTAAAAACAACTTTGAATATGCAAACAAATAATAAAATCATATTATGAGTCTATGGGAAATCATGCTTAGTATGAGATCAATTGTCAAACATTATTTTAAAGAAGACACCATTATTCTGGTATTTCAATTTTATTTTAAATGAATAAAGCACATATAAGATGTAATTATAAACACAAATATTTATTATTCCCAAAATATATCACTTGTTTTTGTGGACAACATGCTGGCCATTTTGGTCTTGCAGGCCAAAATGCTCTCTTTCTTTATCAAAAAATGTTTTGAGCAATTAAGTTTTTTAAATAACTAAAGCCTTTTTAGCTAAGGAAATCGCAATTTCAATAGGTCGGATTTCTCAAAGCGAAGTTCAAAATACTTAAGGCATTTCCTAAGTGTTTTGAGAATGGTTCAATGTTGAGGTTCAATCAAAAGACTTAATGGCAGGTTTCAAATAATTGGAATGAACCATTGAACTATTGAACCATTGAACCCCGCCTCTTAAAGGTTCAAAGGTTCAAAAATTTCAAAGGTTCAATGACTTCGACAAACTCAAAGAATAAAAGGATCCAAAGAGTTAAAATGAACCATTGAACCATTGAACCCCACCTCTGAAAGGTTCAAAGGTTCAATGAGTTTAGAGGTTCAATGAGTTCAAAGTTTAAGTGAAAGATTCGAGTGAATGGATGAAGTGGAAGATTATAGAAAATGGTTCAACCAAAGAAGAAAACTAAGTGAGCGTGGCCCTTTACAAAACATCAAAATACTGAACCATTGAACCATTGAACTAAAAGAGTTCAAGGTTCAAGGTTTAAAGTGGTTAAAGCAACCAGTGATGTCCCTATAGACATCAAATTTAGGGTGATGGAATAACCTTTGATTTTCAAAAGAGTACAGGCCTAAGAACAAACTCATTGACCAGCCAAAAAAGGAGTCGAACGAGCTAGCTAAAAGCGAGAAGATATCCCTGAGAGCTCAGATCACCAGGAAGAGACAAAATGTAGCAAGGAAAGAGGGAATGACTACATAAAATCTAGAAATATCTGTAGAAAAGTTATTCTAGTAGGTGGAATAGTCCACCAGGTGGACCTCAGAGAACACAAACATTTAATGGCATGGCCTATTTTTCTTCATTAAGTAAAGGTGAATGGACAGCCGTGTAAGCATCATAAAGAAGACCAGGCAACCCATGCTTAGGAGGAGACATTTGAGATGATTTAGAATGCCAAAATTAACACTGATGACGTATTCTAGCATGGCCCCTTCATAGAATTTCCAATGCATTCAATGCAACATGGGCCATTTTCATGAAAATAAGCACCCAAGTCTTCCTTTGAATGCTATATATTTTAATCTATTATTTTGGATAATAGAGATCTCTCTATTATTAGAAGTGAAGGTCTACCCAAATTGAAATGCATTCTTAAGACTTTGAGGTCAAACTATTAATAATATTTTGTTAAGTGAATGAGAAAGCAAGTGACCTTTCAGACTTTGTGTTGAAATAGCTTGTGTTATCTAGAAAATTTTTCTTATGTCTTTTTCCTAAATACAGTCTTATCGATTTAATCAAATAAGTAGAAAAAGTGGAAATAAGCTGGAAGATGTCTTGAAGCCAACTGTGGGAGACTTTATTCTGCCATAATTGTCTTTAGTCTGTGTTTTATGTAAAGGATACTGGAGAGACTTTTAGCTCCCCTTATCCTTCGTAATCTTTTACTCTGTTGTAGTTTTAGGTGGAGACTTTGGGCTACACTTCATTATATGGTTTCCTTATCTTAAATCAGTGGGAGAAGCAATGAAAGACTTTGTGCTTTTATGGGTTTCTTGTGGTTATAGTTACTACTCAAGAAGAATTTCTACTGTTTGCTAAATATCATTTTTAAAAGAAGAGAAGTGCCTTCAGTAATTACACTAGAATTTTCCTCTATTTTGTGAACATCATCTCTAAAAAAAAGAGATGGATGGTATGATTTCACCCCTGTGTCTATTTTTAGCTTATATTAGTATTCTATAGTTATAGGGAACCTCCCCTTGCTGAGAGGAGAGATTTGTCTCATTCTGGTTGTGGTCACCACATCCATTTTGTTGTATAAATCTCCTTATGTTGTGGTTGATATAAACATTTTGTCATCATCTAGTTGATGACAAATTATTCACCCAACAATTTTTGGTGGCTCCATTAGGGAAGAACGAGTAGTTCAAAGCCTTAAGCTTCAAATTAAAGTAGTTTCAGTTCTTTTCCATTTCTATTTTACACTCTAGTAGATCCATTATATACATGAAGCCAGAGAGATCAAGGTATTGTTGACCCTGTATTTGAGTTGGTGCAGCTAAATAATTTTGATCTTTTTCCTCCACCATCTCACCTTCAACGAACCAGGAGTTTTTCTCCTACAAACATTAGGTCTCCAATACCAGGTAAAGCTGCTCTTTCCTCTACTAGTAGAGCTTTGTCTATACATATTCCACATATATTTATTATCCCTCCTTTCACCAGTCATATCATGGCAGCTCAAGGTCCCTCAGGTAATAATTTTGGTCCTCTGAATCTAACCCCACTTTTACATGAGCTACCCCTTAGTTCAAGGAAGAATTTTCCCAAGTTCTATGGTGATGGTAAAGTTCATCCTGATGAACATATTACAACCTTTTTCATATCCTATGGTGTGATAGGCATTGATTATGAAGACATAGAAGTTAGACTATTTGTGGAAACATTACAAAGTGCTTCCACATATGATTTTTATCATCTGCAATCACAAACTATGACTGACTGGAACACTCTCAAGGCCAAGTTCAAGGCTAGATTCAAACTACATAAGATGCACATGCCCTATTAGCTTATCTTATGCAAATTAAAATTGAGCCTCATGGACCTATGCGAGACTTCATTGCTAAGTTTGACAAGCTGAGGAATAAGATTTCTACAATTGCTCAGCCAACACCTAAAAATCTTAAATGCTTCTTCATCAATTCTCAGCTTCCTAAAGTGAGTTTCTTGTTGAGGTAGGCTATCCACATAGATCTTGTTGTAGCTCATATTTTGGCCACTAAGGTTGAAGATGATCTTATCTTGGCAGGAAAGATAAGAAGAGATCCTAACAGAAATAAATCTTCTTTATCTTCTAAAAAAAATTCTATAGGCACCACTAATCCTATGGTGCAAAAGCTATAAAATGAATTGCTAGCTCTAAAAAAATAAATGGCATAATGTATGTCTGCTCCTCCTTTTTATCAGGAAATACCAAGGAGGACGTTTCCCAACTAGTCATATCAGGGCAATGCTACTAGGAATCAAGGGCAACCAAATAATCTTCCTCCCCCACAGGGGAAGCTTGCCATTGAAGCAGCACCAACTAACTCAGTAGTTAGTTATCATGAAGTTGAACATGATTTCTATTTCCAACTTGAGCTGGACCAAGAAGATGACGCTAATCTCTTTAAAGAAGGTGAAAAAGAATTAGCTGGCAACTCTAACATTGGTTTCCTTAATTACCAGGATGAAGTTAGAAGTAAAGGATAAGTGTTTGATGGATCATACATTGTATTTACCATGTCCCAAAACTAGTCAACTCAACAAGCCAATAAAGGAAAAATAGAGGAAGAATCTCGACCAGCAATTTCAATTTCTAAGTAGGGGACTTCACTACCTTTCCAATCAAAGGACTCGGTGATCAATAAAAAAGTAAGTACCTCAAACAATCCTACACCTTTTGCTTTAATTTCTCAAACTAGTACCACACCTAATAAAACTAGAATGATGGACTTCCTCTATTTTTAGTTCATTTCAGTCATTTGATATAATTGATCATACTAGGAAGACCAAGATCTAAATGTCTGAGTTTGAATATTTACAAGCCAACCCTAAGTAGTTGGATAGGTTAGTTGAATGCATCAAGAACAAAACCATCCTTGCAAGACAAGACGTTTTAAAGGTAACCCATGATCCCCCAAAGAATGTATTCACCCAAAAAAATCTTGTCATTACTCCTCCTAGGAAGATAGAACCTTTCTATGTTTCCCTACTGATAAATGGTCATAAGCTGAACAATTGCATAATAGATTTTGGCACCTCTAACAATGTGATGCCCACCAAGGTGGTAGACTTTCTTAGGCTCATGTTGACTAAAACTTTTGGGAGATTTTTCTCCATGGAAAACAAATAAGTGCCACTTTTGAGATATATCAAAGATTCCAATTTGCATTTGTGGCCTTCCCAGATAAAAGAATTAAAATGATAGTTCTGGTGGTTGATATTCTAGCCTCCTATAGCATTCTACTTGGGAAAAATTTTTGCAAGGATGTTAGTGGAGAGTTGATCATGGACCTATCTAAGGCGAGGATACCTGTCAAGGGCATCATGCAAAGGCTACTTCTTGAAAATGAGTCGAAATATATTGTCACCCAAACTTCAGCCCCTGAAGCTCAAATTTTGTTTGAATCCTTAGGAATGGGTAACTACTTTCTGTCTACTAAAGATGTTCCTATTTCATTAGACAAAATTTCTATAAGTGACAATCCAAAAAAATTAGACAAGACATCATAATAATTGGTAGAGTGCAATACAAATGAAATAAGATCTTCCCTCCCTAATGAAGAAAAATTTGATAGATCATATTCTAATGATGTTTGGATTCTTGAATTTAATGGTAGCAATTCTTCTACTAGTTATAGAGATAGAGTTATTTTGATATCTCCTTAAAGAGATATTTTTCCCTACTCATACAAGTTGTAGTTCAGCAATACCAACAACACCACCGAGTATGAATCTTTGTTGCTCAGATTAAATGTTGATCAAGCTAAAGGTGTCAAACTTCTTCATGCCCAGGGAGATGCTGAGTTGGTGGTTTGTCAGGTGAGAAATCTATATCAAACCAAGAATGAAAGATTGTGACATTATCACAATTTAGTGTGGGACTGTCTTAAAAGTTTTGATGCTTTCAGTATTTTTTCCATGCCTAGAGAATTCAACAATCAAGCAGATACCTTGGTCATCTCTACAACTCTCATGGTTCTTCACCAAGATTTAAAAGAGCATAAGTACACTATTGAGTTGGTCTTTCAACCAAGTGTACCAGATAATGCTGACCATTGACAGGTATTTAATGGTGACAACCAAATCATTACTTTTTTGGAATAGATGGATAGCTTTGAGAAGCTTCATTTTGAAGGCAGTGAATCTCCACTGCAACAATCAGCTCTCAAAACAAATTTAAAAACTAGCAAAAAGTTCCTTCAACACAAAGGGAATAAAATTCCCAAAAGATTAGTTTCTCTTCAGAAGCTATTCGATAAGCATGATAGGTGTATCAAGAAGCCATAAATGGACTCAAAATCCTCCAAGGATTTTGATCAAATAAATTTGAGTATAGAAGATAATCCCAAAATGGTCAACATTAGAAATTGTTGCACTCCTGATGAAAAACTCAAATTCATTACTCTCTTTGCCATTACATAGATGTTTTGGCATACTCTTATGATGATCTAAAATCTCTCAAGCTTGAAGAAATTTAGCACAAAACTCTTTTCAAGATTGGGTCATTGCCTCACAAGTAGAAACAAAGGCAGTACAACCCCAGGATATCAGGCACTATTCTTTCTGAGATACAAAAAATGCTAAATACAAGAATTATTTTCCCAATCTATCATTCAATCTAGATTGTGAACATAGTCCCTGTGAGAAAGAAGAATGGAGAAATTCACCTGTGTGTTGATTTCAAAAATTTAAATCAGTCATATTTAAAAGACAACTATCCCCTACCCATCATGGATCAGTTGCTATAAATAGTGACTAGAGTAGAGATGTTATCAATGTTAGATGGTTTTTCAAGATATAATCAAGTGGAATTTGGTGAAGTAGACCAACATAAGACCACTTTCACTACACCTTGGGGCACCTTTGCATATCACATAATGCCTTTTGGCTTGATCAATGCTGGCACCACCTTCCAGAGAGTGATGGATCTTGCCTGTAGAAATGAAATGGGGAAGTTTATTGTGGTATACCTTGATGACTTGACAGTTTTTTTTAAATATCATCCTGATCATGTGCATCATCTACAATAAGTGCTAGAGTGATGTCGGCAAAATGGTATTTCTCTTAATCTTAAGAAGTCAATTTTTAGGGTTACAGAAGGTAAACTTCTCAATCACACTGTATCTCAAGAAGGCGTAAAGATCGACCAAGAAAGAGTCAAATCCATCCAAGAGCTTACTCTTCCTACCAGTAAGACTATGGTCTATTCTTTCTTTGGAAAGGTGAATTTTTTACGAAAGTTCATTCCTGAATTCATAGAAAAGACTCACCACATTGTTAACATGATGAAGGGTAAAGCTACTTTTAGCTGGATTGAAGAAGGCAAGTTAGCATTTCAAGACATCAAGCAAGCTATCGCCCATGCCCCAATCCTAATTTATCTTGATTACACGAAAGACTTCCTGATATACAGCTATGCTTCTGAACACATGCTTTCAGCCATTTTGGTTCAGTGGAATAAAGAAGGTGTGGAGTCCCCCATATCTTTTATGAGTTGTCCTCTCAAAGCTTATGAGTTGAAATATTCAGACATATAGAAGCATGCTTATGCTATGGTTAAGGTGGTAAAACACTTCCATTTTTACATCCTAAACTCACACACTATTGCTCTAGTTCTTGATACAACAATAAATTCCATTCTAACTCAACAAGATTTTGGAACTAAAAGGGGTAATTAGATTGCTAAAATCTAGGAGTTTGATCTTATTATCAAACCTACGAAGCTTGTGTGGGGAAGATGTCTATGCGAATTAATTTTTGATAACATACCAAAAGAAGTAGGGCATGAAGAAAAAGAGGTTGAAGACATGCATACAATTCTCTTTATCACTATTACGAATGAGTGGTATTCCAATATTGCTCATTTCCTTACATATGGTGAATGTCTTGCTCACCTATCTCATAAAGAAAAGAGGAATATTAAATTGAAAATTGCTAACTTTGTCTTGTGGGATAATGGTTTGTATAAGAGGAGCCTTGATGGGGTGTTTTTTCGTTACATGGATAAAGTGAAATAGAGAAAACTTTTGGAGTCTTTCCACAATTAGTTTGTGGAGGAAATTTTTCTACACCTGTGACTGCCCATAAGATTCTGTGAACTAGGTACTATTGGCCTACTCTGTTTCAATATTCATGCACTTGGGTGCGTAGATGCGAGCTGTGTCAACAGTTCATTGGAAAACCCAAGTTGGCCGCGCTACCTCTCAAGCCTGTGGTAATTGAAGAGCCTTTTCATCAATGAGGAATTAATTTCATTGGCACTGTAAACCCATCCTTGAGTGCTAAATATGACTATGTTCTCACAGCCACAGACTATTTACGAAATGGGTGGAAGCCATTCTAGTCAAGCATGCTACTTCACAAGTGGTATGTAATTTCCTCAAGAAAAATATTATTTCTTAGTTTGGAGTCCCAACCAAGATTATAATAGATAATGCATCATGTTTATCTTCTCATGAAGTTACCCAATTTTTCTACTATTATGGGATTATCCTCTTCCACTCTTCTGACTATTATCCACAAGGAAATGGTCAAGTAGAATCAAGAAATAAGAACTTGGTGACCATTATCAGGAAGCTGGTAGATAATAATCAGAGAACTTGGCATAAAGCATTGCTTGACGCTTTATGGGTAGACACGATTACACCTAAAAGGGTGATAGGTATGTCACCATTTCAACTTCTATATGGTTTAAATGTAAATATACCAATCACCTTAGAATTACTAGCATTAAAGTTGGCAAAGGCAGTAGAAGATTCAACTTTTGAAAGTTCCATCAACAAGAGGATCATGTGCTTGACTAAATTAAATGAGCAATGAACTATGGTGGTGGATCATATTGCTACACATCAAATTTTGGTAAAGAAAATCTTTGACTAGAAAGCAAGGATTCATGATTTTCAAATTAGAGATCAAGTCTTGTTGTGGGACAAGAGGAGAGAACCAAAAGGAATGCATGAAAAATTGGATTCCTTATGGAGAGGTCCATTTGCCATTTATTAATTAAATGGTGAAAATAGTTTCTTACTAAAATATCAAGATGAATTGTCATTTGCACTACCTCACAGTGGGCAGTATCTGAAGCACTTCAATCCTTGAAGTATCAGATAAGTCCAATTATACATATGTATAGTCTTTCTTTATTTTGTGTTGTTCATTTGTTTTTGATGCCTTTCTTTTTGGGTATGCATGACTCTGTAGCCCAATGGCATAGATGAAGGCACTTAAAGTCTAGATTCTACTCCCTTTGATTGCTTCAAATCTCAATCGATGGAAGTTCTCCAACTAGAGCTAGCTATTGTTCCCAAAATCTATCACTTGTTTTTGTGGACAACATGCCGGCCATTTTGGTCTTGTAGGATAAAATGCTCTCTTTCTTTATCAAAAAATGTTCTGAGAGTTAAGTTTTTCAAATAAATCAAGCCTTTTCAACTAAAAAAATTGTAGGTTCAACAGGGGGCTTTCTCAAACGAAAGTTCAAAATACTTAAGGCATTTCCTAAGTGTTTTGTGGATGGTTCAACACTGAGGTTCAATCAAAAAACTTAGCGACAGGGTTCAAATAATTGGAATGAACCATTGAACCATTAAACCATTGAACCCCACCTCTAAAAGGTTCAAAGGTTCAATGAGTTCAAAGGTTCAACAACTTTAATGGACTCAAAGAATAAAAAGATCCAAAGAGTTAGAATAAACCATTGAACCCCACCTCTAAAAGGTTCAAAGGTTTAATGAGTTCAAAGGTTCAAAGAGTTCAAAGTTTGAATAGAAGCTTCAAGTGAATGGATGAAGCAAAAGATTCTAGAAAATGGTTCAATTGAAGAAGAAAACTAAGTGAATGTGGCCCTTTAAAAAACATTGAAATGCCAAACCATTGAACCATTGAACCATTGAACCAAAAGAGTTCAAGGCTCAAAGTGATTCAAGCGATCAGTGATGTCCCCGTAGATGTCAAATTTAGGGTGATGGAATAACTATTGATTTTCAAAAGAGCATGGACCTGAGAACAAAATCAGTGACTAACCAAAAAAGGAGTTGAAGGAGCCAGCTAAAAGCAAGAAGATAGACCTGAGAGCTCAGATCACCAAGAAGAGACAAAATGTAGCAAGGAAAGAGGGAATGACTCCAAAAATTCCAAAAATATCTATAGAAGATTTATTCTAGTAGGTGGAACAGTCCACCAAGTGGACCTTAGAGAACACAAACATTCAATGGTGTGGCCCATTTTTCTTCATTAAGTAAAGGTGAATGGATAGTTGTGTAAGCATCATAAAGAATACCAGGTAGCACATGCTTAGGAGGAGACATTTGAGATGATTTAGAAAGCCAAAGTTAAGGCCGATGACTTGTTCCAACATGGCCCCCTAATAGAATTTTCAATGCATTCAATGCAGCATGGGCCATTTTCATGAAAATAAACGCTCAAGTCTTCTTTTGAATGCTATATATTGTAATCTCTCATTTTGGATAATAGAGAGATATATGTTATTAGAAGTGAACCTCTGCCCAAATTGAAAGGCATTCTTGATACTTTGAACTCAGACTGTTAATCATATTTTGTTAAGTGAATGAGAAAGTAAGTGACCTTTCAGAAATTGTGTTGAAATAGCTTGTGCTATCTAGGAAATTCTTCTTATGTCTTTTTCCTAAATACAATCTTGTCTGTTTAATCAAATAAGCAAAACAAGTGGAAATAAACTGGAAGATGTCCTGAAGCTAACTGTTGGAGACTTTGTGCTACCATAATTGTCTTTAGTCTATGTTTTGTGTAAAGGATACTGGAGAGACTTTGAGCTCCCCTTATCCTTCGTAATATTTTAATCTATTGTATTTTTAGGTGGAGACTTTGGGCTACACTTCATTCTATAGTTTTTTATCCTAAATCAGTGGGAAAAGTAATGAAATACTTTGTTCTTTCATGGGTTTCTTGTGGTTATAGTTACTACCCAAGAAGAATTCTTGCTATTTACTAAATATCATTTCTAAAAGAAGAGAAGTGCCTTCAGTAATTACACTATAATTCTCCTCAATTTTTTGAACATCATCTCTGAAAAAATTGAGATGGATGGTATGATTTCACCCCTGTGTCTATTTTCAGCTTATATTAGTATTCTATAGTTATAGAGAACCTCCCCTTGCTAAGAGGAGAGATTTGTCTCATTCTAGTTGTGGTCACCACATCCATTTTGCCATATAAATATCCTTATGCTATGGTTGATATAACCATTTTGTCGTCAACTAGTTGATGACAAAATATTCACCCAACAAGATTAATACCATAAGTATTTTTATTTTTATTAATGCCACTTTCAGTTTCATACAACTTGACCAGAATTCAACTATGAGGACTTTGTTGCTACAAGACATCTCTAATTTTGATATTAAGGTATCCCTATGGGGTGGTGTTTGTGAGGAAGAGGGAAGCCTTCTTTCAAAAATGTGTGCTCAACCCAAACAACCTCCTCCAATTGTTAAAAATAGAAAGGGAAAGATTTACACATGTATCAAAAAAATAATTGGGACCAACTCAAACACATAATTATTTATTAATCCAAATATTCCTAAAGCATATCAACTACAAATATATTTTGAAGATAATGTCCTAAAATTGTCATTCTCATCACTAAGTAGGAGAACTATTGAACATAAAACAATTATATAAATATGTAAATCAGGTGTTTTTAGGAAATTAAATACATTTATGTTAATTGCTATAGTCATTCACATAAAAATGACTAATTTTTAATATCATACTTATGTATTTGTCCTAAATAATAAATTATGTATAAATAAATTAGCTCAAAAAGATAATGGAACCTAGCATTGTCAAAAGTGTAACCTTGATGTACATGATTGTGAGTACAAGTATATTTTGAACTTCATATTAGAAGACATGATTGACACCATATGGAGAATGGAATTTAATGATTTCATTAATGCAATCATGGGTATCATATCCTAAGACTTACAATAGATTTTAGCATCCCCTGATATACCCTAGGAGATTGTCAAAAAAGTTGTCTTTTGTAATTACCATTGCACTGTGTCTACATGATTAGAATTATTTAATGAAAATAAAAAATGGACACTAATTTGATAGGGAAAATAAAGATGAATTTGCATCACTAGATACTACTTTAATTATTGTTTTTGATTAATTAAGGTGGCAAACCAGGGGCTGAACCCTATACAGTCAAAAAAGATAGGAAGGCTAGCAAACAAAAGATGCCAGCACCGAACCAATGGCACAGCCGAGAAACAAAGATAGAAGCAAAACAAAACACTGGAAAGACCAGAGTCAGAAAGGATGAAACTACATAACTATAAAAATAACAAGATCCTTAAGATTCTCATTGTCCACATTGTCAGCATTCCCTGGATTACCCACTGCTTCCAACATATTCATATTCAGCAGAATGTTATTTCGAAGACCTTTGGTGAAGACCTTTTCCAGATTTTGAATGCAGACCTTCAAGGCCCCAATATCTATTTTCCAATAATTCTCATTCTCTGAACCCTCACTAGCTTCTTCTACATGGATCTTCTCCTTATTATCAGTAGTTCCCCTAGAATCAGCACCCTGCTCTTTAGTGACCTCAAAAACCCGAGAAGCTTGTTTCCACTAGTGTCCTCTAAAATTTCTTGAATTTTTGGCTCTTCATACCCCAATTACCGCCTTGAGCTTTGAACAAGTAACAAGCCCTTGGTTCCATTTGCACTGAATGTAGATGTGAAGGCTCATTTTACAAAATGGCCCGTCGCGGTGACGTCTACTTTCATGCTTTAAAATAATTCCCCCTTGGTTTTCATGATGCGACATTAATTATTGTTAACCAAATGTAATTTGATACATATATGCAAAATTATGGTTGGTTCAAACATGTAAAGTTTGTATATGTGATGCTTTGTTTTTACTACAGTCACACTAACTATAATATTCTTACTTAGTTTTTACTACAAGGTGATGAATATAGAATTTAGATGTTGATATTCAATAATATAATCTTGCAATGTTGTTTCCTTTCAAATATTTACTTTTATGCACCATTTATTATTCCCACCCTAAATTAAAAAAATGCACACAAAATGTATGATAACTATGTATCTATATTGTCTGACATTATTACTCTAGGTAGACATGGAAAAATTAAATACAAATAAGTAGGCTTGATTACATTATGCAACCCAAAAAGATAATATTAACTGACATTAGTGCCTTTAATACTGTGTACATACAAAAAATACCAACTTTCCTATTCTTAATGGTGATATTACAAAGGTCCATAAATGCTTCTATGTAAGAGTGGATGCTCTACCCTCAAAACATGCATGCTTCACTTGAAATGAGTTATATCCAGGTATCCAACCAAAACATCACAATGGAAACCATAATTGCCATTATGCCTTGCTAAGAAAATTAATATTCAATTTTATGCAACTAATAAAATGGACCCAGGTATACAACCTACCCCTTTATCAAACTTTACACAAGTAATGGAAATTCTTATTACTCAAGTTAACCCAAACTATAGGTAACACATGTGTGAGGTGGGGAATACAAATATAGTGGCCACATTATAATATTTCCCCAAGACATATCCTCCATTGTTAGGTAGTAATCTTATCGAGCTAAAAATCTTGACATCCTTGTGGTGTGAAGAATTAGATTAGAAACCAAAACATACGATTGCTTTATTAGTATATCGCATGTTTAATGAAGTCCATGAAAACTCATTTGAGAACTAGTTATTGTAGTGACTTGTTAGAAGAATGACATTTTTTACTCTCTCTCTCTCTCTCTCTCTCAGTACCTATGGTGTTTTCCTTATGCACTTTATTTATTTGATTCCATCTATTTATTATAATCTCTAACAAAATAATACAATATTAATTCTCTTGTATATGTGAATCTACACTATCATCAAATTGAGATGTTAGGAAGGGAAATTACTTTTTTGATTATTGTAAACTTGTTCAACAAAGGATGTTCTTATTCAGCATAGAACATACCACTTTGGAATTTGAATCTACACTATTAAACATTTGGACTGGCACATTAATAGTTATTAGCCACACATGGTATGAAAGATGCAATTGTGTTACATGAGAATTGACTATCGAATAAGCTTTGACGAGTCATTGTAGTTAAGAATAATTAATAAGTTTACTCTATTTAAGCATGTTTTTTTCCCTCACTTATTCAATTTCATCTTTTCTTCCTTTTTTGTTGTTTCACAAGGCTTAAGTACTCATCTAATGTTTTTATCAAAGAACATGTATAATCACCATATAGGTTGATTTGAGCCACACAAAAAAAGGATCATCATTGATCTCTTTTGTCACCATGCTTTGATTAAAGTTTAGCTATTCAAAGCAACTCTGCCATAGCAAATGTTGCTTTCCCATAGTTGCATAGATCATGTCATTGCCATCCTATCCCACATGGTGTTTAGGTTTATGAAGCATGAATTAAGTTTTCCATCTCAAATAAGAACTACAAATTCCCATTACACAAGCTGGGTTAAACTATATTCCTCTATAAACATTTAGTAACAAGAGATCTATCCTCACCACACCAACATGACCAGCTACAATGATTTGGCACCTAGCACCCTTGTTTCATTAAATAATGAAAATGAAAATTGAAATTATAAAAAAAATGTAAAGCTAATTAAACATTGTATGCCCACCAAACATTTGCTAATGCAACCCTATTGATGATATTAACAATGATTAATTTCAATTAAATTATAAAATATTATTTATTATAAAACAACAAAATAAGATTGAAGTTAGAAAACAACTATATATAAATATTTTTTGTATAATAAAACTTTAAATATTTTAAAATTATTAAAAATTAATTAAATTAATAAAATAATCTATTTAAGTTGAATGATACCAATCATTTTACTTAAATAGAAACTAATAATAATATCAATATTTATTTTTATCGCAATCTTTCATTACAGTGTGTTTATTTTTGAAAACTTGACAGCTATTCTATTTTAATAGAGTTTAATTTAAAAAACCATTAACATCTCATCTTATATAATCGTATGCGTTTACTTTAAAAAATAACAATATAATAAGACGTTTGCAGCTGTGTAAGGAGTTAGCCGAAAGATATCCTATCATAAAGTAGTTGGAATGTGTATGTTATGTCAGATTCAGAGTGTGTAAATGAGATATATTTAAAAAGACTGGAAACTTAATCTTAAAATCTTTAATGTAAGACATGTCAAGTTAAAATATAAAATAATATTGAAAAAGTTGTAATTTGATTGATTTTTTATATTTTGAATGATTTGGAGAAATTAAATGTTTTTAATTGTAACCGTTTTAATAAAAAAAAAATTAGATTTGAATATACTCTCACTCATCAATTATAATTAATTATATATAATCTAAAAAAACATAAACATAAATGATAATATGTACGTAACTCTGAACTTTTTACTTTAAAAAATTCGAAACAACTGTTGGGTTTGATACACAAGCAAAAGTGAAGAAGAAAGGGAAGCGTGCACAAATAATATTTTGCTTTAAGATGGAGGAATGAATCGTGGTGCATAGAAAAACTACCAAACCCCCTAAACTAGAATTCTTCTTCCTCCAAAGAAACATCTAGAATTAAAATCTCTCATTTAATTATTATTATTTTTGTTAATTTTTTTTTTAAATGAAGAAAATGAAAATTGAAATTATAAAAAATTTGAAAGCCCAATTGACCATTGTATACCAATCAAACACTTGTTGACCCAACCCTGTTGATGACATTAACAATGATTAATTTCAATGAAGTTATAAAATATCATTTATTATAAAATAATAAAATAAAGTTATAAAAAACTATATATAAATATTTTTGTATAATAAAATTTTAAATATTTTTAAAATATTAATAATTAATTAAATTAATAAAAATAAATTATTTAAGTTAGATGATATCAATAATTCTAAATAAACATAAACTAATAATAATATTAATTTTTATTTTTATCATAATCTTCATTATAATGTTATAATTTTTAAAAACTTGACAGCGATTCTATTTTAATAAAATTTGTTTTAGAAAATGAGAAATGCCTTATTTTAATATAATTGTATGCATTTATTTAGAAAATAATAATATGATAAAAAGTTTACAACTGTGCAAGGAGTTAGTCATGTTGATTAATTATTATTGAGTCTTAGTTCTACAACAATTTCAATCATGTAAAAAATTATGCAATTGATTTAATAATTAGTTAATATTAAATTAATTTATTCTTAGACTAATAAAGTCTTAAAAATAATGGAAATAACTTTAGTTTATATTTCATGCAAGTTGTTATGGAGAATCAATTTAGAATGTTTTATTTATTTATTAGAAAAGCATGTTCACATGCAATTCAATAAATACATTGTAATTGATATTTATTATGATGAAAATTATTCGAATAATTTGAAGAAGTTATTTTATTTTAGTTATTTTGTGTTTTTTATGATCATGCATACTACATATATTTTGTTGCAAGTCTTTTATTTTTTTCTAGTACTATCTAGCCAGTGGTTTATTTTTATATATTTAAAAATCCTCAATTGGTATCAGACGGTTTAGGTGGATGTTTTTTCTTTCAAATCTTTGTAACAATTGATCATGTCAAACTCTAACAGACTTCCTATTCCAAAATTTAGTGGTAATGATTATGATTATTGGAGGATCAAAATGATGACTCTTTTGACAAGAAAATAATTATAAGAGACTGTAGAAATTGGTTATGACGAACCAGATGATTGGGCCACTATTCTAGCTAATGATAGGCAATCTGAAAAGGAAGCTTAGAATAAGAACTCAAAAGATTTATTTCATATTCAAATAACTCTAGACAAGATCTTAATTCTAAGAATTGTAGGTGCAAAGATAGCCAAGGATGTCTAGAAGACTCTACATGAAGCTACCAAGACAGTGAGCAAGTCAAAGTGGTTAGATTGAAAATATTGAAGAGAGAATTTGAGAATTTTAAGATGCAAGAAGATGAAAGTGTGAGTGATTTATGTGTAAAAGTAAAGGATGTAGTTAACAAGAAGGCTATACTTGGAGAAATATTGAACAAAGAGGTTGTTGTAAAAAAAGTGTTAAGGTCTCTAACACCAAGGTGCAATAATGTTGCCATCATTATTAAAGAAATCAAAAATTTGATTACTCTTGAGTTTGATCACCTGGTTGGATCTCATGTCCCATGAAGAAAGACTAATAGACATATTAAATGAAAGTGATGAGAAGGCTTTTGCCTCAAAATTAAAGATCGCAAAGAATGAAGGTACCAACACTAGTAATAAGAATAGTCATGTACAAGGAAAAGACAATATAAAAATCAATCAAGGACAAGGTAAATACATGAATTACAATTATTCAAGAGGATACAGAGGAAGAAGACGTGGTTCAGTTGCAATACATAGAGGTATAGTTAGATTTGAAAAAATATATATTCAATGTTATTACTATCACAAGTATGGTCACTTTGATTGGGAATGTGGATCAAAAGTAGGAAATGAAAATATAAGTGTTAATTATGCTACTAAGGATGGTGATTCTTCATGTAATTTATTAATTTTATATGACAAAGCTGAAAATAGTCTTAATGAGGTTTGGTATCTAGATTCAAGTCATTCTAATCACATGTCAGGGAATAATATGTTATTTTCTACAATGTATAAAAATTTTAAAACCAATATCAAACTTGGTGATGATAAATCTGTGGAGTTTGCAGCAAAAGGAACTATGAAGGTGAATACTACAAAAGGTAAGAAAAGTATTAATGATATTTATTACGCCTCAAATTTTAAACATAATTTATTGAGTGTTGGAAAGCTATGTGAAAATAATTATAAGGTGGATTTTGATGATAAACAATGCACGATCTATGATAAGAATCAAGGAAATAAGGTTTTTATAATTGTACCTATATCTAAGAATAAGATGTTATTATTGAAGTTTGGAGATCATAGTAATAGCCTTGTAAATATGGCATATGAAGATAAAATTTGATTATGCCATCTAAGGTATGGACACTTAAATTTTCAAATTTTGAAGTTACTAACATCACATTAATTAGTTTATGGTTTTCCAAAGGTTGAAAAGCGTAAAGAAGTTTATGAAAGATGTGTTAAATGCAAACATGAAAGATAAAAGTTTCCAAATGGTAGTGTATCGAGGGCTTATCATCCACTTCAATTGGCTCACTCTGATATTTGTGGTCCTATGTAAACCAAAAAAATATGATTAAGTCAGCATATTTCATTAAATTTATTGATGGTTATTCAATAAATGTTGGGTTTATTTTTTGAAACAAAAAAGTGAAACATTCGATACTATGGTTGAAATAGCAATGACCATGTTACAAATAAAAGGATTGAACAACTCTTTTTGGGGTGATGCGGTTGCTATAGCAGTATATATTCATAATCAAAATCCCACTAGTACACTTGAAAAGATAACTCCATATGAAGCATGGTATAAAAAGAAGCCTAATGTCAAATATTTCAAAGTTTTTGGTTGTTTAGCTTATGTTCATGTCACTGATTAGAAAAGGAAGAAATTATATCCAAAGAGTGAGTCTCTTATTTTTTTTTAGTTTTTTTGGATAGCAATTTATTTTTATATATTTAAAAATCTTCAATTGGTATCAATATGAAATAAAGCTTTTGAGTTTATTTTCTTAGCTTTTTTTTTGGCTTGCCTATCATTCGTTGGAACAGTGGCCCAATCAATTGGTTCATCATAACTAGTTTCTATAATCTTCCATAATTATTTTCCTGTCAAGAGTCATCATCTTGATCTCCAATAATCATAATCATTACCATTAAATTCTGGAATACAAAGACTATTAAAATTTGACATGATCAATTGTTAGAAGATCTAATTGAAAGATACTAGAACCAAACAAAAAACTTTGGAACCCACCATAAAGTAGTAGGAATATGTATGTTATGTCAGATTCACACTGAGTGTAAATGAGATATATTAAAAAAGATTGGAAACTTAATATTAAATGTAAGACATATAAAATTAAAATATCAAATAGTATTAAAAAGGTCATAATTTGACTCATAAGAATGATAGTTTCTTATATTCTAAATGACTAAAAGATTTGATACTCTTATTTGAGATTTTTTTTTTAAAAAAATAAAATAAAATAAATAAATAAAATTTAAAAAAAAAAAAAAAACTCTCACTCACCAATTATACTTAATTATATAATTAAAAAAAAATTAAACATAAATTACAATATCTACATAACTCGAAACTTCTTAGCTAAAAAAAATCCAAACCACCGTTGGGTTTGATATACAAGCAAAAGTGAAGATAGGGAAGCGTGCACAAATAATATTTTGCTTTAAGCCGGAGGATTGAATCATAGTGGGATCTGGCCATACTATATGATGGATTTAGGTTGGTTGTGGCTGTTCAATTGTTTGATAAAAAACGTGGGTTTGAGGTGGAGGAAATGCTTAAGCAACACTCATGTTTGCTCTTGACGTTTCGGTTTTGTACCTTCCCTAACAAACTAGAATGCACATATACAATATTGCGCGTTAGATCGCTGGCTCTGTATAAATATTGAATACACACAATGGCAGAGATATACTTGTAGTTGCAGTTGAGTATACAGAAGACATCTAAGAAACAACTTTCAGAATAGATGAGGACAGCAGCAATGTCATGTGTCTTGACCATTTTCGTGGTCTTTCTTTCGTTTTCAACTTCAACTGTGGAGGGCAAAACGAGGCATTACAATTTTGACGTAAGTAGCTTTAAGAGGCTAAATAACTTGTCAATTTAGTTTATCTGTGTATAGCTTACTCGGTAAGATTTTCAACCACTTTAAATGAGGTCTAAGTTACTTATGCGTTTTTGCACTCTGATTAGCATCTCACATTCATTCAATCAAACTGGAATCAAGCTCAGAATTCTCTTCATTTCATTAAATGATACGACAGATTCGTTAATTTTGTGATTGGTGGTTCAGATACAATTGAAGAATGTTAGCAGGCTATGTCACTCCAAGCCCATTGTCACAGTGAATGGGCAGTTCCCTGGCCCAACTATATATGCAAGGGAGGGAGATACAGTGTTGGTCAACCTTACCAATCATGTCAAATACAATCTCTCCATCCACTGGTACGCTATACTGTTCATACCGTTCCTAGACTTGTATGCATAAGTTTTAATGTCAAGTTTATTCGCTTTGAATTATGGAATTGCATGAATTGCAGGAATGGAATAAGACAGCTCCGCACGGGGTGGGCTGATGGGCCGGCGTACATCACTCAATGCCCGATTCAGACTGGACACTCATATACTTACAACTTCACCATCACTGGCCAACGAGGGACACTCTTCTGGCACGCTCATATTCTCTGGTTGAGAGCTACTGTTTATGGAGCAATTGTTATTTTACCCAACACAAATGCGCCTTATCCTTTCCCCAAACCCCACAAGGAAATCAGATTGATTCTAGGTGAGCCAGAGGAATAATCACTCTTTGAATTAGATTTGATTTGATGTCATCATATCATATGAAGGAATATTGAGTTATGGAACGCTATTGTCGGCGCAGGAGAATGGTGGAACGCAGACGTGGAAGATGTTATCAATGAAGCACTTAAATCAGGAGGGGCACCCAATATGTCTGACACACACACCATTAATGGCAAGCTAGGGCCACTCGGCATCTTCACCTGTCCTACCAAAGGTAAAGCCCTCAACTGATGAATACTATTTACCAAAGAATGTGTTAGTATACATGATTATAAATGACTAAATCCAATATCTGTTGCATTGCAGACGCTTTTGTGCTGCCAGTAGAACAGGGGAAGACTTGCTTAGAATAATCAATGCTGCGCTCAATGACCAGCTTTTCTTCGATGTTACAAGTCACCACCTTAAAGTGGTGGAGGTGGATGCAGTTTACACTAAGCCTTTCGAAAATAAATCTGTGGTGATTGCTCCGGGACAAACCACAAATGTTTTGCTCCATACAAACAAAAACTTTGGCAGGTATTTCATGGCCGCCCGCCCCTTCATGGATGCACCTGTTCCAGTTGGCAATAGAACCGCTACTGCAATCTTGAAATGTGCCACTGCAGCCAATTCTTCTTATTCCTCTTCCAATATCATTGTCATGCCTCAAATCCCATCCCTAAACGATACCTCATTTGCCACCAATTTTAGCAATGCTATCAGGAGTTTAAATTCTGTGGAATTCCCTGCAAAAGTCCCGCAGACAGTAGATCGGAATCTGTCGTTCACAGTGGGGCTTGCATTGGATTCATGCTCAACCTGCTTAAATGGTAGCCGTGCATCTGCATCAATCAACAACGTTAGCTTCGTCATGCCCACCATCGCCCTTCTGCAAGCACATTGCAAAAATATCAGCGGGCTTTTCACTAGAGATTTTCCTGATAATCCTCCTACACCCTTCAATTACACGGGCACGCCACGCAAAAACCTGATGACTTCCAAAGGAACGGGACTCACACGGCTTTCATACAATTCAACAGTGCAGTTGGTACTTCAGGACACCAGCGTGCTGACTGTCGACAACCATCCAATCCATCTGCATGGCTTCAATTTCTTCATTGTTGGGATGGGTTTCGGGAATTACAATCCAAAGGAGGACCCAGCCAAATTCAATTTGGTAGACCCTCCAGAGCGTAATACAGTGGGAGTGCCTACTGGCGGGTGGGCTGCCATCCGATTCACAGCCGACAATCCAGGTCTAAATTTAATTCTTAACAGAAAATTTACAGTGTATTATGTTGTAAGAGTTTTCTGGAATCAACTAAGGTCTGACAGGTCTTGTAGAAAACTACCGGGCTCTTCAGTCCATAAAACTCTCTTTCATTTCGACCTCATCTCTTTTGATTTTTGTACATAAATCTCAGATCTTGATTGATGAACAATTCAATTGAATGCGGACAGGGTGTGGTTCATGCATTGTCATCTGGAAGTACATACAACGTGGGGGCTGAAGATGGCATTCCTGGTGGAGAATGGAAATGGACCCAACGAATCGATATTGCCTCCTCCCAAAGACCTTCCTAAATGCTAGTGATAGGGAGCAGCGAATGGCTCAATTTAAATGGCAAACGTTCAAAGAAGTGAGGAAGCAATTGTTCTTAAATTGCGTGAGTGTGAAAGGGAGTCTTGCTAATTGCTATGACTCCGGCGGAATCATGGCCGGAATGTGTGAAATGTGTTTTCCAGTCAATTTGGTTAAATAAAATTGTGTAAATTTAAAAGGCATATAAATTATTTGAAATTTCTCAACCAATGTCCCCCACAACAACATCTAGAAAGATAATGTGTTTTATTAGGGTAAATGCAAGTTTGGGGAATGAGAGGGTGATGATGAGGATGTTGATGACTATGCATCATTTATTGATTTTTGTTATATTGTACTTTAATAATATTATTAATTATGAACGTTGTGTTTGTCTTGTATATTTTTTTCTATTTCTTTGATCAGTACTCTAAGGATTTCATATTGCATAAACAATGAAGGTTAAAGCATAATAGTATGTCCCACTTTTTCGATTAAAGAGGTCACATACACTTCCAATCTCCGTTTAAAATATATTTAATTTTGATCATTGATATTAATCAAACATATATCTTTTAGATTATAAATGCAAATATGTAGTGCATATACATTTTTTTAATTTTTTTAAACCTTTTTCAGCAAATTTTGTCCTTCTAAGACAACTTCAAGCTAGGTTGGACAAGGTCGCATTGTGGCCTTGTCCACTAGTGCAACTACATCCCCTGCACTCTAATAGTCACTTTTTCAAATCGAGACATTTCACAATGGCTCTCTCGTGCCTTTTGTAAATTCTATTAGTGAAAATATTTCAAATATTCCCCTAGATAATCACACCAAAGCTTCTCCTAACACATCTAGTAATCACTTGGCAATTCTACTGCACATTAAGTAAAAGATTACTATTTTTTCTTATTTCAATTTTGTAGCATTCTAACAATCATAGGCCATGTCTTAATATATATTATTATAATTCAAAGGAATCCATTGCCAATAATTTCAATCAATCTTCTAGCTACAATCAAATGGTTTCATAATCACAAATCACATAATCACCCATAAGAGGGAGAACTACATTGGCCTAAGGCCCATTTAGGCTATGTAGGAAGTACTTAGTTTACGCAGGGTTTTTAGAGGATAGATCAACTATTGCCCTTGCTCATTTCCCCCCTTTGCATTTGATCTCCCATTTTGTGTTTAAAGATAAGGGTTTATGTTTTGCAGGTCTTTTGTACTGCATATCAATTCACATAATTAATCATCAAACCCTAGTAGACAATCGTATAAACCTATTTCAAAAAATTATGAGAACAATCAGTCAGGATGCGGATGCAATGCAGCCTTGTCCTCCTCTTGTGGACTTATCCCAATGCAATTCAAATTCATACGCTCTATCATGACATAGTACACAAGTCTTTCAAAGAATTTTTTAGTTACAATCATCATGCACAGTCAGCATTAAATATATTATAAATAGGTTTGCATATATACTAGGCCTATTTACTAGTTTTAGTTGATTTCCAATTCCAGAATATTCTATAGCATACTATATTTCACTTTCATATTTGTATATTCCAGCATTTAAATTTTAATAGTGTAATTCTATTAGTTGGATTAATTTCAATTAAAAATATATTAAACATAATTGATGTCTCAATGTGTATATTGGAATGGTTTGTAATATAGGAAGTTAACCCAAGTCACTGATGAGAATAATAGATCTTACACCAAATTGGTTGCACCTATTTTGAGGGAAGATTTTGTGTAAGCATTGATCAATTCATGTCGATAATTTTGGTATTACATAATGATTTATTAGTAATAAAAATTATAGAGGGAATTGAAAATAATCAAAGGTATACACAAACAATAGCTAATACATTTTTTTATTTTTTTAAGCGTGATGTTGTTTTTCATAAGACCAACAATTTTTTACTTCTATAAGAAATGGTTAATCCAATGAACAAGGTTTTCTCATGTACATGTCATAAAACACTAAAGCTATAAGTGAATTGGTTTGACTCTTAGACACACAAAGTAGAATATTTTTGCCAATATTCAATGAAACAAATTGTCAATTACAAAAACAAGTGGAAGTTTTTGCAACATATGACAAACTTCCTATGCACTAATGTCATGGTTGATAACTATACCAGCTATAAATTTCCTAAGGGTATTTGAAGATGGTTTATCTAAATTCATATTTAGTAAAATACTCAATAACGTATGGTGGAACCTTACTGATTGATTTTCATCTTTTAATGCATACTTATCAATATATTTCAAGACAACTTCACTTGAGAGAACAAGCTAGAAATTGACATTTGCTCTTCAAATGGAAAGCATTTTTGGGCACCGGGTGTTCAATATATAATTAATATGAGAACAAATATATTTTTTAGTTATATTATTTTTAATGACTGTGGAAGATTTCTGATGTTAAAATTCACAAGGGACTTTGTTCTAACAATGAAAAATTGATCCTTTTTTATCAACCATTTTTCTTCAATGTACTTAGCATGTTTCTTCTAGTAATAATGATTATACATGTTATAGACATGAGCAGATCCCAATCCTCAAGTTTTGGATCAAAAATTATAATTTTTAGTAATATGATGGCAATGTCAAAACTTGAAAACATAGTTGAACCATATGATTTTCTTGTATACCAATGTCCTTAACTTGAGGAAATTTTTCCAAGTTGCCAATGAGAATAATTGATCTCCCTTCAAATGGAATAGATATGTACATGGGGAAAGCCTACCATAAATCTCCATCAATATGGGATAAAAAATTTAGGGTTTTATTTCAATTCCAAAATACCACATACAATATATGGACCACACTCAATGTGAAGACACAAATATGATAATGATATTTATGATCACATCCATAATTGATCCATTTGGGACAATAGTGATTTAGCATTGGGTTTGGTCTCTTATACTTCAACACGATCCAGGTATTGATGAGAAATAAGGTTTCTTTATACAAACATTGAGGGTAAAAGTTGTATAATCATATTATGACACATAATTTATAATATATAAATGATTTTATAAATTAAATAAATAGCTCATTTACATTGTATAAATATGAAGTGAGTGCATAATATGACATGAAGGGATAAATATGGATTCATCATTAGGTTCAATGTCTAGCTATTATACTTCATTGTTGCCAAAGTATCAATTGACTATGAATTTTTCCCACACAAACATCAAGAAAAATTGCTACATGAGCGTGCATTAGGACACAAAATTTATAACATATATTTAATTTTATTAATTAAATAAATATATGAATACACCCAAAATGGATAATTGATTTTATTAATTAAATATTTTAGTTTCTACACTCCCTTAATTGTGCCCCTCGAAGCAAGTGTACACCACAATGACATATGGCTTACCTAGTGTCTTGCGATTTTGGCATTTGTGATTTTTCCATGATTTAACTTCCTATGTGTGGTGGGTAGTAGTCACATGTATTGCACTTCAAGTTACGTCAAGGAGATCAACCACATGATTTACATGTAGAGTGAAACCAAAGTCAAATCTTTATAGATTTTTTGGGAGACACATAAAAGAGTAAAATGGCAATGCATACATTTTCTTCAACTAAGTATAATTTACAGTAGTCCTTAAATATTATTCAAAGTGTCCATTTTTTAAAATGAAAACAATAGGATGTAGGATAATTTCGTACCATGATTTATATAAATAGGTGCATTTCTATAAATGCACATTCAATTACAACATAATAGGTATCCTCTTGTAATTCATGTCGGCATATATGCTTATATAGTTTCATTTTTCCAAGATGTACATAAAAAAGATACATGTTTGAACAATAATATTTTTGGTAGATTCAATCTCACATTGCTAGTATAGAACCATCAAAGTATATAATTTATGTTGATAGTGATAATACACAAAAAATTATATCCACTAATGTGCCATTTTTTTAAGGGTTAAAAAACTTTAGGAAAAGATATATTACCCAAGGGAAGTGTACTTGATAAGAAACAAATTTGGATCTAGACCACTGACATTGAATATTTCATGTTTGTTTTGATCTAGACAACTAAAATTAGATATACACGAAAGAGTGAACAAATGTGGGGCTTGTTATACAATTCAAAATTTGGCTCTAGATGTTCTCCCATATCAATACCTTGGTCACATTTTCTATGTGGAACAAAAAATTATTAACTAGAAATCCCTACCAATGTCAATAATATATTAATAAAACCAACATACATAAACTATATTTCTGAGGGTATAATGTTATAGATATCAAACACTAATTTAGACTCTTGAATAATATTGATGTCATAAAATGACATACCTTCATCTTATTTCATAAAATTATAAATTTATTTTATGTTTATTAGCTACTAACCATAAATAATATAGGTAATAGCATAATATTTATTATTTTTAAGCATTTGTTATCATGAGATATCTTCAAAAATTAAACTATTTATATGGTGAGAACATCAAAAAAAAGGTGTTATTTTCTTATGTTTATTAAAAGGAAACTTGAAGCTTAAAATCATTAATAAAAAAAATCTTAATTATTATATTTTTCAAGATAAATGTGCCATTTTTTATATGAATAAATGGCTAAAACAAAACTTTAAAGGATTTACAGTTTTGTAGTATTGATTATCTTTAAATAGGGTGGCAAGTGCATAGTGTATCACTACAAACCCAAGTGGAAAGTGGAAAAAATATAATAGTAAATAATAAGAATGTATAAATTTCACGATAATTAATATATCTACCTTATGAATATTTTGGTCTTCACACTAATAAAACAGTAATTCCAACTAAATGGAAACAAGCTTACATTCAAATTCAAAAGTTAATATTATACTCTATGAAAATCCAACACTCAGTTAAAAATATAAAATTATTTTTTGTTTTATATGTTAGGTTCACTCACTCATAATCTAAAAAAATACTATTTTAGTATTGAATACATCTGTGAGTTGATCAAATGAATGGAAGTTGCTGTGAAATTTTAGGTGTTAGGGAACACAAAGCAACACACCTTCTATAATTTATAGACATATGTTTCATGCAACTCACAACACTCTCCTCACTCCCCCATTACTACATGCATGTTATGCAACATTAATTACAAATAAACCATCTCACCAAAAAAATATTTACATGCACACCAATGTAACACATTATTTTAGGCACAAGTATTCTCCCACCAAACTAAAATTGGTACCCGCAAAATTTTCCCACTCAAGGCATTCAATTCAACATTAAAATTCATATCTAAAATTAAAATATCAAATCAAAGAAAAAAATGATTTTCATATGCGTGGATCAAGAGATAACTCACTATTCATAAACAAAATCCTTAAAAAATAGAGGCATGGAAAGTAAACCAACTAGCCCTAAAAAATGATTTCCTTGCATATAAAGTAATTGAATGCACTCTCCCACACTCCAAAAATTTTTCTCCAGACAAAGGTAAATAAATAAAACAAAACAAATTGACATTTTTATATTAATAAAATTAGAAAGCACACAATCTTAAATACAATAACCTTTAAATCAAATTAAATATACTCTCTACAACATTTTCCCATCAAATGCATTTAAATTAACCTTTATTCATAGAAATGAAAAGAAGAAACAAGGAAAATAAAATGATTTTCAATCTCACTATTCAAGCTAAAAGATCAATATTCATAGCTTCAACCAAAAAAAAAAGGAGACAAAAAATAAAACAACATCTCACCAAATTGATTTTCCATCACTTAAAAAATACTAAATTTTCTTATTTAATTTGTAACTTTTTTTTTAGCTAAAGAAAATGAAATAAAAGAATAAACTTATAAAAATAGGAACTAAAAAATTTACTTCACAAGAAATTAAAAACACATGGAAATTATGGTCACATATAATGCAAGATGCCTTTGGCATGTCCTCAATGCCATGCCAAACTTAATGTCATAGATTGAAACCAAGATGGTTTTATTGAATGAAAACCGTTGCATGATTCTATTTTAGGAAAATGTAACCTCCCAAAAAATTGGAAATAAATTATCTTAATACAAAAATACAAATTTTCAAAGTAAAAAATACAAATATTTATAACAAGCAAAAAGAAAATAATTACCATTTTTTTTCTCAAAAAAAGATAAAGATTCACAAATAAAATTTAAAAAAAAAAGTAGTTTCACAATAAAATGTATATTTCCATTTTTTTTCTCAAAAAAAGATAAAGATTCACAAATAAAATTTAAAAAAAAAAGTAGTTTCACAATAAAATGTATATTTTAAAAATAAACAATGGTTTTGAAAGGGATATGTCAATTATAAAAAAACATTCCAAGCTAAAAGTGTCAAAAGGGTTCTTTTGAAATTCACCAAGATCTTCATAAATAAGAAGATTATCAACATTCTTATAAATTTTATCTAAAAACCTTGAATATATATATATATATATATATATATATATATATATATATATATATATATATATATATATATATATATATATATATATATATATATATATATATATATATATATATATATATATATATATATATATATATATATATATATATATTTCTTGAGAAGGATGGCCAAGGAATACCAAAAAGGGAAGCCTAAAGCATTGGATCACTATTGCCTAATTACATTGATATTGAAGAGAGTTTTCAATATTAATAGACCCGACATCACTTGCGAAAAATTTATTTTTAATTCCCCATTTTCTACCACATATTAGTTCTCAGCTTAGGCCACCTAAAATTTATAAACTTGTAGCATCTCTTCCCCCTGATAAAAATCAAAATACCTCTAAAACCTCATCTAACAAACCTTTGAAACACTCCCACATATTGAGATTCAAAATAGTGAGGGTAAGACCACTTTACTCTATGTCAATGGCAATTAACATCTCTTCGAAAGAATAAATTTCTTAATGATAAGGTTTGAGTATTAGTGAAAAAGAAACATTTTAAGGCATTAGTAAGGAAGAAACTAGTAACAGATCAAGGTATAAGGAATAAATAAAGGATAAGTCTACAGCCATAGAGGAAATACAAGAAGAAGATAGGGAAGAGTTTATGGTAGTAAATGAAGAAAAATAACAAACCCATGCCCTCCTAACCTAGAATTGAATGATCATGAAATAGTCTTTCTCACATACAAGGAAATAGATATTTTTAGGGCAAGTATCTTAGAGATAAAATCAAGATATAGTGGGTTAGACACACTATCACAAGTGATAGTAGAAGAGGAAGAAATGAGGAAATGAGGAAAGAGAACATGTAGCAATTAGACCAAAAGAACCTACAAAAAATAAACCATAAGAACCTAAAGCAAATAAACCTCATACCTCTATAGTGATTACTCGTAGATAACCTACATCCAATATACCTAAGCATCCTATAGCCATTTTTATTAAGGAATCTTCAACTTCTTGTTTCAAAAAGGAACCAACAACCTCTACTATGCAACTAGGTATGACAAAAGGACCTAATAAGACCCATGCAAATAATGTTTCTAGGAAATAACACAAAGATGTTATTGAGGAAATTAAATTGAGTGGGTTCATGACCTTTAAATGAAAACATAAAAGGAATTGCCTATTGATAAAACAAAACAATTTATTGAAAGAATAAATGATAGATAAAGATAAATAACTAAGAGAGAAATAACTATTACTAGGTTTGAGTCTTTGGTTCCTAGGGTATGTAAACTATCCATGAAAATGTTACAATATAGACCCCCTCCTAGGGTATATGCCTTATCCCTCCAAGAACAATAGATTTAGTCAAATAATCAAATTAATTTCTTGGGAGAAGGATTTTATATGGTTACCTTTTGATTTTTGTAATATCTTAACGGTAATGAGGAATATAAGGATTACTGTGTGAATTTTATCAGCATGAATTTTTGGTAACCCTTGACAAAGAATGGAATCCCAATGTCATAATAAGACATGTGAAACTTAAGGCATATTTTTAATATCTCAAAAATGAACTAAAAAGAGTGAAAAAAATGGAGGCATATTCTAAATCATAAACATCCTCTCCATTGAACCTCAATTTAGAGTTTGTATTCATTGTTAAAATCATCAAGAAATGTGATAACCTCATTCAAGACCTTGAGTTTAATTTTATAGATAAGTGGTGATCAAACATTTCATTTCCCTATCTTATAAAATTTTCAAAGAATACTTGGTTACATGTAAGGGAAGGTAGTAATAATTAAACCCTCACCTATGACAGAGAGATCCATACTTTGTTTATAATTTCAAAGCTGCCAAAAAGATATCTGTTAAGTTTATGGAATGTTTGAAGGAAAACATGGATGGTTGGTCTCCTATTCCCCATTAGTCTAGAATAGATCCAATTGGTGAAAAAGAAGAGAACGTGAAGAATTTTTTAAATAGAATAAGGTATATCTTCCTCAATAGACAATAGGGGATGAAACCCTTTATGACTTCAAAAATTTGTGTGCCTACATTATGTCTCATTTTTATTTTGAACCCTCTTGATTTAATTTTTTTCAGAAGAGATGTGTAAAACCTTAAGTTGGGGTGTGATGAGACCAATAAATGGCTTCATCTACCTATGTAATCCTTTCCCAAAAATTTCATTTTTGTCAAACTTTTCATTCTTAAGATTCATAATATACTAATGTGAATATATATAAGTGTATATATAGTCTTGAGTTATGTATATATGTACAAAGTAAATATTGAGTAATAAATTTTATTTCTAAGTTTCTTAATATATTTTAATGGTTTTATAATGGTTTAGTATTTTCATGGATAAAGTAGCATGGAAAATATAATTGTTTTTTATGTTTAATCAACCCACAATCATTCTGGTAGATGCACCTGCATCCTTTTAGTTTGCTAGACTTTGGAAATACATATTTCTCATACCAATTGGTAATCACCCATAACCACTAGCCATAGACACTTGCAATAACTACTATAGGTGGACATTTTCTAGAACACAACATAACCTCCAACTGTCATATCCATCCATATTATATCTCATCGAACAAACTTAAAAATTCATATAACGTAATGAAAAGTTGTTATAACTATATGTAAACTCCAGTGGACCATGTATTCATTAATGGTTTTAACGTTCATTTAGTTTTAACCATTATAACATATTATTTGTATTAATATGTTTTCATCAAAAGTGAGATCATATGGTTTTAACCCATTATGTCCTTGTTTAAATAATAATCACCTACCTCCCCCATAAAAGGAAAGGAGTTGCATCTAATGGCTAGCATAGAAAAAATAGAGTGTGAGTAAGAGTTGAAATATTTTTTGTAATCCATTATACTTTGTTATAGAAATAATTCTATTACTACAAATTTGATCAATGAAATTGAAGTGATTTGAGTTAAAATAATCATAATCAAAGGAAGTATCTGAGTACAATTCAAACTAAGGGCCCACTCACAAGGAGTTGTTATGAAAACCCCACCTATTAAGTAGATCTTTCAATTTTTTTGTGTTTACATTCTAGATTTATGTGTACCTTTTAGTTTTCATAGTTGATTTCATTCCAAGAGATTATTATTATATGTGGTTGAAAAAGTATGTTAGGTTTAAAGTGTGGGAATCTTCCAAGATAATCTAAATTAAAAAATAAATTATAGTCATTTACATTCCTACAAATGTGTTTATTTTTTGTCATTTACATTTTTGCAAAGTGTGTTTTCATATATGCAACAAGTAGTACTTTAGCTTTTCAAATTATCTAGTGTTTCATATACAATTTTGATACCTTACCAAAGTATATGGACCATAGGTTGAAAATTTAATTAATAAGCATTCTCAATAAACTAATTTTCTTCCCCTTTGGATTAAATATGTCAGATTGTATGTGACACTGTGTCAATATTAATTAGGGAGTTGATTTTTCTAGTCATAAGTGTGCCCAAATAATGAGATTACCATTAGTTATAATAAGTGACTTAGATGTGAATTTATATAAATAAAAATTGGTAAAACCTCATGGTACCTACCCTAAAAATATGGACCAACTTTTGAGTGTTTAAATTTAAAAAAGAGCCAACATTGTGTGAAGGGTAGGATTGAACCATAAAAGTTGAGATCGATTGCCGATTATGAACCATGGGGATAAATTATGACCTAAAGGGTAACATTTTATCTTGAGGTTTTAAATTTTTTATAAATGTTCTTAGATATTTTTTCAATAATTAAAAATAATTATGCAGGTGTAAATCAACAACTTCGAATGGGTGTGCTTATACAAGTACTTAAGTAGAGTGAGGTATAAAAATAGTACTAAACTAAGTGCTTAAGTCAAGTAAGGTAAAATTGGGCCAAAAATGATATTATAAAATATTCATGGCCAAATTTTAGTGTCTACAATTTCCCTTCCTTTAATCTATAAATGAAATTACTAGAGTAAAAATAAATAAATACCTAAGTGTCTACAACACACTTTACCTTAGGGAGAAAGCTCCAATCATGTAAGATGTTCCATATTAAATCTTGAAATGATGTAAAATTAATTAATGTCCATATGGAAATAAAAAATTAAAATGTAACTTGAATCTTGAAAATATTTTAAAGAACAAGGAGTACACCTATATGTGTGAAACCGATGTTGCTCTTGTAAATTTTCTTGAAGATGATGCTTCCTTGAAGCATTAGAGAAATGGCATTTCCCATTAAGCACTTTGATAAATTAGTTTCTTTTTGTAACCAAGGACAAATTGATGGTGATCAAGATCTAATTTAAATTGAACATATATAAAAAATAAAACCCATTAAGGGACATAAAAACCTCAATTTTCATTATTGGTCTTTATACCCCAATATGGAATTGGGTTGGAATCCACAATGGATTCATAAGATATAATTTTGGAGGTGTTTAATCTCCTATATAAATTATTCACTTTAAATAAATCAACCACTACATATGGCATATGGATTCATTTGTCACTTTATTTCTTAGTTACTATATGCATGATCAAAAGAGAATGTATAAGATCCATGCTCCTACCATAGCTATAGATAACAAGTAGTAATGAGAGTATGGCATGAATCAGCATCATGCCCCTCAATTTTGAAAAATAGTATAGTGTGCATGAATCCATATCATACCCACATGTGATAAATGTAAAAATTTTAATTATCTGTAAATGTAACTATGTAATTTTTTTTTTAAGCTTGTGTGCATATGCACATCCATATGTGCCCCAAATGTATGAATATATAATTTATTCCTATAATATGAATGAATATGCATGGCATATGCTCCCATAATTTTTACTAATGACTAAATATTAAACCATTTTGAACTCTCTAAAATTGTATTATGTACCCAAAACTTATTTCTACTGATAGATACTTATCTCATGTATGAAAATATCACCAAAATTCCTCAATTTTGAGTGAGGGATATATCCTTAAAATCACTTATCTCAAAATAAAATTTAATTATATCATTTTTATCAAGATATAATCATTTAATATCATATCATATATGAAAATTTATGTCATCATATTAAGATATGTATCATTCAAAGCATGTATGTAATATATGAGGCAAGGCCTAAAGTGTCAAATCTATATAAATTTATCATTTAAGTTCATAACATTAGTTTTAATATAAGAATAATACATAATATTTAGTGTATGCTATGGATCATGGCATGCAACACACTCAACAATCTCAATAAGCTCAACAAGAACATAAACACAACAAGCACAATTTATAACTCCAAGGGCCACACGCACAAGGGACATAAAAATGTCACACACTCAAATAATGTCAAGGGACATTTTATCAATGGAAACGAATATGTCATAATCACACACAAGGGCCAAGGGACATGCATAATAGACAAGAAAACATTAATGTAATATGTACAAGTAATACATCAATGGAATATATAAATATAAATTATTATACACCATGTATGTAAAATGTGATCGTATCTTAACAACTAGCATATTCATGTACACAAAATAAGATAGAGACGTTATTAAGACATTTGAAAAAAATATATATCTCAACATAGTATAGGGGTTATAAAATGGTAACACCTATAAATACTATAACCTTTGGATAAGATGCCCCTAACATGGCATGGCTAGTGGGTAAACTAAAGTCTAACTTTTGAGTCCTTGTAAACTTTTAATGTACTGCATAACATTCATAAATACCAATGAAATGCATATGTGATATAAAAAAAAATGTTATCTACCAATCATGAGATAAATAATATATGATAATGATGTAAAATAGATGTCTAATTATACTTAGTTCTTGATTTTGGCTTTTTAGAATATTTCAAATGTTGTCTACTATATTTAAATCTTTTTGCACTTTTTTTTATTTTGAAACTAGAATAATAGAGACTATAAGATAAAACATGGGTTCAAAAGTAGAAAACATGGAAGAAATATAAAAATATACAAGATGTGTCGATGTAAATTAGGAATGGAATATGATGGAATGGCCATGTATGAGAAATATACTCCCTCTATATATGTGAGTTGTAGATAAAAGGCATGTGTGAGATATAATATGGATGCATGTGAATGATTTTACATTCTCCTCTAATCAAATGTACACTTATCTAAGTATGCAACATGCATGTGTGAGTAAAATAATACACAAAGGAAATATTTTACATTAATAATACTGTTGTGTAAATTATAGCTGAGTATAGTATTGAAAAATTAAATGTATTAAGGCTCTATTTGCTTAGTTTTTTATTTGACTATGTAAAATGCTACAGGTCAATATCAATTGGTTTAGGATAGTAGTAATAGTAGATATTGAATATTTATGTTTTATATTGTCGATGATGTAAAATATAGTTTACTTTATTTAGACTCTAAAAATATCATGCTAAATAGCATATAATGGTGGTATCAGATCATTTTTTTGGATTATTCAAATTAGGAAAGTGAAAAATAAGAGGCAAGAGGCAAAAAAGACACATAGATACAAGGGGAATAAGATTGATTGAATTGATCATATGTGTAAAAAGTACAAGGAAATAAGGCACAAACAATCAAGGAGTTGTGTACAATTAATTTTATAATTAGTGTTATTTTTTTTATTTTTTTGAATTTGTGAAATATTTTTTGTAATCAATGATCATCCAATAAATCATCCTCTTTAAAATTTAAAATCTTATATTTATGTAAGTTTTTGGCATATTATTTTTCTCCTTTTAAATTTTCCTATTATGTTCTACTTGTTATCTTTGAAGGAATTTCATTATCCTACTCATTGTTACCATCATGTGGTATTGTTGACACCCAAATTTGGCACAAGTCTTATTTTATAATGTCTTTTAGCCACTTTTCTTATACAAGTCTTTATCTAATAATTAATTACTTAGTGTTGTGTGTATTTTATGTTTTCCCTTTTAATTTTTTATTTTCTATGACTTTTCGGTCCCCTTTTCCCATTTGTGTTACTTGAGTCATATTTTAAAAATAAAGATCTCTAAAACCTTTTACATATCATTATATAAATTTTAGAAGTGAGTATATTACTATTAATTTGATAAGTGAGTAGAATACAGTCATCTTACATGTCATCATATTAGAAATAAGCATGTACAATTCATGAAAGTGTGATAAATAAGATAGGTCATTCCCTATCCTTTTTATTAATTTATTATGACTTTTAGAATCTTTATGTTAAATCATAGTTGTAAAACTATATTTTGTGAAAATTATACCAATCTATAGTTAAATTTATTCTATGATTTTCTATCTAATTAAAGGATTATTATTGCATTAGTTTAATTTTGGATAAAACATATTGTTGAACATGTATAATTTTTTAACATTATTTATAAAATTTTGATTTAGGGTTTACTCTTTCCCTTTAAAGTTTATCTATCTTATGTTAGAGTGTGTTTTAGTATTAATTTTTATCCTCCTCTTTCTTGTCATCCTAGGTTTTTTTAATTTAATAATGTATATTTCCACTACAATCCCTAATAGTCCCCATTCTTTAGATTTTTTATTTTCAATCAATGTTATACCCTGTGATTACTCTAGTGAATGGACTAATGATAATATTTGTATGATTAACAATTCTAATGATATATATGAGTAATAATATTATGAAGGCAATGATTATAAATACAATTATGAAGAATCATATCATGAGGAAGAGGAATAATATAACATTTCCTAAATATAAGATCCTGGTTCCCTTAGTTCTTCTTTAGACACTACACTTAATCATACATTAGAACAAGAGGAATATAATAATAATAATTTACATATTCCCACTCATCACATGTTTTATGAGTTACAATCTATAGACTCTATTTGAGAATACACCTCGATTATCTTTACATTTTTCTATTACAATTCATTTCATTAAATGTTATAAAAAAATGCGTAAGAAAAAAAAATCTTGCATCAATACAAGTTATGATAATACTACTCTTACATGCATATATAACTTTCAATATATATACAATTCTAATGATATAAAAGTATAATTTTATTCCCATTCTCTCTCTACATATTACATATGATACAAAAAGAGAATGTAAGTCTTCTTTTCTCTCTACATAATGAAAATGATACAAAAGTAGAATATAATTCTTATTTTATATAGACAATGAAAATGATATAAAATTCTAATGTGATTCTCCTTTTCTCTCTCACTAGATAATGCAAATGATATAAAAGTATAATATGATTCTCCTTCTCTCTACATATTATAAATGATACAAAAGTATAATGTGATTCTTATTTTATCTCTCTAGATAATGCAAATGATAAAAAATTAAAATGTGATTATTATCTCTAGATACAAAATGCAAATGATACAAAATTAGAATGCAATTCTTCTTTTCTCTCTCTACATAATGCAAATGATACAAAATTAGAATGTGATTCTCCTTTTCTTTATCTAGACAAAGTAAATGATACAAGAGTAGAATATTATTCTCATTTTCTCTCTCTAGAAACATGTGTTTCATCATCTCTATATATAAAAACACAAATAGATGAACATGAACATAATGTTTCCTTGTCTCTTTATTAAAAACAATTTGATAGTTAAATTGAAAATCTTAGTGACATTCAAAATTATGTAATATCTTCTTTACAAACTTCATGTAATATGAATGATCCAATATGTAGTGTTTCCAAATTATGCAATGGTATTATCTTAGAATGAAATTATACTAGGAATGAATTCATCACACCTATGTTTTGAGTAAATGATAAATTAAAACCCATAAGTGCATCTTTAAAAACTAATACTATTCCAATTAGCCATATTGTGTCCATGATGCATGTTATAATAAACCTATAAAAGTAAGTTTTGAATCTTAATTTGAAACTTTGATCATGTCATGTTAATAGTAAAGATAATAACATTAATTACCAACCTCTTACATGAACCATATTTGAGTATTCATACCCAAAATATTTTTTCATGGCTATAATTCCTTTATTTGATGGTCATGTAGACCTTGTCAATAATTTAACATAATACATACATTCTTTTGGCCATTAGTCCAAGGATGGATGCATATTATTAACAACTATCCATAGTAGTCTATAAGAGATGATTGGTATTGGTTATATATTATTCTTATTGGTTATATACCTAATTTTAAAATATTATAAGACATATTCTTTTCATATTATCATAAGCATGAAATGCCTAAATTAGCACTAAAATATTTTCAAGGAATTAAATCAAGGTCATGATGAGTGCATTGGAGACTACATTTTACAATGCAAAAATTATTTACACTCTTTGACATATCAACTCTCTAATTTTTAAATATAATTTATATTTAGTAAGGGATTTATTTCTCCACTTAGATAAATAACATCGCATAATCCTTACACTTCTTTCAGAAATTTATAAATAGATGTGCACCATTATTCATGTGATTTAGATGGTAATAATAATAAAAAGGATAAATCCAATGCATCTTTCTTACAATAAAAAAGTTTTGTCAAATATTCCTATATATATAAATAATTTACAAAAGAGGCTTCTACCAACAAGGTTAATAAAAAGATACCTCTTATTTCGCCACCAACAAGGTTAATAAAAAATTACATGTTATTTCTCCTACAAAAAAAATTCATAACAAGGAAATATTGTAAAAGTTTTAAATAAAGGAAAAGAATCAATTTATAAAATAGCACCTATAGTCAATGAATCTACTTTTAATATGCAAAAACCACTTAAGTTTGATTGCTTTATAGATCAACCACATGATATATTTTATACATTATTGGATAAGGAAATTATTACTCTTCCTTTGAATTATGATCATCCACATCATGGGTTTGAGAAGATAAAATGTGAACCATTTTTCACTTACCATGGTATTAATGGACATCATGATAATGATTGTTACATTTTATGTTAAAAGCTTACATAACTTGATTGTAGATGAGATATTAAATTTTAGAATAAGATAACAAGATATTTCTCTCCCACGTCTTCTAATGGTTATTCTAAGAATACTAATATATCCCAAAACATTCCTACTAAGTATCGAATGGTCTATCAACATTTAAAGAAAACTAGAAGTCCATGTTCACATTCTACTTCAACTGAATTATCCCAAGATATTCCTAATAGGTAGTGATTGGTCATTCAAGCTATCAATAGAGGTGATAGTAATAAAATTTTAATCATCAACATTCCAAAAAAATATGGTACAAGTGTCCCTATATCCTCTATGAAACAAATATGGAAGCCAAAAGTGAATTAGGTACTGATAGAACAACTAAAAGTATATGTCAATAAGGTATTACAGCATCCAAAATTACAATTGTTTCTAATTGTTCAAAAACATATTTGTCATATATATTAAAATGGCATTATTTTTATAAATAGTTGGGGAAACTAATTTTTATTAATATTATCACATATGTGATACTACAAAACTTGAATGCTAATATATAAAGAACATGATATTCTATTTAAAATAATTAAATTATGATACTAAGAAAGGTTTAATCATTAACATTCTAAAAAAATGGTACAAGTGTCTCTATATCCTCTCTGAAACAAATATGGAAGCCAAAATTGAATCTGGTATCTATATAAAAACTAAAATTAAAGGTTAATAGGGTATTATAGTATCCAAAATTAAAATCATTTATAATTTTTCCACAACATATTAGTCAAATATTTTACAATGACTTTATTTTTCCAACTAGTTGGGGAAACTAATTTTTATTAAAATTACCACATATGTGATACCAACAAATCTAAATGATAATATACAAAGAACATGATATTCTATTTTAAACAACTAAATTATGAAACTAAGAAAGGCTTAATCATCAACATTCCAAAAAAACATGATATAAGTGCCCTTATATCACTTTTGAAATAAATATGGAAGCCAAAAGTGAATTAGGTATCTATAGAACAACTAAAATTATAGGTTAATTGGGTATTACAAAATCCAAAATTTCAACCATTCCTAATTTTTTAACACATATTCTCCAGATATATTATAACGACTTTATTTTTCTAAATTATTGGGGAAACCAGTTTTGATTAATGGTATCACATATGCGATACTAACAATCTTGAATTTTGATATACAAAGAACATGATATTTTATTTAAAACAAGTAAATTATGAAACTCATAAATGTAGAAATTAAAAATATATAACATAATCATTTGAACAAAGTAAACACATGTGAAAAGATCTCATATACATGTGTGTATATGTGTGTGTGGGTCAAAAAAATATTTTATAGTACAAATTTAAATCAATCATGGGGGCATCCTCATTAGTTGAAATATATCTACTAATTATCCCTATAGCATGCAAAGTTGAGGATGTATCTTGTCCTATTTTCCATGCAATTGATACCATGACCTATATTTTCTAATATAAATCTCAAACACTATGATCTGAACTATGTTCAGACTACAAAGTAAAACATCACTCAAGTAAATATCTCAATAAATTATAATCATTCATAGGTATTTACCATTTATCAATCTCTACTTATAAGTTATCACATTCATCAACAACTATAGTATATGTAGTAGTGTTAATCTCACAAGGATCAAACAAATGTAAATGTTCATTAGAAATCTGGTCAACTCACTCTACTAAGCCACTACCTATATATATGGATTACAAAGATAGTTATATCAAGCATTAGTCATGAAAAACTTAAATAAAAATGCATAAGAACATAACTAGCTAAGCCGACTCCTTAGATGGGGTTTGGTAAATCATAATTAAGAGCTATTGAAAGAAATCATACACAATAACTTCCCAAGATCATCCCATTACACAAATTTAGATCAAATCATGATTTCCCCCTTGATTTTGTGCTCAAGTCTTAATCAATGATGCAAGGCAAAGCTCCTCCATCATCTCTTGTGCACCAATGAAACTAGGCTCATGATATGAAATCAAATCTATGTCTATCAATGAAACTATCCTATTACAAATTAAGCATAATAAACACTACTCAAAAATGTCTTGTGGAGAGAATTCTACATAATAAGTTTACATAAATGAAGCTTTAAAATGGTGGTCTTGGCCCTCTTATTTATATATTTTTGGAATTTGTCAAGATCAACCATGATCATCCATCTTGAGATCAATATGTGTGGCCATGAATTAATCTAATTTTGTATAATTAATCCATAAATACCCTCATAAATATTTAGAAAGAAGGGGAATTAAAGAGGCATGGGAGGCCTTAAACTTTATATTTTTTGTATTTATCGCTTATGGATGCCACCCCACAAATGATGTCATTTGATGATGTAGATATTAAGAATCAATTTATAATTAAGAGATATTCAATAACTTCCATGGATTTTCCACTTAATCTCTTCATTTGGATTAATTTTCCTAATTGAGATTAATCAAATTTTATGTAATTCTTTAGAATTTGGTTGCACATCATTAATCAAACTAGTCAGAATGTCATATTATTGGGTCATAATTTGACTGAAGTGGAATTAGAAGGTGATTTTAGTTACATAGGACCAATGTCCCATTTAGGACATTATCGACATGAAATAACACATTCACATGTTGTGTGCTTCTAAATAAAAGAAAAGAGTGATCTAGAGCACCAAAATGCATTTTTATCATTTTGACTCAAAATGATTGAAAAAATTTAATAATCACATAAAATACATTGCCCCATTTAGGGATACATTAGCCTAAATCATCACTTGTATATGACAATCTCAAACCATTTAGTGTGTTTATGTGATTTTGGCCCAAATTGTGTGTTTTCACAAATTTTGAGTAAGATTGACAATTTCAACATAAAGATGCTAGGAATTTGATGTCTACATTTTTCCCCTATTTGATAAGGTGTAATGAGACATTTAGGTGAAGCAATGGATTTTCAAATAAAAGAGTTGTCAAGAAGAAGTTGGAAGGAAATGACCAATGATGCCCCCTCAAGAGGACATACAGGTGAAAGATAAGGATGGACTCTTGAAAAGAGAGAGAATGTGAGATTAACCCATGAAACAAATTAAATCTAGTTGAGCTAATGCTTTCATGCATTGATTACATTAATGATCAAAATATAATTAAACTATAATGGGCCCCAAGGATAGGGGGAATGAGAAGGATACAATCCAAAAATATAAATGGCAAACTTTGAACATACCCAAAGCTAGGGTGCAAGATGTGCATTTAGGAATTGATCAATCTTGAGATAAGTTTCAAAATAAAACATTACCAAAATGAGGGCAAAGCATGCAGAGCTTAGAATTAGAAGAAATAGGAGAATTTTGCTCTAGAAAGAGAAAATAATAATGTGACCTAGTAGAGCAAATTTGATCAATAGATAAAGCAATTTTTCCCTAATAGGGCTGATTCACTGATAATTAATTGTTCCCTAGTAGGGCTGATATAGATTTATGACTGGTTCAAATTGTTTTCCCTAGCGGAGCAAATTATCAAGCATGGCTCAAGGAGATAACCTAATGCATAGATTAAAGATGAGTAGGTGCAAACATAGATGTGATGCTATAATGATGAAAGAATCCACATAAAACTAGGAATATGAGGATGTATAAAGTGATGAAAGAGATGAAAATAAGAAAGATGGTCAAGCTGATCTGAGATACATCATGTATCCAAGTACTACCTACATAGTCTAAATGGACCTCAAGCTAATGTAGTTTACCCAGAAGTGGGAGAGAATAGAATGAAGAATGAATAATAGAAGAAAACATACCACTATTCAATTATACTCATAATGTATTCCAAGAGATGCATGTCTTACATAGAGTTGGGTGCATAAGCCATTGGTACCTAGTTGCATTGGTGCACTTGAGAGCTAATCATTGAAGCTGCATTTATTTTGAGACTTGGATCTAAATCACATAGTTCTTACTATAGAAAAATGAAATTATGCATCATAAGTATGAATAACCCATAATGACTTTATATTTAAATTATGATAAGCTAGCTCCAATGTGAATACTTATAACTAAGGATAATGATAAGAACTACCAATACCAAAGTTACAACAATTTACGTTTAAACAAAAACAAGCAAAATCAAAGAAAAAAGAAAATACAAATGAACCTAACTTAAAATAAAGATATAAATAATTAGGATTTAAATAAGAACAAGAATTTATAAAAATAAAGCAATAACAACTTAATAGACAACATGAAAACAAGATATGAATAATCAAGATCCATGTGTACTATCAAGATGTACTTGGAAAACAAAACAAAAGAACAAGAAAAAATAGGGGGAAATACCAAGAAGAGATAAGAAGAAACAACAAAGGAAATAAACAAAATCACAACAAAAAAAGAGACAAGAAATAACAATAAAACACCAATAAAAATTAAATAAACACACATAAACAAGAGGTTAATCACAATGTTAGTGTGGCTTGAAAATGATTGTTCAGGCATGTGTAGTAGAGATGTTACTTTCTACAATATCATAACAAGAACAAGGACAAAAAGTTTCCTCCAAGTAATAGGGAAACAACACAAAAGAACAAAATGGGGGAAAAGAATAAAAAGAAGGGGGTGGTCGAGCTGACTCCAAATGTACAAGACAAGTGGATGTTGCCTACATAGTTCCATAGATACTAGATCCAACATGAACTTCAAGACAAATGTAGTTCTCCTAGGAAATGGGATAGAATAAAATCAATGATAAGAAAATATGATTGATGTTGTAGAGGAAATAAGGAAAATGGGCTTGAAAAATGGCGAGAGCATTCAAATCAATGCTTTTAAAATGGAAAGAGCATGGGACGTGTATAGTAAATAAAAGTGTAATACATTGTTTTTGGTTATGTTTTTCGATCATTTTCTAATGTTTTTGTGTTTTTGGGATAAACAATTAAAATTAAATATTCACAAAATGTCTAGGGAACTAACTAGCCAAGGAGATGTACGTCCACAAGTAAGAGTTCAAAAAATAGCTAAACTGGCTACAACGGTCATTATGGATATAAATAATGGAACAGGTAACTAACTAATTAGGGAAATTTTCATCTAAGAGTAGAAGTTCCAATAAAAACTAAATCTAGATGTAATGGCCTATGTTTTCAAATCAGTGAGAGTGAGATCCAGTTAAGGCAATAATGTCTACCAATAGAAGTAAGATAATAGAACAATATGCATCATGGGATAACTCTGAAGAAATATCCAGTAGGAAAAAATACTATGTTGAAGATGTATCTATATTCACTTGTATGTAAAATAAGCTACAAAATATTTTTCAAACTGAACTACTTTTTAAAACTAACATTGAATGTGTTCAGAATGCCTGTGAATCATAATCAAGATCATAATTGGTCAAGGGATAAAAGAATTTTAAGTTACAATAGCCTAGGTTATGAAATGAATATGGTCTAAAATGAATAGGTTCTAAAATAAGATGGTCTAGAATGAATATGGTCCAAAAGAGGATGGTCCTGGTGGGATAAAATGAGTCCAAAGTACCAACGGTCCAAAGGTTCAACTATTCAGAGTCATAAAATAATATGGTTCTCAAAAATATGGTCTAGGGTAGGTCAAAACAAAATTAATGTATTCCATCATGGGAAGGTCCAAGATATAATGGTAAGATAAAATAACTTCAGCCCAAATTTCCCCCAAGTAAAGGGTCTTGTAGACAATGGTTAAAATGACTGTCAAGCATAAAACTACTTTAGATGCATAATGTTCATGGGCTCTATAATTTCCTCACCGTCTAGATTAGCCAACCAATATGCCCTAGATCCATAATTCATTGTGATAACATAAGGCCCAATCCAATTGGTTTGAAACTTACCCTTTTTCTTGAGTTTAGCATTTGTGTTCTTCTATTTCTCTATCAAGACCAAATCATCAATCTCAAACTCCTGACGGAGAATGTGCTTGTTGTAGCTTCTTCACAATTTATTCTAATGGGCCTGCAAGTTTTCTAGGGCATCCAAATGCTTACCATCAAGGATTTATATTTCTTGTAACCTAGATACTCTATAATCTTCATCATCTTCAATATTCTCCAAGGATAGTCATAATTAAGGTAACTTGATCTCAATCGGGATAATAGTTTATGTGTTATAAATAAGGGAGTAGGGAGTGGCTCCTATGGGGGTTTGATGACTAGTGAAATAAGCCCAAAGGGCATGAAAAAAAATTAATTCCTAATTACAACTAGCATCATTGATAATCTTCTTTAATATGTCCATAATGGTTTTGTTTGATGCCTCGACTTGTCTGTTGCCTTATGGATTATATGACACGGATTTCTTGTGCTTGATTTTTAATTTTTCACAAAATTATTAAAAATCCCTGTTTACAAATGATCTGCCATTATCGGATATAATGTGTGTTGGGATGCCATATAGACAAATGATATGGTAATGTATAAACTTGACAATCTACCTACTAATGACATAAGTGAGACAGATGGCCTCAATCCACTTAGTAAAATACTTGATAGTAGTTAAAATATGTTTATGTCCATCTAAATATGTTGGGTTTATTTTCCTAATGAGATAGAGGCCCCAAGTATAAAATGGCCATGGTGTTGTGATCGACTATAGTATAAAATAATGTGCATGGATCAAATTTACATTTTGATGACAAGGAACACACTTACTTACATAATTACAAGCATTTGCCTCCATTTTTGGCCAATAGTAACCTATTCTAAGGAACTTTTTAGCTAGGACCACACCATTGGGTTGGGCCCACACATTCCTTCATGAACCTCCTTAAGTTCTAGCATGGATTTAGCCAAAGATAAATAATGAATTAGCATTCCATCATAGATTTTGTGATAAAGCATGTTTACAAGGAGGGTATAATGAGCTATGCGATGAAGGAAAAGTTTTTGATGATTATTTGAAAGGTCAAGTGGAGAAGCATGATTATGGAAATAATTATAAAAATCTTGATACCAAGGTAGTTCAGGTGGGGGATTGGGACCAACAATGGTGCATACCCTTTCTAAATCTAGAAAGACATGATTAGGCTATAAAAGATTTTCAATGAGAAACTAATACTCTTTAACACTACTCTCAATTTGTATCATGGACCCAATTGTGTCTATTGTATCGGTAGATCTATTGTTGGCATGTGGTACTTGTTCAAACTATAGATATTTAAAGTAAGCTTTGAGATTATCCACAATTTTCTTGTAGGGTACAATATTATCATCTCTAGTTTGATACTGATCAATGGTCTAATTTATAATCAATTGGGAATCCCCATAGACCATTAAGTGTTGGATATCATACTATACTACAAGATGAAGTCCTGCAATAAGTACTTCATACTCGGCCATATTGTTGGTATAATGAAAATTGCTGTGAAACGTTATGGGAGTCAAATCCTCTTGTATTTTAATCAACAATACACTAGCTCTATATCCCCAAGAAGTGATGGAACCATCAAAATAGATTTTCCATTATTCTAGTTCATGTTGCACTTCTTCCACTATCATAATGGAATCATCTAGGAAGTCAAATTTGAGTGGTTGAGTGTCTATAATAGGGGCTTTTGCAAGCTAATCATCAATAACCTACCCTTTTATATATTTCTAATTTTGATACTCAACATCAAAATCACTTAATATCATGACCCATTTGGCCATGCAACCTGTGAGAGCTACTTTGGATAATAAAAATTTGAGAGGATCCACATTAGCAATAATAATGGTTTTATTGTTCAGCATATAATGTTATAGCTTTTGGGAATAAAACACCATAGCTAAACATGCCTTCTCAATAGACATATAATTGTGTTCATAATACACTAGTGTGTGGCTTAAATAATAAACTATGTGTTCTTTACCTTGATCATCATGTTGGGCCAAAAGTGCCCTCAATGCATACTCAGTTGCTAAAATGTAAAGAAGTAGTGGTTGTCTAGGTGTTGATACTCTCAAAACTGGAGAGTTAGCCAAATATTTTATGAGATTCAAACATTCTAATTGACACTCTTGATCCCATTGAAATGTTACCCCTTTCTTCAAGAGATGTGTAAATGGGTGGTACTTATCTATCAATTGAGAAATGAACCTACGAATAGACTAAATCTTTCCTTGAAGGCTTCAGAGCTATTTAAGATTTAAATGTGGAGGAATTTTAAAAATGGTATTGACTTTAGTAGGGTCAAATTTGATCCCTCTTTGTGATACAATAAACCTCAAAAAAATTCTTGAAGTGATGATAAAGACACATTTCTTAAGATTCAGGCAGACTTTATATTCACTAAGTCTCTCAAAGATTCTTCATAGAATGTCAAGATGTCTAGCATGTGTTATTAATTTATCTAGGATGTCATCAACATATTCCTCAACAATATCATGTCATGGAAGATGACAGTCATAACACATTGATAAGTGGCTCTAGTGTTCTTCAAGCCAAATGGCATGACTTGGTAACAAAATGTTCCCCATGGTATGGTGAATGTAGTCTTGTGTTATCTTCTTGGGATATCTTTATCTAATTGTATCTAAAAAATACATCCATGAGGGATAGCATCTTATATCTAATAGTAGAATTTACAATCATGTTGATGTTGGGCAAAATAAAATCATCTTTGGGGCATGCTTTGTTGATATCTCTGAAATTAGTACAAAGACATATACCTTATGGCTTTTTTCTGACTAGAACTATGTTTGATATCCATTTATAATAGTCCAGTGGTCTGATGAAGCCTATTCTTAATAACTTCTCCAATTTAGCTTTTATCAATAGAGCGATGCATGGATACATCTTTCTCAATTTTTATTTAACCAGTTTGACATCTAGATGAACAACAAGGTGATGCACAACCAAGTGAGGATCTAAACCTGCCATGTTTGAATATGCCCATGAAAAAATATAAATGAAATCCATCAAATGGATATAATGTGGTTAAGTTCTGCTTCAGTAAGAGAAGCTCCAAGGTAAACAATTTTGGGATCCTCATAGGTTCACTTCAATAGTTTTTTTACAAGGAGTGTAGAGCCATCTTCAAGAATAGTAGGTAACATGTGATCATGATCAGTTTGTTCTAATATAGTTTCTTGTTTTTCCTCCCAAAGCTCTAGATAACACGACAAATCTAAATCCACAAAATTAGGTAATGGCCAACTAAAAAATATATCAAGAAAGTCAAGAGTAAGATGCTCAAAGACTTGTTGTTCTAACATGATGCTAGTACTGGCTATAGAGCTATATCTTGATGTACCTTGCACTTCCTTTGGGGATGAGCAAATTTTCCCATCCAAGAGCACATAAAATAGGTTTTCACTCAAGGGCTTGTCTTTTTCTTTAATTTTAGCCTAATCAATGAGCACCTCAAAGAGTTTTTCACCTAAGATATCGATGTTTTATGTTTTTCATGACCAATAAATTTTTTCTACTCTCTAAAGTAGGTTGAAATATCCAATGAAAAATCAAAGCCTTGTTTATAATCGTCAATGGGTAATCCATCTCTGAGGCCCATATGCTCTATAATTGATTCTTCATTTTTGAATTCATCAAAGCATATGACCAAATTTTTGTTATCCCAATCAATGAGTTCTAGATGGCAAAGGCATAGGGAACAATGGGGTGTTATGTTTATAATGAAATTTGAATCAAATATGTTTGCATCAGCTAGCTCATTGAAAAGGATATAATGTGATGATACATCACTTTCAAGAGTCTCATCGCTAGTTGACTCAGAAGAATCATTATAAAAAGTCATGAGGTCACCCCCAAGTGATATAAATCCAATATCATGATTCAAATTAGGTATACCAGCTGATAAAGATTCAAGGATTCCTTGCGCTCATGAGCCAAGGCCTTTTCCTGTATAATCAAAATTTTCCATGATCTGATTAGGAATAAGATATTTTAGATTATAAAAATAATTAGCAATGCCATCAAAATATAACCAGTCTCCTTTAGTGAAAGCCTCTCGGTCCTATTTAGGAAAAGTAGCAGGTACAAATACCATTGGTGGTTTCTTTATTTTTTTCTTTTGTTACCAAATCAAGTTGGGTCTGTTAGGGATTTTAGAAGGTTTGGGTTTATCAAATTTTTTGGGAGACTTCAGCAACTTAACAATATGGAAGGCATCTTTAATACAATACATGAAAATTCCCACATCTTCTATAATATCTTGATTTTCAAGAGTTATAGGAAATGGATCAGCCAAAGTGGAAGCAATGTGACTAAGATTAATATAATTGGATTTTAGTGGATATAAAACTATTTATTTGTTCTTATTTGTAATGAATTCAAAACCAGGACAATAGTTATAATTGTGGAACTTAACCTCTAGACGCTTACAATACTGATAAGGTTGTAGATCAATAGTGACCTCAATCCCATCATGGAGAAATTTAAGGCACTGAAGCAAGGTAGATAGAATGGCTTGTACTTCATGGATCCAAGGATGACCAAGAAGTATGTTATAAGGCAACTCATTATCCATAATATGTAATAATGTATGATGGGATACATACCCAATAATGATAAAAAAAATAAATTATATCGAAATATTCCCTCTCAACATTGTCATAATACTTTATGGTGATCGTCTCTAGATGAATGTCCTTCGAAGTGTAACCCAATCTCTGTACCAATTTGAGGGATACTATATTTATCCCTAAACCGTTATCTATTAGAACCCACTTGATCTTATGGTTTTTAGGGTTATTATGGCTTGGACAAAGAGTAGACATGTCTCTTAGATCAAATGTGAGTTGTCAAAATGAAGACAAATGTCCCACTAATATTTGTAACTATTAAGGATTAATATCTTGGATAATAGTGGATTGTTGTAAAAGGTCAATCAAAATAGTTCTATGGACTTCAGATGTATGCAAGAGATATAAAATATAAATCTTTGTAGGGGTTTTACTTAGTTGGTCTGATAGACTATAAGGCTTTTTAATAGTAGGACAAGATGGCTTAGCTTTGGCTAGCACAATATTTGGCTTTATATGTGAAGGCACAATGTTCACATTGGGTCCAATGGAAGAAGAGGGTAAAGGGCCCTAAAGAGTAACTCGTGAGTGTCTAGTTATGTTTATGCAATCTAGAGGTGGAAAGGAGCCATTATAATTAAAAAATGAAGTCAAAGGGCCTTGGAGAGTGACTCGTAGGCATATAATTACATTTAACCAATTTTGAATCAAAAAGAATCCATTATAATTAGAGGAAGGATGGGTTCTATAAATAGTAACTCATACAAATAGAGGTGCAACTAAATTGTGTGAACTCAATGTGGTATTACTTGAGGGAGAGGGTGTTAGCCCTATAACAATGGATCCAACATGAGGAGTATGGGATCGTTTATGGGTTTTAATAGTGATAGTGGCAAAGTAGTTTGCAGAAATGCATCCCACATTATTTTTGTAGTCACAAGGCATTTTTTTATAACCTAGGTGGTTAGCATGGGTATTATGATCATGATCATGTTGATTATGATTTTGACCTTGATTCTAATTTTTTCACTAAATTTTTCCTTGGTTCTAATTATTCCTTGGAAGTTGTTGATTATGTTGAGGAAATGGATCTTTGTAGGTGCTCATATCCTTATAAGTATCTTGTGGAGCCAGTTTGATCTCAACTTCAACTATCTCAATCAAATATTCAATCAGGAATTGTAATTGGACATAATGATAAGCACCATGACCAACAACATGATGGAAGTTGTAAAATTCATTTACTTGATACCAATCTAGTTTGGACTGATCTTCAGGGAATGGCCTTGGTATAAGCCATACAATCAAATTAGTTATTATGATATTTTGGATCACTACTTCAACAGCCTCCCCTAGTTTATTGAAGACTCTAAAACTATTATTAAATACCCTTCATGGAGGGACTCCTGACAAAGTGTTTTGTGCATTAAGTAGAGTTGATTATACATTTGGAGCTGGAAAATCCTACACCATTTGTACATGTCTTGATTTAGTTACTCCATTTCTGACCATGTTCTTATTCTTATTAAAACCCTTAGGTATCTTAGTTCTAATAGTTTGAATATGAGATTGGTTCGGATTTGATGTTTGACCTTATGAATAAATGTTGACAAGGCCTTTTATGATAAGTGCTTTCTCAACCTACACACCCTTGTCTATAAATTCTTCAAATGTGTTTGTGAAAGTAGTCTATAGATTATGCACCACCTCAGGGTATAAATTATGTGCAAAAATGATAGCCAATTATTTGTTTATAAAATTATGTTGAAAGCATCTAGCTAATTCTCCTATATCTATAGATATGCTACAAAGCTTTCTCCATCTCATTATTTAGCTTTGCACAAGTCAACAATAGTCAATTCATGTTCAATATTATAAGATAAGTAATTTAAAAACTCTGTAGATAGATCGTTCCAATCCACAATCAATCCCTTGGGTAACTTAGGAAGCCAAACCAAAGTTTATCCTATTAAACTTCATAGAAACAAGTGAAGCAAATAAATAATGTTGTAACCTTTTCTCATAATACAAAAAATTATTGAATGTGTTCATGAAGGTCACCCTTTCCTTTGTATTTTCCAAATTTGGGTGCCTCAAAATGAGGTAGAAAGGGGACTTGGAGAATATTCAAGTCAAATAGATATGGAAGTATCTCATCAAATTTATACTTCTTGATCTTGTTTCTTGTCTCCAATCATGACATAATTTCTTTCATCAAATTCCACTCTTACATGTTTGGTGTATTTTTCAATGGAATATAATTTTTTTGGGGTGTTATGTGCCCAATGTACACCCTATGATCCGTAATTTTTTTTTGGTTTACTCCTTGAGTTGAGTAAGTGAGCCATTGATTTATAGGTTGATTATCATTTCCTGAAGTTGATCATCTTGAATTATACATGTTCTATTGATTTTGGGGAGTCCATGGTCTATTCACTAAAGTACATATTGGTTGAGATGAACTAGCCAAATTATTTTTGATAATTTATTCAATGTGCACTGAATGTTTTATTCCTTGGTTTCATAAAGGAACAAGATTTTTTTAATGATTGAAAAATGTATGCTCCATTTCTAGTGAAACATGTTGTGGAACCTCTTGGAAATTAGGTTGCTAAATTGAGATATCTTGATCTATCATAGGTGTGTTCTTAACTAAAGTTTGTTGCATTGGTTCAACCACATTCCCTTGTTCCTTATAATTGTCATTGTGTATAGAAGTGGAAACTAAAGAGTCAGATAAGTCCATGATAAGTTGGTCTACATATCATTAACTTATCTTTTTTATCTTGGTAATAAGATTCTCATTATTGTGTGTGGACTCTATTAGCACTTCCTTTCCTTTACTATAAGAGCAACATTTGTTTTTGAATTATGAATGAGGGATTGTTTTCACTATTATTCTTCTACCCTAACCAAGGTATGTAATTATTCCATAAGAAAGTTTGATGGCAATCTAGTGTCTGATTCAATCAACCTTAGGAGTGTCTTGTATTTGTCCTCTAGGGGTTGATGTTCAAAATAATCTTCCTCAAATCCTACAGTCATGGGAATGTCCTCAAATATGATGGAATTGTCTTTTCCATCATAAAAGTCCTCCTCCTCATAGCTAGGGTCATAAGGGACCCCACTACGAGTGTACATTTGTGTCATGTCTAGAATTTTGCCCTCTACATTTGGCAAGATTTGGAAAATGTTTTGAAATTTTTTAAAAAGTGTGTTTTGATTTTCTCCAAATAAATGACAAGGTAGTAAAGATACTATAATAAAACAAGGAGGTGTGGTACCACATAATTAGAATAAATGGTTCATGAAATTACTCAACTTTTGTTGGTTAAAATCATTAATTAGAATAGGGTATGATAACTCAAAGACATATAGCATAAACTAGTACACCAATCGTAGGTTTAAAGATACGTCAATAATGTAAAAGATAGTTTAAGTTCAATGATTTGATACTATAAAATTAGAAGAAATTTCTTCAGATTAGGAAGGTAACAATGTGAACTAAGAAACTCAAGATGTGAAACATGTAAGAATTTCTAAGTATAAAACTCAAACCAAATGGGCCACATGGTAATAAGAGGTAGAATAAAATGTGTTCTAGAACTTAGAATGTGAGTGATACACTAGATAACCTAAGTTCACAAGGATCAGATGATGATGAGTCTATAAAATGGCCTTAAATCCAAATGGGAAATTGTACCTAAGTTAACTCAAACCGAGTTAAAATGGTAAACCAATTAACACCTTGGCCTAGAACTTACAAAGGTGAGATTCTGAATTTGAATTAAAAAGTAAAGGACTTAAAGATTTTTGTAAAATGGATTTAGACTCAAATGGGTAGCATAATAGCATTGTTTATATAAAACAAACACAATGTTTGAAATGGGTATTTGAATAAGGCAAAGGATGATTTGTATTTAACCAATGTAACACTTCCTTATTTAAATAAAATGGTGGACAAAAAATGTGTTTGGTTGATGTGTTGGTTTCAAACAAGTTTTAGACTCAAATCAAGACCAAGTAAGTAAAGAAAAATATAAATACAACTAAGTAAATCATCTTAATCCCTAAACTGATAAGGTTACATTATATTACTGAAATATATTAATATATGTTCTCTTGGGAGGATTTGAAGTGTTAATCCAAAAATAAAATCACATGAAGTAGTAGTGTTTTTACACCCCCTTCTCCTAAAATATTATATGGTGACATGAACCTTTGGGCTACTCGCCCTATATCAACAATATGTCTACAATAATTGGGGTCATTCTAAAACTTAAATTTTTGACCATCTAGTTACAAAGTGTGATTAAAAATAGAGATGCCTTGCATCAATCAAGTTTATACCAATTAACTTACTATGTAAGGGTTTATTCCTTTGCATATCGATTTCATCTGTGTAATTCTTAGTGGAATACCTTGGTTAATTAGACCTGACTCAATTTTTTATTATGAAAGGAGATCTTAGCCACTCAACCCCTTGGATCTGACAATATATGTGCCCTAATTTATATACCATATTATGGAATGGGGTTGAAACAATGCTAGAATATGAAACCTTGGGTCAAATCTACCATAAAGAATTCATGAAGAAGTTATGAACTCCCCTTCACAAGCCAAATTGCATAAAATAAAAGTAAGTAAAAAATAATTTAGAGGTTATTTTTAGATCACCCAAACCATACAGGTTTTGGAGAGATCCTTGAAAACATTATTTCCATGCCTTGGACAAAGGCACAAATTACAAGGAAAAGGTACTTTTGGTCACCCAAGTTCCCTAAAGGGGATGAGGGGATAGCATACACACACTCTTTGTTTTGCACAAAAAACAAACAAGTAATAGTTGATCTTACATAAAACAACATACTTTTGAAAACTTTGCAATTCAAGTGAGTGTTAGTTTGAAGCACCAAAATGAAGTGTTTGATGAAGCTCTTGGCCCCTTGGCCTTAATTGAAAACTTTGAAAAACTTCACAAAACAACTTAAGTTCAAAAATATCTAGGTTCCTTTTAAACACCATAGGGAAGGTTCAAGACTTAATCATGCTTGAATTTGTCACTTTTCCATGTGTGTGACCTCCAAATGTTAGAGGGTTTCCTTTTGATTTGAAGCACAATTGTTAATAAAACAAGCAAGTTTTGAAAACTTGCTCTCAGGTTCTCTATTTTTAAAACATAGAGACTAACATTGATCAATAGTGACCGATGAAGGTTGCAACAAGACTAATGCCGATCAAAAAAAAATCAATGCCAATCAATAAAAACTAATACTGGTTACCTATGAACCCTTAATCAAAAAATATTTTTCATAAAAACCACTTGTTAACCTAAGTTATAAGAAATCTCCAGTTATGTTATGGATCATGCAATATAATGTTTAGATAGATAATTATAAATTAAATTATTCAACTTGCAAACTCTAAGAAAGCTTAAAAACCCAATTTTCTACCATGTTATTCCCTAGAATAAAATCAATGCCGATTAAATAAGATCAATGTTGGTTATACAAAATTGATGCTAGTTACACATAGTTGATATCGGTCACTGTGTAAACTGTGTGTCAACAAAAACATCATAAACATGGGAAAATAATGATAAAAACCTAATTTTTAAGGATTTTTAATGGCTTTTTAGGAAATCTAAGAATGCCAAAGTGTTTTCCTTACTTTAATGGGATGCGTGGTCCTACCAGGCATGCCAATAATTTGAGATGGATTACAAATATAGTTAGATCAAGTATTAGTCATGAAAAAATCAAATAAAAATGCATAAAAACATAAATAGCTAAGCCAACTCCTTCGACAGGGTTTTGCAAATGACAATTAAGAGATATTGAAAGAAAGCATACAAAATACCTTCCCAAAATCATCCCATCACCCAAATGTAGCTCAAAACATGATTTTCCCCTTGATTTGTTTCTCAAGTCCTTGTCAATGATGCAAGGCAAAGCTCCTCCATCATATTTTGAGCACTAATGAAACTAAGCTCATGATATGAAATAAAATCTATGCCTATCAATGAAGGTATGTTATTGCAAAGTAAGCATAATAAACACCACTCACAAATGGATTGTGGAGAGAATTTTGCATAATAAGTTTACACAAATGAAGCTTTAAAATGGTGGTCTTAGCCTCCCTATTTATAGATTTTTAGAATCTATCAGGATCAACCATGAATGTCCATCTTGATATCAAGTTGTGTGGCCATGAATTAATCCAATTTTGTATAATTAATCCATAAATACACTCATAAATATTTGGAAGGAAGGAGCATTAAAGAGGCATGGGAGGCCTTAAACTTGATATTGGTTGCATTTATGGCTTATGGATGCCAACTGACAAATGATGTCATTTGATGATATAGATATTAAGAATCAATTTCAAACTAATAGATATTCAATAACTTCAATGGATTTTCCACTTAAGCTCTTAATTTGGATTAATTTGCCTAAGTGAGATTAATTAATTTTTATGTAATTTTTTGGAAATTGGTTGCACATCATTAATCAAACTGGTCAAAATGTCATATTACAGGGTCATAATTTGATTAGATTGGAATTAGAAGGCAATTTTAGTTTCATACAGACCAATATCCCATTTAGGACATTATCGATGTGAAATAACACATGCACATGTCATGTACTTTTGAATTAGAATAAAAGAGTGACTTAGAGCACCAAAAGGCATTTTCATCATTCTAATTTGAAATGATCTAATAAAATTTAATAAACACATAAAATTAATTTCCCCATTTAGGGATACATTATCCTAAATCAGCACTTGTATATGACAAGATCGAACCATTTAGCGTGTTTATGTGATTTTGGCCCAAATTATGTGTTTTCAAAAATTTCAAGTATGATTGGAAATTTCAACACAATGGTGTTAGGAATTATATCTCTACACTACCCACTACATCATATGCCACATTCCATGTCAAAGTATAGATGGCCCCATCTACCATTGTCAATAGTATACATCACATGTGATGCCAAAATTACATGCATACATTAGTAACCAAGTTTAAATAATATTAACAAACACAAAATGTAAATAATCTAAAAATACTAATGCTCAAAAAACATAGTCAATAGTTGTAGGAAAAATGGAATCTACATCAATAAGTTGTGTTGTGATTTGTGGTGAAGGTGGTGATCCTTCTCCATCTCCACCACCTTTATCCCCTATACCTTGTGTAAGGGGAACAACACTAAGATCGCCTCCCACAACTGGAAATAATACAGCCCATTGGGTAGTAGTCTACCAATGTGTATAAGTTGTTGTACATCTTTAATCATCACCCATTACCATTGAAATTATAGGATCTCATTCCCTCACTTGTCAAGGATCTAATTCAAAACCTATGTATCCCTAACACACACCTTCCCTAATAGTTTCCCTCTTGCTCTATGTTAATAGATAAGTGTATACACCCTAAATTGGTCAAGAAAACACACATATTATGTCTTTTCACATTTATTTTACAAGAGACTTTAACTGTAAAATATGAGATTTTGTTCACATTTAGCCATGTCCTTTGAACTGACTTGTCTCGGTCTTACTACACCCCCTAGACATCATTTTTCTTATCCCTGGTCATCCGTAGATTTCCAAACTTAACCCTTTCAAACCCAGGTACATATTTTAGGTCTATACCCATCCCCCCATGTCCCATACCCCCTAGACAATAGTGCCCAAATAGGACTATAACACTGAAACCTAGGGTGTCCAATTTTTGGCACTATTGTCCAAGAGCAATTTTGGTCCCAACAGTCAATTTCTTTCATAGGATGAGTCTTAGCCCTTTTATTTGCTTCATTCCTAAGTTTTTTAATGTCATCCAAATTCAAATAAATCTCCCAAATTCAAAATAATTAGTCTCCTAAATAAAGGACTACACAAGGCATTTTATATCTAGCACTTACTCTTTTGGCATATTAGACATAATAAAATCAATCAATAGTATAGCCTAGCTTATCTGCATTACACATAGAAATGCATTATTTATCAAGGAAGAGCCTCGGTGAAATTTATTCTCACATCAATCATGTGCATTGATTATGCACATTCCCTAAGGGAGAACTACATCAGATCTGAGACCCTAGCTTGAGGGTTAATGTAGGAAGCAATCATAACAATAGGGGTTCTTGATTGTGTGATCATTCCTCTCACAACCCAATTATTCCCCATTTTTCTTTGATTCTATTTTTTTCCATGTGTGTAGACTAATACAGGTACTAAATATTGAAATAGACCTACATCAAGCTTCAGTGACTTCTAAGACCTAAAATTTGGTACACAGGGTCATACTAAGTAGACAAATAGAACTGAGAAAGCTTTTAGCCTCAAGACAAAAACATCAGGAAAGGACTATAGTGCCAAAAACTAGGGTGTCATGTTTCCATTGCTCTTTTCCAATCAAAAATAGATAACAAAGCCAAAATTTAGACATTGTCCCAGTCTTACTCCTCAAATTCCAAATTTAGAATCTTCTATTTTAGTACAAATCTAACTAAGTTAATTCTTCTTTATCTTGTATAATTATCATATATAATCTATAATTTTCCATGTTAGAGCAGATTTTCCATGTCATTCTAGACCTTATTACTTAGCAATTAAACATCTAATCTCTTAAAATAATAAAACATTTGGTGAACCTGAATTACTTCTAACAAAAAACCTAAAACCCTAGCCACAGTTAGGGTTTTTCCTTCTTATCTTGTGTAAAAAATTAATTTCCTAAATTCTAATTTTTGTATTAATTTTTGTACATTTATTCTATTCGAAAACTATTTTTAGAATTTAAAATTATTGCATAATTTTCAAAAATTCTAAAACCCTAGTTCAAAACCCTAAATTTCTAAACTAGGTCCTCAAACCTTAAATTTCCCTCCCTTACAATTTTTAGAAAAATAATTTGAATTTATTGTAAATTGTTTGGGTTATCAAAATTAATTTTTAAAATTCAATGTTATTATTTGTTTGTGCATTTATTTTCTTCATAATAATTTTCAAAATTATTTTTGGTGATAAAATGGTCATAAAGGCAATTCCTCCTTCTCATCCCATAGATGAATTTCTAAAATTTTCTTACAATTATAACAGTGATTGAACAAATTTTTAAAATTTCACATTATGTAAAACTATAGAAAATTATTTCATTTATATTGAAGATAATGAATATTTTTTTAATGAAGGATATTATGATGTACATAATGATGAGGGTGAATCATAATTAGATGAATCTTTTTCTTTTAAACCCATCTCTTTTATTCCTTCTTCTAATGAAAATAATTTTGATAAATGGGAAAGGTACTTCTCACCTCATTATCCTAGACATAAAGCACAAAATTCACAAATTAATTATGCACTTCCAAGTAAACCTCTTATTGGTGATGATTTTCTTCCATGTGAACCTAATCTCTCTCTACCTTTTGATACTGCTATGTTTAAAATATAACAATATAAATACAATAGAATTAAATTACCAAAGCATAGTTCAAAAGATGCATTATGTGTTCCTAACTCTACTCTCAAAAAAATGTTCAAATGATAACTCTTCTACTCTTCCTTCTCATGTTGGAAATGAATAAAATGCATATACTCCATCCATGGATAACATAGATACACATGATACTCCAAATTCCAATGATAACTTATTGCATATTATAAATAAATTAACTCTTTCTCTTACACCTCTCCCTAGCAATGATGGAAGTGATGATGAATATGATAGTGAACATGTAAATTAATATGAGAATGAAAGTGAATATGAAAATGATAATTCAAATTCTTCTATTTCAAATGAAAAAAATGCAGATTATGATAATGCATGGAATAATGATGACTACTATACATATAGTGAAGAATAAAATGCATCTCATGCTTCTAACCCTTCTCTCACTCCTCTCAAACTTAATACAATTGCAAATGATGTTTATACCTCTATTAATGATTCTATGTCAAATGATGCACATGTTAATGCTAATAGCACATCTTCTACTAAATTAGAATGTGATTCACTAAAACATAAAGATACCAATGAATCTCCTGAGCCACCCCTCACTACATTAGAACCCAATTCTCACTCCTCACCTAAATAAAATGGTATCCCACATCCCTCTAGTAAGGTCCAAGTTACCATTAATCCAAATTTTTAAGTGAGCACACCCCCTCTTTATGATCCACTTGATAAATATATCAATCCCATGGTTGAAATTAACAATCGAATTCAATGATTAAATGAACCACTTTAAAATACTAATGAACCATCCCAGGATGTCATCTCTTTGATGCATAAAATTAGTGAAATACAACACCAATTACATATCCTTACCTTGGAAAACAAAGCGTATAAATATTGGATGGATTATAATGATCTACATGGTAACCATATTCCAAATACATTCATAAAATTTGTATTACCTAAGCATTTCTAGACACCATCATTACCTCACTTTGATGGAACTGGAGATCCATTCACACATCTCCAGGCCTTTCAAAAGGCTTTGCCACCTCATGCAAGCCCTTTGATTCTACTCAAGTTATTTCAATAGACATTAGTGGGGGAATCATTGAATTGGTTCTTTCATCTCATCCTCATTGGCTCATTACACACATATGATGACTTAGAGGAGGAATTTCTTAGGAACTACATTATAAACATGGACCCTCATGTTACAAATGAGAAGTTTGTCACATTACATCAAAATTCTTCAGATCCAGCTAGCAAGTATATCTTAAGATTTAAGGATCATTTGTTAAGACTGATATACAAACCAACAGATCTATAGATTTAGCATATCTTCATCAAAGACCTTCACCAACCTCTCCTTGAACATATACTATATCAGATAGAGCCTTGTTTTATACATTTTTGTTACATAATTATAGCTTTCAAAAATAAATTAGGATTAATTGAGGTAGATTTAGTTGATTGGATCACTCTAGAATTCACAGTATCATCTTCAGATATAGCTTCTACTACTCAACATCTACCATGTCCTAGACAAGATAGGAGACCACAACTAGAAAAGCAACTAGTCAAGAATAAAGATTGAGTTTTCAGAACACAACCTACAATATGCACTATAGATAACAATAATAAAGAACCACTATAGTTTGATTCAGAGTAGGATAACCCATCTATCATATTATCAACACTACTAGATAGGAGGTTAATCACGTTACCTTCTATTCATTGATGAGATCCACATCTCTTACATAGACAACCACAACAACCTTTTTACAACTATCATCACATTCATGGACATAGAGATAATGACTATTTTAGACTCAGAGATTGCATTTATAGATGTGTTGATAATGGTATTATAGAATTCACGTAGGGGGCATAGAGATCTCCTCTATTATGGAACCCTAGATCACATTCCTCCACAACTGAGTCATCCTAGGACATTCCTTTATAGAAATAATTGATCACTCATCATGAGTGCAATGCTAATTTTAGGATAGAATCTCACAAGAGCTCTCTTATTCCAACTATTTAGAAAGTTTATAAACTAGTACAGCACAAATAGCCAACATATAGTAGTATAGTCTATGAAATACATAGTGTATTTCCATATACATATCTAGTAGAGTCATAGGCACTGCAGCAAAGTACTTTTCTAGAGATATATTCATTACAACTAAGTTTTTAGGGTCCTATCTCATGTAGGAATCTGCTACAATTAATACTAGTTGAACCCACATTATAGAGTACTATTCTAGATAAATATTCATTGTAATCAAGTTTTTAGGGTCCTATCTCATGTACCAACCCATTATGATTAAGATTAAATGAGCCCTCAGCATAGGTTTCAGTTCCATCTCAACATATTTCACATTCATATACATCATAGTAGAGGTTACAAGGTATTTGGTTATAGATAGATAAGCCTTCTTCATAGCAGATTGTATCAGCTACAGAACACATTCCTACACAACATGAGTAGTATGGGCACTTTTTCATGTGGCCGATAGGGTTTATATAGTGATATATCATAGTGTGATATGGCATACATTCATTTTAGCATCATTTCATAGCTTCATTTATCAGGGTAATGATAGAGCTAAAAGTCTATCTAACCTTTGTATTCTTGATCCACCTTGGGAAAGTAATGCACACATAGTGCTATCTTACTTTCCCCTCAAACTAAGAACTAACATTCCTTATTTTTAGATATCCATACCTAGATAAGAACCAAACTATCAAAGTCTAGATATTACCAAATAACACTTATCTAAACACTTTCTCACTCAAATAAAATCAAATGTATCCAAATCCTACTTTACCAATCCCAACAACCAATTCAAGTTTATCCAAATAGTTTACCAATTACCACAACAACAAATTTTTTCTTATGCATAATTACAATTCAAAATCAATAAGCCTACCATCATAATTATCAAAACATCAAATCCCATATCCTAAGTACCATTTACCAAGCATGTGCAAATTCATAATCAATGTTGGATCAACCATTTCTAAAATCAATTATTTGCAATCAATTTACCAACATATTCTAGAATCTATAACATGAATACACATAAATTCAAAATAAAACTAGCATCTATATATATTTATCACAAAGTTTTCAAAACATATACATAATGTCAAGGTATAATGAATCATGAATGGGAATCATGCCCTCACTCTCGGTCTCACTCTATCCTTTAGTGTTAGTCCCATAATCCTATCTAGCACTCAATGACCCTACACTTCCTTGAGCTCTCAAATGCCTCTTGCACCGATTATCCCACTCTAACAACTGACCATGCTCCTTATGCAAGTCTACATATCATCACTAAAGATCTATATATTCATCTACAATCTTCATTCTCACCATGCCATAATTAGGTGGAGGCATCCTAAACCTATCTAACTCAGCTCTAAGCTCATCCCTCTTTCTTAATGATCTAACATATGTAGTTATAACTATAGCATCCCTATCAAACAAATTAGCATAAAAACTAGACATAACTATCACTCTTTTTATCAAACCCTCCTCCCCAACATCATTAAGAACATGCCATGTGAACTCTTAGAGTGTCAACTCAATGATGGTCTCCTAGAATTCATCATTTCCCCTGGCCACCCTAGTAGGTGCCTCATCCTATGCACTTCTCACCCCACCTACACACATAAGAATTAAAACACTACATTAGATATATACTTTCAAATCCAAATTAAATCATAAAGTTAGGTACAATTCAAATACAATCACAAATTACCTCCCATCATCTAGATTGGCTCAAGATCCTTATACCCAAGAACACCCACTCCACCCATAAGATATAATGGATCCCATTGCTACCTATCCCACCACACGTTATATCCCTTAGTACATCCCACATCATCCACATTAAGAATATCTATAACATCATCCTATACATCTAAAGGTAAAGGTGTCAACTCAGCCTCAATTAGTCTCACATGAGTCTCGACTCTCATTGGTGCCCATACACTCCTCAACCATATCCATGTTGTAGGAGGAACATCCTGTCCAACTCTAAACTACCTAGTCACATGCTTATATTAAATGTGCTCATAAACTCTAAGCCAATGATCATGTAACCAATAGCTGACCCTCATATACAATAGCTTCTCTCCATCCTCAAGCCATCTAAGGAATCCTCTATAGGGCCTCCATATGATATTTTGGGCCACCAATCTATCTAGCATCCTCTTATAGTGATCTATCCCAGGAGATCAGATAGCTAACTCACTCATTCATCACTTGCTAAATGGCTATGGATATTCCCAACTCACCCTTGGTAATCTAATAGGTCACATAATTTTTATGTGCTCATACACCCAACAATGTAACAAAGTGGCCACACCCACACCACCACTGAATGCCTCTTGAGTAAATCTATATAAGTCTATGTACAAGTGGGCAAGCATAGTCCTACGCCAAAAAAATGCAATACCATACATCTCAATGCTATGAACCACCCTGTGCATCATATAAGTAATAAACACGCCACTACCATCCACTGCAACAAATGAAGCCAACAATATATCTAACCATTTACTCAAGCATGGAATACTCGACTACACAATCACTGACAATAGCACATCACTATCACTACCTCGATGATGTACTCTTGAAGGCACCCTAGTAAAGTATAAAGATGCATGATCAATGGTAGCTACACCCATGTCATCTTGTAATGTCACTCATCACCTACTAATCAGTAAATGCAAAATACAATATATATCCTCTAGAGTAACAGTGATCTCTCTAGTAGGAAGCTAGAATGTATAAGTACTAGCATTTAACCTCTCACATAAGGTGGTAATCATGTACCTATCCTACTATATTGTATCTAGGTCACATACATGACCCAATCTATTCCTATCCATAACAACATGCTCATCAACAGACAATGATATCATCTTTAGTGTCTCTGTCAACTGGCCTCTACAGAACTCTCGCATCCACACCTTACCCTACAAACACTAGATAATAGACTATATATTAGACAACCATACCAAGTAAACACCCAAGCTATACAATAGTAAATAACATATCAAAAACTATGACAATCATCCACAGTGGATAATATCATTGCAAAAGGACACTAGCACTAGATAATAATGCTAGAGCTTGGATAACAATGTTTACATCCTAGACAATAGCACTAATTCTAGGACAGGAGCACTGGCACTAGTCAAAGATTCTTTAGACTACTTAAAATAGCTCAAAAATGACCAAAAAAAGCTTCTAAACATGTAAAAATCAACCGATAAACATACTTACTAGGTTAATTTCCCCACCGGCCTCAAGTTGGGCTGCCAGTTGCTTAAAATAGGTCATGGAATGTGCTTGTCTCCTAGGCATTTTAAACTCTAGAGCTCCAATATCTCAAAATTTTCACTACACAAATGAACCTAGAGTCAAACACAATTCTTATATCAACCAACTCTTATATTCAAAAACAAAACACTATTTTTCTCATAACTCGAGCCCCGTGGCTCCATTTAAGAAACCATTTTGATCATCAAAATCATGATAACAACACCTTCAACATCAAGTAGGCATTTTTCTCTTATTATATCATTTGCCTACTAGGGTACACACACATATATATACCTCTCTTATACCCAAACATACAAATTGGTCCCTACAAATCCACACTTGTTCAACTTTCATGCAACTTGGTCCTCACCAATCAACATTCATCCAAAACATCCAAGCAACCCAACCTATTCAAAAAATCAACTTTTCACTCCATTGAATCTATTACTACATCATTTTCCTACCATATCATGAACATTTCTATATCTCTACTATACCCAGATATAAGTTTTGATCTTAATCAATCCTAGATACCTTTCACTCCTAGTAATTCAATCTCACCAATTTAACAATAGACTCTCAATCAATTCAAACTATGCCAACCTAGTTCCTATACATTCAACCACTAGTAATCACTTTTGGCTCAACCTCCTCTATCATATATTTTTTCCTTCTCCCCAAAAAGGGGGCATCATTCCTAATATTCCTATTTCTACACTTATCCAACACACCTATCCATTCTCATAGATGGATACACCATGGTTCTCACACCTCTAGTAGTCAAATTATCATATTCAACTCAGATCAATTGAAACATATATTGATTTAGACTACATGGGTCACTCAATATGGTTTTTACACCTCTAGTATTCAGATTATCAATATTACTCAGTTCAAATCGATCAAAACATATAATGGTTCAGAGGGAAACATCTTTAATTTATAGATATACAGACTATCCAAATAGTAGATTTGGGGGTATGTACATCACTACACATCTCAGACATAAAGCTTCATACAACATGACACAGTTATAGACTAGATAGTAGATTATAGGCCTAGTGTAGAGCACATTATTTTGATCTCTAGTTTTGCACATGGTACATGACACGATAGATCATAGCACATGTGGTTATACATATTTTTAGATTATCTAGACACATCACTCACATACCAAATTTAGGGGCATGGCATAGATGTTCATGTCCTTCATATTCCAAGATTATATAGATTGAGATGATAGGACATACCATTTTCCTCTTACACATTTACCAGCATTTTCAGTTTACACCCAAGCTTTACTTAGGTTGTCACCAGGTTGGACCATATGGTCATCTACAGTTATTGGTCCATAGTATTACTTAGACTTAGACCTAGGAGTTTATGCAAGATAGAGGATAGGAATTAGTTTTGAACCTCTAAGCACTTCTCAAATCTAATTTAGATTATTTATATTTAGTATAGGGGCAACTATTATAGAGATTCCTTCTTTTTCCAAGCACTATTCAGATTCAGTATAAGGGGCATCTATTACAGGGATTCCTTCTTTTTTAGGAATTATTTAGATTCGGTAAAGGGGGCATCTATTATATGGATTCCTTCTTTCTATGAGCACTAATTCAATTCTTCATCCACTTCCCTGGCCATGAAGTTAGACCCTTTTTAGCACACTTATCTTCACACAGGTAAGTTTAGGTACGCATCTTATTTCTCTCTTTTACTCTAGTACTTCATTTCATTACATCACTAAATTAAAAGAGGATAAAATGTATAAACCCTAAATTGGTCAAGCAAACACACATATTATGTCTTTTCACAGTCCTTTTATAGGAGACTCTGACTGGATAATATGAGCTTTTATTCACATTTAGCCATGTCTTTTTATTTGATTTGTCTTGGTCTTACTACATCTCCTAGACATTATTTTACTTAACCCTGGTCATCCATAACTTTCCAAACTTAGCCATTTTAGACCTAGGTACATATTTTAGGTCTACACCCATCCCCTTAGGTCCCATATCCCCTAGACAAGAGCACCTAAATAGAACTACAGTGCTAAAACCTAGGGTGTCTAGTTTTCGACACTATTGTCGAAGAGTAATTTTGGTCCCAATAGTCAATTTATTTGATAGGATGAGTCTTACCCCTTTTATTTATTTCATTCCTAAGTTTCCAAATGTTGGCTAAATACAAATAAAGCTCCCAAATTTGAAATAATGAGTCTCCTATATAAAGGACTACACAAGGCATTTTATATCTAGCACTTACTATTTTGGCACATTAGACATAATAAAATCAATCAATAGTATAGCTTAGCTTCTCTGCATCACACATAGATTTGCATGCTTGATCAAGGAAGGACCTAGGTAAAATTCATTCTTGTATCAATTGTGTACATTGATTATGTACATTCCCTAAGGGAGAACTACATCGGATCTAAGATCCTATCTTGAGGGTTAATGTAGGCAGTAATCAGAATAATAGGGGTTCTTGATTGTGAAATTGTTCTTTTCACAACTCAATTTTTCACCCTTTTACTTTGATTCTATTTTCTTTTTCATGTGTGCAAACTAATATAGGTACTTAATATTGAAATAGACCTACAACAAACTTCAGTGACTTTTAAGACCTAAAATTTGGTATATAGGGTCATACTGAACAGATAAATAAAACCCAAAAAGATTTGTCTCAAAATAATATAACTAGGAAAGGAATATAGCACCAGACACCAGGGTGTCTTATTTTTGGTGCTCTTATTCAATCATGAAATAGAGAATATATCCAGAATTTAGACATTATCCCAGTCTTGCTCCTCAAATCCTATACTCTAAATCTTCTATTTCAGGAAAAATCCAACCAAGTTAATTCTTCTTTGTCTTGTATAATTATTAGTAAAATCTATAATTTTCCATAATAGAGTATATTTTCCCTGTCATTCTATAATTTTAT
>JARHVA010001715.1:342500-350000 GCA_037957365.1 Torreya grandis
TAAGGGGGTGTTACTATATATTTTTAGTTGGTTTGGTTTAAAGGTCTTAGTTTCAGGTTGGCATGTGCAGTATAGGGTTTTAGAATTGGTGATAGTTTCAAGTTTCCATCAAAGACAAAGGGGGAAATTGTTGGAAATATTTCATTGATGTCAAATTAACATTTAATGTCTAAAGGTGTTTTTAATATTTATATCTTAGCTAAAAGTGTGTTAATATTAATTAAATATTAACAAATATATTTTTGGCTGCATAAAGATAAAAGAGGGCCCATGAATAATTTGAAGAGTAATCACTAAATACAAAAGAGGAAAAGGATGCATTTCTCCATGAAGGGTCACCTTGAGGAATATGAAGAGTCATCACTAACGATAAAAGAGGAAAAAGATGCATTTCTCCATGAAGGGTCACTTTGAGGAATTTGAAGAGTCACTAGGTAAAGACAAAAAAAGAATTCAAAAGTTCATGAAAGGGTGAATGCCAAAGGTCATTTGGAAATCTATAAAAGGAGGCTTGGGAAGCCATTTTGCAATATAGAAGTGAATGATTTTATATATCTAAGAAGACCAAAGGAAAGAAGAGAAAAGAGAAGAGATATAGTAGTGTGATATAATTTGTTGAGAAATCAACATTGAGAGATAGTTGGTGTTTTATACACAAAAGAGGTTGGTACTCTTGTGGGTGGGTGCTCACGAATAATTTTTCTATTGGTGCTCAGCAAAGGGGTTGGTACTCCTGCAAGTTTATGCTTGTGAACTTTGTAACTTGAGTTGGTGCTCATTTATATACTTGAGATTGTTCTCCATGATTTTTCCCACTTTGGATTTCCACGTAAAATCTAGTGTCTCTCTCTCTCTCTTCTTATGTGGTGCATGTTATTGCTTTAAGTTTTATTGCATATTTTTAATGTATGATTAAGTGGTTAAATCAAAATAAATTTGATTAAGCAAAAGATATATCTTGTGCTTAACACAATAGAGGATGCAACTGTAGTTTCCAATAGAGTGTGACCTAATGGTGCCTGTAGAGGACTATGGTAGAAATTAATTGAGAAAATATAACCCCCACTAAAGTTTATATCAAAATGTATGCTAAATTAGAAGATGTAATTTTTAATAATTCAGATCTAACTTGGGCAGTGAATTGTTTATGTTATGATTTCTTCCTCTTGTATTATGTTGAGTAAGCTATATGGTCTAATTATGCCCTCAAATTTTATGATAGACATTTTTAATAATACTTCAATTTTTCCTATGTAAACTCAATTAATCTTGAAAAGAATCATTGAGTGTATCATTTAGTCTACCTTTTCTTTAGCAAATGCGATATCATGAGCACTATTATCGATCCTTGTTCTAAAATTGTTAATGGAAGACCATAGTTGAGTGTCAAATAATGTCTAATTTACCACTTTTCCAAGTGGTATATACATAGTGGAGATGATCATATACCCCAATAACTCAATTTTTTATTATCTTTAGTACTCAGTTGGTTAACCAGCTCTTTCATTTGGTTATGCCATTTTATAATATCATATTTTTTGCTATTCACATAGTTTTTATCTAAGTTTATATCCTTCAACTGGAATAATTTAAGCTCAAGATATGATTTTTCCCTTATTGCCTTGGAAATTTTATAAATTTTATCATCCAAAAACCTCAAGGATTCATTTAAATTTACCACATTTTCCCATTGTGGTTGAGATTCAACATTAGCTTTGTGTAAAGAACATATGAGATCAAAAATGAATGGGTTTATAGGTTGAAACACAACTATCTATTGAGAGGGGTTTGAATCAATAGATTGATTAAATTAGTCATTTAATACTTTTAATGCAAATTAAAAAGTATATACAGATATCACACACACACACACAAATAGACACAACACTTAGTGTAGGTGGAAAACCCAATATGGCAAGCTACTAGAATCTACTATTCTAATCCATCCTCACAATCAAAACCTCACTGGTTACAATGTTTAAAGGCACCAACCCTAAGGAGATAATAATCCCCTACTTTAAGAGCACCTACTCTAAGAAAGCACCTACTCCCTAATTGAGCACCAATTTAACTCTTCTGATGGCACCTACCAATCAGATCTATTATGGAGCTACAACTCCAGATTACAAAATTGATCCATAAAGAATCCAATTATATGTTATAGACCTATTTTGTAACTTCTCATACTCTACACTTCTTCTCTCCCTTCCTCTTTGCCTCTCTCCCTCTATGCCTCTATATTTTTATATATTCACTCTTTAAAACTTAGTGTGTATCCTAGATGACATATATATATGCATCAGATCTAGGTCTCACATCTTCTTGGTGTTCACACTTGGTCATTAACACATCATATTCAGTTTTTGGACTTGGTTCATATTTCTTTAATAACAATTTTCTCGCTTCTTGAATTCACACACCACTACTATAATTCTCTATCTTTTACTATATTTAGCATATATCAGGCTCTAGTTTTGATACACATGCCATATTACACAATTTTGATAGATCATAGTGATCTATATCATTTTTGTGTCATATAATTCATCTTTCCTAAGTGTTCCATCACTTGACCATTGAGATGAATAAATGTTTAAATATTAACCATTGATCTTTAAGCTTCGTGACATGATCTGATGATCATCATTTAACTGACTCAACTTTAAAATGCAACCATTAGATCAAAATTTGATAGGATCACACATTCTATTAGATCCTTACGAGCTTCCAAAATTTAAAATTTCAACTATAAAATGCATTTATTGATCTTTGTCTTAATCTCCTGAGATTAGGACACTTGGCAATCTCACTTGTCTTATACACATTACTATCAGTGCCCACACTTGTGACACTTGACACCCTCATGTGCCTTCTACACATTGTTTTTAGTTCCCATGATTGAGACACTTGGAATTATCACATTGATCATTGACTATTTAACTTTGAACTGCATCATAGATCTGCTACTCAAGCTCCATAATTATGACACATGTCTTTAATGCATTCATTCTCAAGTTTTTTGACTTATTGACTTCATTTCTCATCATTGGATATTCATCATGTGATTAATCGCTAACCATTGATCAAGCTCAGATAAATATTAAGTTGAGGACTTAGAAAATATTAAAGTCTTTGAACACTGATCCAAGCCAGTAACCACTAGGTTGAAAGGGCCAGTTTCACAATGATGAGGAATGTTTAAGTTATGACTTAAGAAATTGGTTCCCGCCTATATCCAGTCAACATAAAAATAGAAATGCCTATGAATACCATGACTAAAACCCATAGGGTTTTACTGAGAAACCCTAGTAATGGCTAAGAGCTAAAATAAATCATTTATGGGCTCATTTATCTTCATCTAAACCTGTGGACCATACATATGAGATGTACTTGAAAAAATCATAATAGATATTCTATCAATTTCTCTAAAAACATCCAAAAATAGTCTTTGTAAAATCATGACAACTTTTCATGATAATATTGCACCTTTTCATAACCTTGCACTATGCAATTATAAAACTTGCTCTTATCTCCATTGATTCTATCTATGGCTAATATTCTAACATCAATGACATCCATAATGCTAACAATATCCCTTTTGACATCAATGACAATCATATTGCCAATAATATCCCCCTTTGTCATTGATGGTAAAATAAATGCTATGATCTTATAATGCATGCTCTGCTTCTTTGGCATTGACTGTACTTACATTGATTGCATTGGTTTTTGATGAATGTAAGCTGAAGTTGTTCATACCAAAATTTCTCCCCCTTAGGTAATGGAACATTTTTCAAAACTCAACTTGGACACTTTCAAAAATAAAACTTGAACATATGCTCTAGATAAACATAAAGCATTTGGCAAACTTTATAGAGAGCATTTCCACTTTTTCTCCCACTTTGACATCAATGGCAAAGGGACTCTAACTTTCTCACTATTTGTCCAAATTTTTCTCCCCCTTTATCAGATAAAGGAGTTTGTCCAAGAATATGAAACCATCAACTCATTAGAAATTTGTAAAAATATGCATACCTGAGTTACCTTTTCTCTCTTCTTCTAGGGATTAATAAAGCTTATATGATCCTCCCCCTGGACTCATGCCCTATTACTAGGATCTAATGATGTGATGTAGGAGCCACCACTCCCAATTTCTATCTCAAATACTCAAATTATTCTTTGGGAAGAGGTTTGGTGAATATGTATAAAATTTGATCCTATGTTGGCATATATTTCATTATGACATCTTGATATGCAACCTTTTATTTTAAGAAGTGATACTTGATTGATACGCACTTAGTTTTGAAATGCATCACTAGATTATTTGATATATTAATAGCACTTGAATTATCACAAAGAATAGAGATAGGTTATTTGTATTCTACCTTGATGTCTTTGAGTGTTTGCTTCATCCACAAGACTTGAGTGAAACATGCCATTGCTGCAACATACTCTGATTCTATTGTAGAAAGAGTAAATGACTCTTATTTTCTACTCAGACATGAAACAAGTTTATTTCCAAGGAAAAATTTACCACCACTAGTGCTTCTTATATCATCCATACTTCCTACCCAATAAGCACCTGTATATGTTGTCAAAGTGAAATATTAATCTTTAGGATACCATTGGCTATAGTCAATTATACTCTTGATATATCTAAAGATCATTTTTATTGAATTGACATGTGACTCTTTAGGAGTAGCTTAAAATCTTGCAACTATGCACACTGCTTTCATGATATCAAGTCTTAATGTAGTTAGGTATAACAAGCTACCTATCATTGATATATACAAAGTTTGATTTGCATCAAGGGATTCATCCTTTTTTCTCAACTTACATCCAGTTATCATGGGAGTACTCACTAGTTTGTTATCTTCCATTCCAAACTTTTTGATCATTTCCTTATCATACTTGGTTTGAGATAAAAATATCCCTTCATCAGTTTATGCTATTTATAGACCAAGGAAGAAATAAAGTTCTCTAAGCATGGACATCTCAAACTCATTTTTCATTTGAGTAGCAAATTCTTTGCACATTTTTTTGTTTCTACCACCAAAAATGGTATCATCTACATATACAACAATAATTAACATATGCCCACCTTTTGATTTGAAGTAAAAAAAATTATTTGCACATCCTTTATTAAATATTTGTTGTTGTAGGTATTGGTCTAATATTGAATACCATGCTCTCAGTGCTTGTTTTAGACCATACAGATCTTTCTTCAGTCTACAAACATAATCTTATTCTTTTGACAGTTGAAAACCTTTAGATTATTCTATGTATACTTCCTCTTCTAGGTTCCCATTCAAGAAAGTAGATATAATATCCATTTGATAAAATTTGAATTTCTTATAAATAGAGAATGCTAGAAACATTCATATGGCTTCCAATCTAGAAACTAGAGAAAATGTTTCCTCAAAATCTATAACTTCAACTTGTGCATATCCTTTGCACACCAATCTGGCCTTATTTCTTATGACAGTTCCATCCTCATTGATTTTGTTTCTAAACACCCACTTTGTACTTATTACATTCTTATATAAAGGTCTTGGAAATAATTCCTAAGTTTTTTTCTTTTCAATTTGGCTTAGTTCTTCTTCCATGGCTTTTATCCAATTCTCATCCTTACTAGATTCAACATAGTTCTTAGGCACAATTTTAGATATTAGATCAAAACTTACTTGATCCTTGTTCATTGTAACTCTTCTCCTTGTCTGAACTCCTTCACTTTTATTTCTAGTAATCTTCTCTATAAGATGATCCTTTTGAATAAATCTTACAGGTGGCTTTTCATTGTCTTCCTTAGGCTCTTCATTAACTACTTCCTCTCCAGACTCTGATTCTTCATAGATGTCTCTATTAGGTTTAACATGTTTCAAGCCTTCATCAAACTTAGCATTGATACTCTCTACAATCTTATGTAGCCTTTTATTGTAACATGTGTAGGCTTTTCTTTGGTTGGAATAACCAATAAATATTCCTTCATCACATCTTGATTTAAAGCTTCCCAGCTTATCTCCTTTTCTCTTGATGTAGTATTTGCTACCAAACACTCTGAAATACTTAACAGAGGTAGGTTTTCCATACCATAGTTCATATGGGATTTTATCATTATTTACCCTCAGTTGAACTCTATCCAATATATATATATATATATATATATATATATATATATAGTTATTTGTACTACTTCTCTCCAGTATCCATCAGGTAACTTGGCCTCTTTTAGCATTTTTATGACCATCTCCTTGATTGTTCTTTTATTTATTTCAACAACTCCATTATGTTTCAAAGTCCTTGTTGTAGAGTAATGCCTTTTGATTCCACACTTCTCATAGTACTCTATGAAGTCATTTGAGTTGAATTCTCCACCTATATTAGATCTTAAGCATTTGATTTTTTTATCCAATCTCATTCTCTACCATGGCCTACAGATTTTTAATCTTTTAAATGCTTGAGACTTATTCCTCAAAAAGGTTACCCATGTCATTATTGAGTAATCATGTATTAGCAGCATGAAGTATGTTTCTCCTTTAAATCCTCATCTTAGTAGGACCACAAAGTCAGTATGAACTAACTCAAATCTTTACAGTTGCATACTCTTTTTTAAAAAATTTGACCCTTGTTTACTTGTCTTGCTGACATTCCTTATAAGTAGTGTTTTTAGGTTTGGTTATCTTAATCATGTGTTTAACACACTTATTTGAGCTCACTTTTACTAGGTTATCAAAGTTGACATGACCCATTATTCTATCCCATAACCAACTCTCATCAACCTTTCATATTATAAAACTATACTATTCACTTCACTAAGATTACTAATATTACTTTTAGTTATTTTTCCTTATACAACTATTCTTCTAGATCTCCTTATCTTACAACCTTTTGCATTAAATGTGACTTTATATCCATTATCACACATTTGACTAAAACTTAGCAAATTATGTTTCAGTCCTTCAACATAAAAGACATCTCGTGTAGGAAATTTTTCATCTAACCATAGATTTTTACTGTAATATTGTCTCCCAAGTTGATAGATCCTTCCTTACATTTACTCAATTTGATAAACTTGCTCTTGTCACCAGTCGTGTTTTGAGAAACCACTATCTATTACCCATAAATTTTGTTCCTTGACATGGAGTGCAGTTTGAGCAATCATAGATTGTTCAACTTTTTGATCTTTTACTTTCCACACATCCGTAGGTTTCTTGTTTGGCTTATTTTTCCCTTTTTTAGAGACTTGTGAACCTTTATTCACACTGGGAGGCATGCTTTTCTTTTTAATTTGTATTTTTGGTCTTAAAAAGTTTGTTCTACATTGTTTAGCTATGTGACCAAAATTATTGTAGCTATAACATATTACATTTGTATCTAAAAAGGGTCCAAAAGAATTTCTACTCCCAAAGTTTGTTCTCCTCTTAGGTATAACCCTACATTCACTATCCCTATGGCCAAATTGATTACAATTATAATAATGACCATAGAAAAATTAGGAAT
>JARHVA010001715.1:355000-665000 GCA_037957365.1 Torreya grandis
GGGTATGGTTAAAAAACATGTTTGATTGTGTGTGCATTGAATCAGATGATTGTGAAGAGCTCCTCTTTGTATTGGGAGGATGACCTGCAAATAAGCTAGCACTAAAGCAAGATTTGTTTATTAGATAGATAGCTGAGTAGATTGCCTAACGATATCTAGACCCAGAAGCAAGAATTTCCTTGGGGGATGTCAATCCACACATGTTAAACAATTAAGTTTATAAACAAAATAACAAATTACTTGCATTAATAACCAAAAAGTATTGAAATTGAACACAAAAAATGCTTGCTAAAAAAATAGACTAAAATGACTAATAAAGCAATGAGCAAGTTAACACTATTGCTAAATGGGTCAAATGTGCTTCACAAAATTAGGCAGGGGTCTGTAAGTAGTTAGGGACACAAAATTATATTTGGTTGGGGGTGAGAGGGTGAAAATAAATTTTTATTATTTCCTATCATAGTGACCATCGATGATTGAGGTGACCATCAGTGGTTGAGGTGACCATTAGTGGTTTAGGTGACCATCACTGGTTGTTATGTGTTGGTTAAAGTTAATAAATGGCTAATTGATAGGATCAAAAAGTTATATTCTGAGATATGGGTCAGTGTTAGGTTAATTATAAGATAGAAATAAAGTAAATGAATAATAGAAAACAAGTACTTGTCATAGGTTGATCTGGTGAAAGGTTGAGGTGGTTGGCCTATTAGTGTATTTTGGTATGATTCTAATAGAGTAATGGTACTTGATACTTTGGTGGAGTGGTGATGGTAAGTTGGCTCTTTGGTGTGATGGCTAGATCACTAGATTGTTGATGATGATTAACCTACAAAATAAAATTTGGATGCAAAATCTCTTGATAAAAATTATAGATGGGATTCACCTCCCTACTCCTCTCTTTTTATAGTCACAAGAAAGAGGTTCAAGTGGAGGTTCAATTGGGATATCTAACTATAACTCGCTCATGCATGAATTTTCACATGGATAAGGACAAGTTAAATTTAAAAAATCAAGGATAAGTGAATTGCATGTTGTTGTTTAAGGAGGTTCACTCTAACCATTGGTGGTTAGGGTGACCATCGGTGGCCATCTTGACTATTGATGGTCAAGGGCCAAGGTAAAAAAGTGGTTAAAAAGGTAGGTTAAGTTAGTTGGTCAAACTGACCATGGTTAGACTCAGTTAGGGGACAAAGGGTAAAATTGGTCTGAAGGGGGTCTGAAGGTAGTCTAGGAGTGTTTTAAAATTTGAAATTATGGTGTGAAAATTTTTGGTGTCTACATTTTTCCCCTTTTTTGTTATGTGGCTTTGAATCAACAAGCTATAAAACAAAAATGGATTACTAGTCGAAGGTCTAGTTGCCTTGATTATGAGAGGAGGTGTTACCCCTCAAATTAGAAATAGATGAGGTAAAATAGAATTGGATATAAGTTTGATAAGGTGGATGAAGGTGATGATGAAGGTGGATGTTGTGAAGGTGGCTGATAAGTTGGGCACTGAAGTATAAACAAGTGCACAAAATGTGACAAAAAGTGTGATAACTGAGATCACGTATTGACTAGGTTGTTATAGCTGGTAAAATTAGGGTTGGTGCTAAAAGGATAAGTGATAAGTAGACCATGTGACTACATTTAGGCATGGAAACTAGGTACACTTGTAAATTCAAGTGTCTAAATTGATGTCTATGTTTTGATGGGTATCCAAGGCAGGAAGTGTTCTTGAGGAAAACATAAATGGGTCAAGTGTCATAAGGATCTAAGGTAGGAAATGATCCCAAGAAGACATAAGTAGGTTGGGTATGCATGAGGTGGTGTAAGGTAAAAAAGTGGCCAACATGGAAATTTTATCATTATGATCAAAGGACCAGGAAAAATTCATCATAAAGCACATGCTAGTTGGGCCAAAATAGACCAATGGCAAAGTGATGAGGTGGGCAGAGAAGATAATATCTAGGAGTGGTTATTGGGTAAAGTGAACTAAAAGAGTGTGATTGAAGAGGCAATTTACAAAAAGCTAAGACCCTGACTATTGACGGTTAGGGTTCTAAAAGGAGACCATCGATGGTCACCCTGACTATCAATGGTCAAGGTGGAAACACTAAAGCTATGGAGGTTAAAAGTTAAAAGTGAATATTATTTTCACTCATTTGAACTTTTTATTGTTGATATTTGGTAATTTGATATTTCTATGTGAAAATATTGTTGATGATGACTGCTTGAGAAGTAGATTGGTGAGTAGACTGAGGAGACCAAGGGGACCAATGAGGATGTAGGGAGCATGTAAATATGGATGAGGATGTATAGGGGGTCCATGGATTCCTATTCGATGATGGTCGAGGAATGAAGTAGGGGATAATATTCAAATTGGTAGATTAGTTTGGTTTTACATACATTCGTGTAATTGATTTATCCATTATTTTATTGGGTTGGGGTTTGGGTTTTTCCCTAGGTAGGTTTTGGGTGAATGTGGTAAAATTAGGTAAGTGATGTCCAAATTTGGAAAGTTAGGCTAATTAGGGGTAGGTAGCTTGTAATATTAGTGGGATTTGGTATAAAAATGGTAACTTGTTGGTGGTTTTTGGGTAGGTTTAGGTTTTGGTTGTTCCATTCATGGAACACCCACAGTGACCATCAATGGTTAGGTCTGACCATCGATGATCGACATCTATAAGAGGATAGATGCCTAACTATCAATGATCACCATGACTGTTGGTGGCCACCTAGTGAAAAATGGTATTTGGAAGTGTTTAATGAATTTTAGATGGTAATTTATTAGTATAAGTTGACCTATAGGTTAGGTGATAGATTTGGTGGGTTGGGTAGGCTAAAGGCACTCAAGTCATAGGAAACAATAATATAGGTGTCTAACATTATTGCTACCAATTGTATACAAGCATGAGAAAATATATAGATACATGATTAGGTACTGTGCATCTTCATAGAGGTTCACTAGGGTATGACCCTAACTAATTGGGCACATATGGAAGAGGTTAGCCTCAGAGTGATGAGGCACTACCAACATGTGTCCTATGATGCATCCATGATCATGGCCTTCATCAAGAGATGGGATCTAGCCATGAACACTTTCCTATTACCCACTAGTGAGCTCATGATCCTAATAGAGAATGTATACTAGATTACATGGTTACCCCTTCAGGGTGAGTTGATAGACCATATTGAGTGGGAGGAGAGGGAGGAGCTATTGGAGTTGATGTATGGGGATGATCATGATCATGTTAGATGGTACACTAGGGGTTTCAACTATAGTATGTTATATCAGAGGGTGATGGCTGAGAGGATACTTATAACCATGATGATGGTGGTCATTTCATGCTTTGCCTTGAGGAGTGGGATATTCCCATACTTACTACTAGGGGTGTTGGTTGAGATGTTATTAGGGAGGATAGTATTTGGATGGGAACTAGTATTACTTGTGTAGATATATTGGGAGTTGTGGGGTTTTAGGGACCTTAGAAGATATGTGTAATGACCCTGCTCAAATCTGGTTGAAAACTTTTGATTTTTGGTCTTGGAAATTTTATCAAACACTTCACATGCAAGGGTCATATGACTGATATAACATTTTAGTTTGCTTTAATGGATCTTTCCTTTACTTAACATCAATAAGAATGCTTGCAAGAAGACTCTAGATTGTCTAAACAATGACCTAACACGAATGTGCAACTAATTTTGGCAATATTCCATCCATATATATGATCTATGCTTGAGAAATGAACATCTACAGCCAACTGACATTTTTACAAACAGTTGGTATGCAAACTAACTAGCTGATAATAAATGATATCGAAATTCTCAAATGACACCAGCAATTATTCTCTTTAATTGCAATGAAATTTCTAATACAATGCTCATGAAATATGGCCAAGACTCAATGTTAACAATTTCAAAATGAACCTGATTGGAGACGCCTTCAAATGTTATGAATTTCTGAGTTGTCTTCAGACTGGTATACTTCAGATCAGACTTGCATATCTTCCAAATTCCACCTCCAAATGAATATATGTCAATGCCAAAGTGTTAGGAAATGTTGGGCGCCCCTTTTGGATGATATTTGATATTTTTTTGGACTCCTTTAATGCAAAATCGCCCCACTTCAAAGTTGCAGACCTGCCATGGATAAACCTTCAAATCTGAAATAATCTCCACAACCTTTGGATTCTTTGTCATAAACAAAACGTTCCTTGGACTTGGGCACTCCAAATGGCACTATGCTTGATGTTGAAAACCCTCTTAGGTAACCAAAACGAACTTGGAAGTGTGGCTGTCCTCAGAAATTACAGTCATATATTCCTCCTTATTTACAGCTGTAATGGCCTTCCAAAGGTCTCCAAACTAGTCACAAAAACTTCCCCAAGGAAGGGGAATCCCTTTGGTAACACTATCACTTGCAAACACTTCCTTAAATATTGAAATCGAACCATTCCAATGGGACTGAAACAAAATTACAGTCACCCCTAAATATATGCATACTCACCAAAATAGACCTCCATTGTCTTGAGAATGTTCTCCCAGCTAAGGCGCTTCAATTGGATGTTCTTGTTGCTTCAACAAACACCTAGAATGAAAGATTAGAATTCATTGCCATAGCTGCCATGGAAGTCTTCAGATTATGCAATGTAAACCCTTGACCAAAGCTTGTCAATGATGCCCAAATGAAGAAGCTGAATGCTTCCTCCTCAAAGTGCAACCCTTCAGATGTTATTTCACACCCTCAGTTATGCTTCCAATGGAGGTTTTCGTCTCCAATGGCTATTCTGCAGAAACCCTCGGCTCCACAAGATGAATCAATCAAAATATTATTCATTCAACTGGATGCCGAGAATGAGCTCTTGCCTTTCCTTTTATTCTTTTTTTAAGAGAGCTCAATCACCTTCCTGGCCAATGTGGGATAAAATATTTATTCCCACATTAAATTATTCACTTAATGCACTTTATTATGTTAAAGTGACTTTATTATTATAAAGTTACTTTATAACTTTATAATAATATTAAAATATTAAATAAATCACTTAAGTCACTTAAACTTTAATATCTCTCTCATCATTCATCCGATGCACGAGCCGTCTGAAGCTGTCGACTGAGGAAGTGATTCTGAACGCTATCAATCAATACTGCCAAAAATAGCAGGGGTCCCACGCTGAGTGCTGAATACTGCTAAAAATAGCAACTCAGGCTAGAAGTGTCCAAATGAGCCTGAACGAAAGCCAACTGATCAAGTACTGACAAACTGAAGCTGAGCCAAGCTCCATCAAGAGACCCTCTAACCATGCATATTAACCTACGAGGGCTAAGAATAGGCTAAATCCACCGAACTCTGATGCTCGCAAAAATGGGGACATTACAGTCCGCCCTCCCTGAAATTGCTTGTCCTCAAGCAATCTCTACTGCAAAGAAACCCAACTCCCCGAAAGGCCCAAAAATAAGAACTGTGAAGTGTCCCACACATCACTGTCTCCTGTAGCATCAACAAAAACACAACTGCGCAAGCTATCCCTGGATCCCAAACCCATAGTGAAAGTCTGTCGTGTCTGTCATCCTCAGGCTGCCACTGTGCTCTACTGCCTCCAACTTCACCATGTTGTGAGTGGTGAAGTAACACAATGGGACCCATCCAATACTCAGTGCCAAAACTGTCACCATCTGGATCCCAATACAATCTGAATTCACATCCATCTGTCATGTGGAGATAAGAACTTCTTGAAGCATCTGCTACACTGAATCTCACCCTGTCCTCTGCTAAACCCTCGTGGATGTGATTATTGACCAAGCCATCATGCCAACTGACACCATAGTCATCCTGTAACCATGTACCCATAAGAAAACTCTCTGACATAGAAGTAGCAAACCCTGTTGGATACATATCAGCATGATGTAAAGCTGAAAGCTGTCCCTGCAAGTAATCCCCTGCAAGCTGCTGAGTCGGACGCTTGCAGCCGCTAATCCCATCTTTTGAAGATGGTGAATACCCATCCCACAACGGATGGTATAACTCTGGGGCCAATCCACACTGATGCATCATCAAATCCCCCGTGTGTGGACCAACGGAGAAGTGATGAACACTCCTCACTATGCAATCAAGATGAAATGCTCCCACCTCTGTCAATGGCTGACCATCATAGTCCTGGGGAAACAAATCAGCATAAGTACAAATCTCTATACTAGATGATGCCTCACATATCTCCTGTGACGACGATGAAGTAGTGACGTGATCTGTCACACAACTCTCAGAAAAATCAACTATCTCATCACAAGAGCTCTCAACCAAAACACTCATCCCATCTGAATTGGCTGCACCAATATCTGTGATAGATGTAACCACATCCTCACTACAACTCATGGAGATAAGATCCTCATCAACTGCCTCTTTATATAACTGTACTGTATCTGCAGCTAGTGGAAACTGTGCCAAACTCAACTCCACGGTAAGCTCCTCCAACCGTGACTGTGACTCGTGAAGGGCCAACTGAGCACTCTCCAACGAGTCCATAGTCACCTCAAGCTCATGAGTGAGCTCATCAACCTACTCCTCTTTCCTCTGCAATGCATCATAACAAATGCAATCCCACTCGAGAAGAAAATCCCTGTCTGCAAGTAGTTTTAAGTAATTTTGTTTCATCATTCCAATTGCTTCTCGAAGTGAATGTATCTCTGCAAGGGAAAAACCACTATCACCATTCTCATCTGTCAAAGGAGTACTCCAACCATAGGTAGCCAACATCTGGCGAGCAACATCAAAATGCTCAATGGTTGTGGCAATCATATTGTCATTCACTTTTAGTTGCCTAACCAAATGATGAGGATTCTGTAGCTTATGGCCCCCATACAAGTTTTCCAGTTCACAATATGCACTATGATATGAGGCTGATTCGTCATCACTCACTACATGATAAGCAGCATCATGTGTGCTTTCATCCATGCACACCTCAACATCTAAGGTACTGCTGCTTTGTAGCTCAAAGGATGGCTCAACTGATAAGGTAGAAGTTGTTGGTATGACAGTATCTTCACACTCTTCCATTCTCAAAGTAACTGCATGCCCATCCAAAGCATGATCCTGGGATTCCATATCAACATATGAATCTTCTAGCTTGTTTTCAAAGGTCTGATTTGGAAAATCAGACTCACCATGACATGAATCCTCCACATACAATGCATCATTAGGACCCAATTCCTGAGTACTTTCCTGTGACAATTCAATAGGATTATTTTGCACATGTGAAAACACTGCTGTCTCATGCTTATGCAAAATTTCATCATCGCTGTCATGAAAATCGGAAGTAGCCTCTATATTAGAAACTTCTTGAGTCACCTCTTGCAAGGATGATGTAGATAAATCATTACCCAAAGTTGTGCTAGTGTCTTCTTGAATCAAATCAGCATGTCTATCAAATTCATCATACAAGTTTTTGCCTGTCATAAGGAAAGTACTACGATCCTTAGGCCTATCAATTAAACTCTTTAACCAAGTACATGCCATAGGTGACAAATTCCTCTCTTTTGTCCAGACATACCATAAATCTTCTGCCAAAGATTTAGAAATTTCATCCTCCTCCTCAAACAAGATTGTGAACATGATAGAATGCATCGATGCTAATACATCGCTTGAATGAAATTCATCTATAATATTCCAAAATGTATTAAACATCCTGCGAATGTCACCAATACAACCTAATGACAGCATAATGTTTTCAAATCTACACCTTGCAAATACTTCAAGTAATCTTGCCCTCTTTGTGAAATGAGGGTCCCTAATGTCATCCAATTTTTCGAAGCTTTTCACCATGGCATGAAGTACCTCTCTCATAATCTGATCATCATAAGAATTAAAGCCAGCTATTATCTTCATGATTTCACTAATGCAAGAGAGAGCTGCAAGTCTTACCACCTCATCATGATGTCTCAATAATCGGGGCTTCACCAATGAACCAAATGCTGGAGATAACGTTGTTTGCATAGCACAGGAATCTGACTGATCAACCTTACCTAGATAAGTTTCCAACTCCTCCAAAGTTCTTAGAAGGTCCTCTGTTCGCTGAAATGGTCGATCTAATTTCTTCTTTGCATTGTGCATTCTTTCTTCCAAATCCTTGTTTCCTGTTGTTGCCATACTGCTAATTGAATTCAATCTGAAATAACCCAATCATGCTGGCAGGAAACCGCTCTGATACCACTGTAATGACCCTGCTCAAATCTGGTTGAAAACTTTTGATTTTTGGTCTTGGAAATTTTATCAAACACTTCACATGCAAGGGTCATATGACTGATATAACATTTTAGTTTGCTTTAATGGCTCTTTCCTTTACTTAACATCAATAAGAATGCTTGCAAGAAGACTCTAGATTGTCTAAACAATGACCTAGCACGAATGTGCAACTAATTTTGGCAATATTCCATCCATATATATGATCTATACTTGAGAAATGAACATCTACAGCCAACTGACATTTTTACAAACAGTTGGTATGCAAACTAACTAGCTGATAATAAATGATATTGAAATTCTCAAATGACACCAGCAATTATTCTCTTTAATTGCAATGAAATTTCTAATACAATGCTCATGAAATATGGCCAAGACTCAATGTTAACAATTTCAAAATGAACCTGATTGGAGACGCCTTCAAATGTTATGAATTTCTGAGTTGTCTTCAGACTGGTATACTTCAGATCAGACTTGCATATCTTCCAAATTCCACCTCCAAATGAATATATGTCAATGCCAAAGTGTTAGGAAATGTTGGGCGCCCCTTTTGGATGATATTTGATATTTTTTTGGACTCCTTTAATGCAAAATCGCCCCACTTCAAAGTTGCAGACCTGCCATGGATAAACCTTCAAATCTGAAATAATCTCCACAACCTTTGGATTCTTTGTCATAAACAAAACGTTCCTTGGACTTGGGCACTCCAAATGGCACTATGCTTGATGTTGAAAACCCTCTTAGGTAACCAAAACGAACTTGGAAGTGTGGCTGTCCTCAGAAATTACAGTCATATATTCCTCCTTATTTACAGCTGTAATGGCCTTCCAAAGGTCTCCAAACTAGTCACAAAAACTTCCCCAAGGAAGGGGAATCCCTTTGGTAACACTATCACTTGCAAACACTTCCTTAAATATTGAAATCAAACCATTCCAATGGGACTGAAACAAAATTACAGTCACCCCCAAGTTCATATGACTTGGTGATGGAACTACCGTTGTTTTTAAAAAACAGAGATCTCTTCTACAGTTGCAATACTGCTTAAAAATAGCAACTCAGGCTAGAAGTGTCCAAATGAGCCTGAACGAAAGCCAACTGATCAAGTACTGACAAACTGAAGCTGAGCCAAGCTCCATCAAGAGACCCTCTAACCATGCATATTAACCTACGAGGGCTAAGAATAGGCTAAATCCACCGAACTCTGATGCTCGCAAAAATGGGGACATTACAATATGGCATCAATATTGATCTAGTTCTACACTATTAGGCTTATGAGCACATCTGAGTGTTGAGACCAATGGGGCTGCCATGGATGGGATATGCCTAGATAGAGTTCCCAGTTGATTTTATGTAGTGGAGAGGTGAGTTTACTACTTTATGTGTAAGAAGAGGAGCTCATGATGTGGATTGGGTCAAGGGTACACTAGGTGCACTAGTGATTGGGGACATTATCTAGAGACCATATGTTGGGTTCTTAGAGTGGGATGGCTATAGGAGGCAAACCCTCTCCTTATAGAGTTATAGGTGGATTTTTAGTTAGAGGGATAGAGAGGTAGTGCTCATCCCATTTGATAGGGTGTGTATCTAGTTTATCCTAGTTCAGGGTATTCCAAGCATATTCTCTAGATACAAACATGAGGATGTAGAGGTCCTACTACCAAAGCCACATCTAGCAAGGATAGTGTTTAACTATGAGGAGTTGTCATCTGGGCCATAAATGGATGACACAGGCTTCCTTGATGGGTATTCTACATGGTATCATGATCTATATGAAGTAGTGGATTTTGGTGGGGATGATGGTTGTAGGAGGTCAATGGATGTGGACATAGCTAGGAGAGGATCCTAGAGGGCATAGGTATAGGGAGCTAGCCTTAATGTACATATATGAATGGTGCTAACCATGGCACAGGCATAGGTGGAAGCATTACAAGGGTAGGTGGCTACATTATAGGGTCATCTAGCCACTGTGATAGGTAAGAGGGACTAGGTTAGAGCTACACTATCCCAGGTCACCCAAGAGTGAGATGATCTAAGATAGGCTAGAGGAGTAGTAGCACCACCAACAGGTATAATAGGGACCATTGATATGCAAAGTTACAAAGCCACCATATAGAATTTATGATACTATGAGGCTATAGTCTTCACTCACTACCTAACAGAGCCCTGATGGGGTGAGTATAGAATGAGTTTGCCAGTCAGTGCTAGTGTGGTGATACCATGTTAGTAAGTAGCATCTATAGGTAGATAGATAGGTACCATAGGGTATTGGCAGGTATTATAAGTGGTAAGCACTAGGATCTAGTGGTGCTCCAAGAGATATTTGTGCCCCAAGGGCATAGTCATGGCATCGTTTAGATATATTTATATTGTTATATATCATTTTTATTCTGACATGTGCACTGATGTGGTGAGATGTAAATTTTGAGAGAGAGAGACATGTATATTTGTTTGTACACATTATGATGTTATTTGACTCATGATTTATATATATGATCTTTGTTTATTGCTCATGTTCATGGTCTAAGTCTGATTCGATGTTAATGCTTATGATTTGATGTTTATATTGCTTATGGATTATGATTATGTTATGGATGCTAAACATTGATGTAGACTCACCTAGCTAGGTAGGAGATGGATTTTATTTATGGGTATGCTTTATGCCATGCTTGCTTATGACATGTTAAATTTTACTGAGTATATGCTTCATTATTTAGAATTAGACATGTGATGAAAATGATTGGTTGTTTTATTGCTTATAGAAGTTATGATGTTATTATAATTTTTATGGTTATGTGTTTTTTAATAACACACTTGCATATGCTTGTTGTTAATTTATTTTAAGACAAAACACATGAGGTAATTTAATTAAAAACACTAGATAGGATAACAAAGAATAAAATCAAGATACAAATGTCACTTAGTGAAGATATCAACTAGTTACGAGAGGATAGGAAGAGGGCATGATGCTTCTTGTTTGATAGGTACCAAGATAAAACCAAAGTTGGATTAACTTAAGGAACATAATCCCTTTGAACGCTTCACATTAGCATTTGTTAGTTGGTTAAAAAGGTGTCTTAACCACATAATTTTAAGTAAGTTCAAAATCCCTTACTTATAGTGTATAAAGGGGAGATAGATAAAAAATGGAACCTTCATATGAGACTAGCATGCCTCTTCTGTAAGTGTTCAAAGAGTCAGTATAAACAATTCTATGTCGTATGAAGTGTAGACTAATTGATGTAGAAAGTTTACCTATAAAATCTGATTACGACTTTCAATATTTAGTTTTCTTATGAGAGCCAATTGTGGCTTTTAAAATTATATTGATTTTGCTATTACTTGATAATGGGTTTTTTTTTTTTTCCTTTGTTTAGGGGTTGGGAAAGCTGATTGATGTGGGAAGCTTCCAAGAAATTGCTTGTTTTGACAAAATTCTTTACTCAACCATCCTTCAAGGGACTGGTCTAAGTTTGTATTCTTTATTTAATACTTTTGATAGTTATCCTTCAAGGGAGTAGTCCACCTTACTTTGAGAAATTTTAAATATGTTTTCAATAGTTGTCCTTCAAGGGAGCAGTCTTTGAATGCTAGGAATGACCCATGATGGCCATTGATTTGTATTTTTGTTTTTTATTAATTTGTTTGATTTTGATTGACATAGACTTGCTTAGGTTAGCTTAAGGGGTCACTTTTATGAAGGAAAAACAAAAATCATAAAAATGTTGTTTGGGTGAAAAGAGGTTTAAGTGAAAACAATCATGGGAATCTATCTTGTAAACGGGGTGGAAAGTACCATGAAAATCATGCCATGGGTAGAGCCATGGTACCCATTATTCAAGATAAGGCTATGATTGTGATGGGTAATCACATGATTCATTTTTAATTAGTTTCCCCTAAAATAGAGAGATGGAATGTGGTTTTGAAATCAAGGGATGAGCTTAAGTTAAAACAAAGGGTGAACTTGATCTTTCTTAACAAAAGAATGGATGTAGATGTGAAGCATTGAGGGGCTCAAGTTCTAGGTTGCCTTCAAGAGAGGACAATAACTAAGCTCCTAATCCATATATGTGGGTAATGATATAAGGTCCAAGCTAATTAAAAGCAAACTTACCCCATTTTCTTTTCTCCATATTGGTGATACATTTATTTTCCCTTAGGACAAGGTCTCTAACGTTGAATTCTCACACTCTAAGGTGTTTGTTATAGGTATGTTTAATGTGATCTTGGTAGACATGAATATGGGTAAGGGTGGATAAGTGACACTTATCAACTAGCTTAAGTTGGGCTAAATGGTGCTGATGATAATCATCCTCATAAATGAGTTATTACAAGGATATGTGAAGACAAGTTATTTTGAATTTAAGAGGTAAAATGGCCTCCACTCCAAACACAAGAGAGAAATGGGTATCACCTATAGGGGTTCTAATGCTATTATGATATGCACATAAGGCAAAGGGGATGTGTGAATTCTAATCCTAACCAAATGCATTGACCATTTTATTGAGCAAGTGTTAAGAGTTTTGTTAGAGGCTTCTACCTGTCCATTCACTTGACGGTGATAGGGCAAGGAAAAACTTAACTTAATATTGAATGCATTACAAAGACCCTAGACTTGTTATTAAAATATTTTTCATTGTAGATGATGATTTTTTGAGGAACACCAAAATGGTAGATGATGTGAGGGTTGATAAAGTTGATAATATGTTATGGTTTGGGTGAGACTAAAGGAATAACTTTTACCCATTTGGTGAAATATTCATTTTCAATGATGATAGAATGGTGTCACTTTGAATAATGGGGGTTAATTTCAATAATAAGGTCTAGACCCCATTGTGATAAGGGCCAAAAATTGGTGGAAATGTGAAGACTATGTCTAGGTGCATGATGTAGATTGTCATGTTATTGACACTTTTTCACATAATCACAACAGTCTTGGTTAGGGGTGGGCCAGTAATAGCCAAGGTAAAGGATGCATTTAGCTATAGTGAGGCCACTAAAGTGTCCCCCATAGATTCCATTGTATGTTTCCTAATAGCCTGAGAGGTTTCATGACTGCATAGGCAATAGAAGAGGAGACCATGAAAGCCATGCTTGTAAATAATTCCCCCCATTATGTTATAACATGAGTTACTCTAGATAAATTCTCTTTGAGAATTTCTAGAAAGCCTAGAAGGAATGATGGCAAGGTTGAGATAGTTGAAGGTTTGCTAGTACTAAAGGTCAGCTTGGGTCTCTTCCGCATTAAAAATGGTGGGAGAATCTAGTTTGACATAGGAAGGCTAGGTAAGTTTGTGGATAATGACAAATAACTTAGAGTCAAAGGGTGAAAATAAGATCTGGGAGGTAAGGGAAGCCATGGTATTGATAAAATTATTTATGGATCATGGCATTGACTGGATGTGGTAGTGTTCAAATGATGTTAAGAGTTCATCAACTAGTTATTTTTACTATTAAAAAACATCATTATTACACTATTAAGAGCCATTGATTTGATTGACCACAAGTTAGGAGTCACCAAATATGTTGATCATTTTGACTCATAGGGCTAATGTAGTTTGAAGGCCAATGATTAGGGATTCATACTCAGCCATATTATTGGTAAATTTAAAGTATAGCTTGAAGGACAAAGGAAGAGGTTCATCATTAAAGGAAATAAGTATGATACCAGCTCCCCCACCAAATTTACATTTTGATCCATCAAAGAACATAGTGACTTGATAGGTGAAGTTCACCTGAGATAGGGTCATGATGGACTCATCAGGGAACTCAAGAGGAGGGGTTTGATTGTATGTTAAAGGTGATTTAGCCAATTGGTTGGTAATGACTTACCCTTTAATTGACTTTTTCTAAAGGAACTCAAGATAAAACTCTAATAAAAGCATGATCCACTTGGCCATATGTTGGTTTTAGTATGGCTTAGAGTGCATATACTTGAGTGGGTTGATATTGGTTATGACAAAGGTTTTGTGGTTGAGAAGGTAGTGATGAAGTTTGGTGGCCACAAAGACTAAAGCTAAGAAAAGTTTCTCAATGTGGGTATACTAAGTATCTTACTCTACAATCATGTGTTTGATGTAGTAGATGGATTTCTCTTTGTTTTTTTCATCCTGATGATCAAGCATTGCCCCTAGGGAGTGATCGGTCATGGAGATATAAAGGTAGAAATGTTGGTTGTCCTTAGGAGGGGTGAGGATAAGTGGGGATAAAAGGTACCTTTTGAGTGAATCTAAAGCCTTTTAACAGTCATTATTCCACTTAAAAGATACATCCTTCTTCAAAAGGTGGTGGAAGGGTTGGCATCAGTTTGAAATCTAGGAGATAAAGCGATGAATGGATTGGATCTTCCCCTATAAACTATGTAGTTGATTGAGGTTGATTAGAGGAAGCATGTCAAGGATGGATTTGATTTTAGCTAGATTAACTTCTATTCCTTGGAGGGAAATGATAAAGCCAAGGAGTTTACTTGATAAGACCCTAAAGATACATTTATTAGGGTTTAGGTAAACATGGTAATGGATAAGTCACTCAAAGATTATCTTAAGAATGGCTAAATGATCTTTTTGGAGTTTGGATTTTTTGAGGAGGTTATCTACATAGTCTTTGATAATATTTTGGATAAATTCATGGAATAAGTAAGTCATGGCATGTTCATAGGTTGCACCAGCATTCTTTAGTCCAAAAGGTATGACTCTATAGCATAAGGTCCCCCATGGGGTGGTAAAGGTAGTCTTGTGGGAGGTTCATCTATTAATAGATCATCCTCATCATAGATCTGATAGATTATGGTTTGGAGAGATTTTTAGTTCTCCATGTCATGCATTGATGTCACATGATAGGATCACATGTGGCAATCATTATACCAAGTGGGTTTTCAACCAAAAGGGCCAAATGGTCTGTTAGGAGGTAAGGTCAAGCAAGAATCATGTAATAACCTTTGAAAAATGGTAGATTAGAACTCAACTAAAGGTGGAGCAAGTTTAGGGGTTTTGGTCTTGGTTGGTAAGGTGGAAGCCCTTTTGGGAGTGGGTTTCATGATGGAAGGTTTTGGTAAGGTATTTAATTTGGTTGGTGGTTTTGGTTTTGGTAAGGTAGAGGTTGATAAATTAGAGGTAGGAGGTTTCAAAGTAGGTAGCATGGTTATTTATAGTGCAATGAAGATAGGTGTGTTAGAAAGAAATTATGAAGGTGTAACCAAAAGAGATGGTGAGGTTTTCATTGAGGTAGTTAGTTTTCTAGACAAAGTAGAGGGATGAGGCCCCAATATAGAAGGCAAGGCTCAGGGAGGTACACTTTTAGTTTTGTGGCCTCTTGGTGGTTTTACCTCTGTGATTGATTTGGTTTGGTGCTTGGTTGGTGGGTTCAGTGAGGTTAGGTCTACTTTCATATATGGGTGATCAAGGCTTTATATAGGGAAGACACCAAGGTTTTTTTGTTATTTTGGTTGAAATGATAGAAGAGGGTTTGGTTATTTGGGCTTTGGTGGTATTATATTGTTTAGGGGTGGTTAGGTTGGTATAGGTTTTAACTAGATGGGTTGGTATGAAAATGTGCTAGGTAGTAGAAGTGTTGGGTTGATCTATCAAGGATGGGATTAGAGGTTCTTGTTTGGTAATATAAGGGAGCCCCAATTTTTTCCAAAAGGTGGCCTAGTCTACTTCTAGGTTAGAGGAAAATTCCAATCTCTAAACTAATCTAGAGAATGGTTTATAGACTAGCTTCATTCCTTGGATAGTGGACTTATAAGATAAGCCCATAGGTTGAGAAAGGGGGATGGTAACCTTATATTTTTCCTCAATCAAAGGATATAAGGTTTAGATTGGTGGTTCCTCTATGGGAGGTGTAGGTATGGTAGTTTCCTCCTTGGGAATGCTCTCTAAGGGGGGAGTGAATTGTCTGGTAGTTAGGGTAGAAGGTAAGGTGGTGATGGTTGTTTGCTCTGCTATATCCATTGAAGGAGGGAATGGTGACTCCACTACCTCAATAATTGGAGAGGTTAAATATGGAATTTCCTTAGTTTGGGTCTCTAAAGGTAGAGAAGGTAACTTCACTACCTCAATAAGTAGAGGGGGCAAAGAACCAGGGGATTGGGTGGTAAGTTTTTCAATAATGAGTGTATCAAGAACCATATTGATGAAATGGGTATCATGAGAACACTCAAAATTGTTATTCTCATTTATTTTAGGTGCATGATTGGGAAAAGGTTGTCTAAAAATGTTAAGGGCTTGGTTCGAAGGTACATTGAGGTTGTCCAATGTAAGCTCCCCCTTGTCAATGAGGGATTAAATAATGCTCTTAAACTTATTACACTTACTAAAATCATGCCCAACTACTTGATGGAAAGCACATAGATCATTATCATTATACCATCTAGGTGCAAGATGAGAGTAATCAAATTACTGAGGGGGTTTGATAGGAGGAAGCTATATGATATTAGCCTTTAGTAACCTATCCAAGATTGAAGCATATGATTCTCTAAGTGGAGTAAATTGCTTTTGGTTATTCCAGTTTTGGTTCCTCATGTTTTTCTTTGAGGAATGAGTAGAGCTTAGTTTATTTATATATGGTAGATGAGTGGTCTTAAGGACAATTGCATTCATAATTCCATTTCTCTTGGTGTTGGTATTGGTTTGGTTTCTTGGTTTATAAGAAGAGGCCTCATTGGTTTTGTAGGTAGAGTTCTTGTTCTTCAACTTTAGCTTTCCTTCATCGGTGGCTTTATTTTCTAATTTACGTGTCATGGTAAAATCCTCATCAAAGGTTTGAAAGCTTTGAACATGTAATGTAGAAGATATGTGCTTAGCACATACCTGAGAAAAAATTTCTATCAGTTTGGGTTGGGGTAAGGAGAAGGAAAGTTGATTGATTAGGCTCCTCTAATGAGCTAAAACATCAACAATAGATTCATCATCAAACTACTAGACAGATTAAAGGTTAGTGATGGAAAATTTCTTAGAGATGTTTATGGAAAAGTGATCTAAGAAATTTTGATCTAACTAGGTGAAGGAGAAGAGGGAATGTTTGGTTATGGCACTATACCAATCCAATATTGGTCCTGATAAGGATATAGGAAAAGTGAAAAGAAGGAGGGCATCATCATAGGCAATAAAATAGCATGAGTGCTTAAATTCCTTAAGGTGTTATTGGGGATCCTCTTTACTTTGAAACTTGGAGAATTTGGGAAACTCCCATTAAGGAGGATATGGTCTAATAAGGATAGACAAGTGAATGGGCTTATTATAGATCTGATCATATGATAAGATATTATGAGATCCAAAAATGGATGACTCTAAGGTGGTCATATTATCCATTAGCATCTTTATTAGATCTATTTGGGGTTGTGCACCTGGAAGGTTGTAAGGTGCATACTATTGTGGTGGCTAGGTGACATATTGATAATTGGTTGGAGGTTTTGAAGCTTCCATATATTGGTATGTGGACATAGGTGGTTGGGTATAAGATATGTAAGGGTAGGTAGATTCAGGTGGTTGGGTAATAGGTAGAGTTACATGCCCTTGTGGGTTAGGGATGTAATTTGGGTTTGGCACAATGGGAACCTATTGGGTAGGAGTGGTGGAGGTTGGTGATCAAAGGAAGGGTGGTGACCCTTGTATTGATCAGTGGAAAGGTAGAAGTTATAGGTACCATAAGATTTTGAATTAGGGTAGTGATTAGTAGATTATAGGTAGTTGAAGGAAGGTTGAAAATTCTAGTGGTAGGTACTCTCATGGTAAGGGGAGTATAAGTGGCTATTGGTTGGGTTGATCCTAAGGTGGAGGAGTTATTGGTATGGGTGAAAGGTATAAGGGTGTTTATAGGTTGGGAAGGTTGGTTTTCCATAGTAGTGTCAAAGGGATTATTGGTAGATGAGGAAGCTTGGGTGGTCAATGGTTGGGTGGTGATTGTGGAAATGGAAATGTTTCCCATAAGGTGGGAAGTCATGCCATAAGGTGGGTCCACAGGTGGAATCAAGGCACGAGTATGGTGAGGCATGGTGGTAAGATAATATTTAAGGGCCATAAGATTGTTATCTAAGAAAGTGGTAAAGTACACATCTCCTTAGAGAACTACCTAAGGGAAAGAAGGACTTCCTAAAGGGTGAGGAAAATCTATTGGTTTAGAGATGTAGTCCATGGATGAGGAGATAGAACATGTTGATTGGTTTGGTGATGGGTTTTATTCTACTAGGTTCTTTCACTACTGACGATTTGGAACCATATGAGAAAAGGGAAAGAGAGTACATAAAAAATCTCACCACTCAAATAGAGATAATATAAGAAAAGATCAAGGAAATCAAATACACACTAAAAAGTATGTTAAGTCCTAAAATTTATTTTTAGTCTCTTTTTTGGATTATGTCTTAAGCTTTCAAGAAATTGTGTGACTAAAATTGGTTTGTAGAGAGGGTACTAGAAAAGAAGTATATGGTTGGTTTTAGGTTATTCAGGCTTTCAAAAAGAATTTGTATTGAGAATAAATATGTGGCTTGGTATTTGGGCCTACCCCCTCACTTCACACACCATAGTGATAAGGCTGTCAGGTACTTAGCCAATATATACTTATTTCTAGAGTTTATACTTAACCAGATAGCTAAGTTGGTTCTCCCCTTGGTAATGATGTCTAAGTAAGATTATCAATAAAGGGTAAGGTGACCACTAGGTGATGAAATCCTAGTCAGACCTTGTCTCAAGTTTTTTTTTCCTTAATTTAAACTATGTGAGATAAACTTACAAGCAACCAATGTATGCACTCAATTTTAAGCCCAAAATAAACTTTTATGTCATTTATGAGCATAGAATAGAAATAAAATCATTTAGATGCAAATAAAATAAAGCCAAGTAAAGACACAAGGGTCCCACCAAGCATGCCAAAAAAATTTAGTGAATTTATCTTATATTTCAAGAAAGGAAGAAGAAGAAACTAAATGCAGGTATGGTTAAAAAACCTATTTGATTGTATATGCATTGAATTAGATGATTGTGAAGAGATCCTCTTTGGCTTGGGAGGATGACCTATGAATAAGATAACACTAAATAAATATTTGTTCATTAGATAGATAGCTGAGTGGATTGCCTAGCTGTAGCTATATCCCAGAAGAAAGATCTTCCATGAGGGATGTCAATCCACACATTTTTAAAAATTAAGTTTATAAATAGAATGATAAAGTAATTACATCAATAATCAAAAGGTAATGAAATTGAACACAATAAATGCTTGTTAAATAAATAGACTAAAATGACTAATATAGCAATGAGCAAGTCAACACTAGTGCTAAATGGGTTAAATGTGCTTCAAACATTAGGCAAGGGTCTGTGAGCGGGTAGGGACATAGAAAATTAAATTTGGTTGGGGGTAAGAGGGTGAAAATAACTTGTTTTTATCTCCTATCATAGTGACCATTAGTAGTTAAGGTGACCATCAGCAGTTGGACAGACTGTCAGTGGTTGAGACAACCATTGGCAGTTGTTATGTGTTGGCTATAGATAATAAATGGCTAATTGATGGGATCATAAAGTTGGATTTCAAGAGATAGGTCAGTTTTGGGATGATTAAAAGATATAAATAAAGTAAATGAATATTAGAAAATAAGTACTTATCTTGACAGAGGTTAATATAGTGAAGGGTTGAGGTGGTTAGCCTATTGGTGGATTCTAGCATGATTTAGATAAAGTAACAGTACTTGATGCTTTGGTAGAGAAGTGGTAGCAAGTTGGGTCTCTAACATGATGGCTGGATTTTTAGATTATTGATGATGATTGACTTGTAAAAGAAACTCTAGATGAACAAACTCTTAATAATAATTATAGATGGGCTTCACCTCCCTGCTCCTCTCTTTTTATAGGCATAGGAAAGAGGTTCAAGTGGAGGTTCAACTAGGCTATCTAATTATAACTCACTCATGCATGAATTTTCACATAGATTAAGACAAGTTAAATTTTGAAAACCAAGGAGAGGTGACTTGCATTTTATTGGTTAAGAAAGTGCACCCTAATCGTCAATGGTCAAGGTGACCATCGACAGTCATCCTAACCATCGACAGTTGAGGGCCAAGGTAAAAAGTGGGTAAAAAGTTAGGTTAAGTCAGTTGGTCAAATTAACCATGGTTAGACTCGATTAGGGGTTGAAGGGGGTCCGAAGATGGTCCAAGGGTGTTTCAACATTCAAAATCATGGTGTGTAGATTTCCAGTGTCTATAGTAATCATACAAGAATATATTTTTGAAGTGTTTTAAGGTATGGGTAATATAAATTGGCTGGAAGCATGGATCTATAGGAGATATGTTGAAAAAATAGATTGATAAACCAAGTCTTCAAATCTTGGGCTTGGAAAGACAAAAGATAGAGTACCTAATGGGATTGTAGGTGTCATGTCCACATCAATTGTAGAATAAATGGGATATGTAATGGAATCTTTTATTATGATCTATTGATCTTTAAAATCTGGGATAAATGTGGTACATATAATTTTAGTGTAATATATAATAATAGAAGTGGCAACCAAAGAATCAGATGGGTTGACTGAAACTATAGGGACACCAATAGTTACAATGTTAACTAGAGAAAGAATGGTGGAAGTAACAGGGACCTTAGTTTAAATAAGTGTAGTAGTAATAGTTGGAGTGACTAAAGTGTCAGCTAAATAAAAAAGGGTGTCCATAGGAACTATAAGAATGTCAATGGAACCAATGGAGTTGTTGGTTGAATAAATACTAAGAATGTCATGTTAGCCTATTTCCTTATTTAAAATAGAGCATGTCTCTTCTATACTTATTATTGATTAAGATACATCATGAACAGAAGGACTAAGGCTATAATTTATTAAATGTACCTAAATAAGGGCCTTTTTTAAAACATCAAATGCAAGCTCTTCTTCTAGGTCTTCATCTGCATGGTCATATTTTATGTCTAATTAATTAATGTTCAATGATACTCCTATAAAATGTGGAATATATTGTGGTCTCTCCTCCATTGTGGCCTTTGGAGTTTTCAGTGTTGGGTAGGGTTCTCCTAGCCTGAGTGACTACTCAATATTGTTTGTAGTATGTATATGAGGAGGAGGTGATTGACTTATTGCCTATGAGGGGCGTAGTTTTTTTGAGATAGTCGTAGTGAAAGAAAATTTTAATATTGGAACTATAGGCCTAACAATGTATACAGTATAATTTTGTTGATATATAACCTTTTTTGGGGGAATATTTATGAGTATCTTTATTTTAAACTATCCATTAGTTTATTCTAGATAATTTTCTCTCTCAAGATGCTCCATTTCTTCTTGGATTAACCTTCTAATAGAGGGATCATACTAAATTTTCTAGGAAATTTCCATGGTCATTTGTACAACTCCCATTTTTCTCTAAACCTAGGTATCATCATCAGCATAAAGTAAAATATAATCATGGTCATAGTTTTTATGGGTGTAGGTAGATTTGAGTCTCCCTTGGAAGATTTGTATATGTTAAATGACTCTTCCTCTAGGATCCCAAGGTTTATATTCTACGAATTTTAGGTCAAAAGAGGAACTATAATGAGAATATTTATCTAATTGTCCCTAGTTGTCAAATTTATTTCCTTCCAATGCTAAGTGGCATATAATGCATAACTCCCAATTTGGCCATTTTTGTAATATTCATCGATACTTCAAGATAGTTAAAATGTTATCTCCTACTCTACAAATTTATTAGGGACCTTTCTTGGTAGGTAAAAGGGGGAAACCAATGTACTATCTACATTAATTACTTTGTGTTCTATATGGTACCAATAATCTCCTAATGACTTGAGTGACCTTTTAATATCATCAAGCAACCTCAGCATAGGTTTAGCATTGACAACTTTATAGACCACAAGATAAAATGTGTTTGTAATTTTTTGTATATGGTTACTAAACTTATGAATGTGGAGCATATTAAAATATTCACATGTCCTATCATCTCCTAAATTTTCCCATAGAGATATGCTCGAAAGGATCATTGTAGCACATACTACATCTAATAAATATGACATGTAAGAGTTACCATTTGGTCTATTTTGAGCAATTATGTTTTATTTTAGGTTGAAGCTTATTACTTTCCCAAGTATAAGGGTTTCATTTCTTTCTAAGATCACATATAAAAGGGTAACTAATACCTCATTTACATAGGTAATAGAGGGAGCTCCATAAATTCTATTTAACAGAGCCATTATGATTCAAACCCCTATTTAGAACTATGAGATGGGGGTGTAATTGACCTTCTTTATTTTGACAAAATTATAAGGGTCAATTTCCTAGTATTTCAAGGTGTCTCTGACACTATTATGTTTGAACCATTATTTGACCACTTTTTGGTGATGGACTATGTCTAGTTTAGGAAATTTGTAGTATTTTTTGAAGGTAACCCTATCTATCTAGGCTACTAGTACTTGGATATTTTGTCAATGAAAGATATCATTTATGCACATACCAATAGTGAATAAATTTTTTAAAATGTCTATGCGATTTGATACCTCTAGTTTTTTATGCCACTTGGTGTAGTCCAACTACTTGGATGGAAAGTAAGTCATTTGTATACTCGTCCTACCAAAAAGATAAGTTGTCCTTGTCATAATATGGTCAGTATTCTTTGACATCATATAAATTTGAGTATTGTGGGAATGCCTTTCCTAGGTTATTTGAGTTAAACTCGGTACCCTCATATTCTTCCCTAGTTCTTAATCAAAATATAGGAATAAGGACTTGATCTCTGGCTTCCATTATAACTTGTCAAGCTATGTGTTCACTTTTTGAATTGGACTAAATAAATCAGAGAGATGTGTGATTAAATTTGTAAACTATCTATTTTCAGCTGATGTCAAATTTTTTTTGGGGAAAAACATATAATCACTAAATCCATGGCTTAAAATATTGTTCATGAGAATTAATTACAACATAATAATCTATGCCAAATGTATTTTCCATTTTAATTTGATTTTATGATGCACACTTTCAAGGGGATTTATTTATCGCATGTCAATTTTTCATAGCATTCAAGATCTTAGTCATATTTTTTGTCTTTATTTTGTCCATTTTCATGATATTTAGCAACATGTCACTTTGTCTTTATTTGGCCTTTATATAATTTTCTTTATTTTGCAGTTGACTATGTTTTTCAAGACATGTAGAAGCATGTTGCCTTTGGTTCCATTTAATTTTAAGTGCATAGGGTCCAAGTTATCATACTTACTCAATATTATGCTCAACTAAATTTTCATGAGACACATGGAAGCATGTTGACTTATAATTCATTTCACATTTTATCAACCTTTGACCCTATGAGTGTATGAAGCTATGACATGATGACACATGGAATGGATGTGGTAGTTAAATGTACTAAGAGAGACATGTGGTGACATCTATTAGTGACACATTACAATTGGTTGTGTTGGGAATGACATGTGGTAGCTTGTCACTTAGTCACATATTCACAAGGTTAATAATCTATCATATTTGGATATATACGTACGATGTAGTGAGATGAAAACACATGGAAAAATCTCATATAGTCACATTATCATAGACACTTATAATTTAGCCTTCCAAACTAAGGTCTACGATGTCATAAGGTGATCACACATGGAGGATGATTGTATCAAATAATGACACATGGAAGCTTGTCACTTAGTCACATAATGTAGGCTTCCTAACTTGAATTTTTCAAACAAAGAATTATAGAGCTACAAGATGGTGACACATAGTGAAAATTTCTTTGTTGCATAGTATATGTATTTTTGGCTTAACTCTTTTGTCATAGTTGTGTGATGGAGTGAGATGAATACACATATCATAATTTTATGTAGTCACATAGTCGTAGGGCCTTTTAAAACTTTTAACGTTTCATTGTTAGTTGTGAGATTGTGGAAGGAAGACACATGGGATAATCTCATTTTATTGTGATGTCACAAGTGTAAGATTTAAAGTATTTCATTTTAGTTTAGGTGATGAATAAAGGTGTATGGGTACCCAATCCATGATGTTTCATTTTTTTATTTAGAACTTGAAAAAGTTTTAGTTATCTTTCAATTTTTAGTGAAGAAGAGACATGTACAAATCTCAAAGTTAACATGTAAATCAAAACTTGATAAACTTGATAATTAAAGGGTTGTCTCTCATTGAGGAAAATAAATCAAATTAAAATAAAGTGTCATCTTTTAATTATTTTTTTGCTATTTTAAGCCAAATACTTTTATGAAAGTAGAAATTTATTATTAAAATTGGGTTTTTGGTATGTTTGACTATTAATGTCAAATTATGTCTTAATGGGAACAAAAAATATAATTTTTAGAATAAATTGGGTTCTTGTTTTGAATTTTTAAAATGGGGTATGTTGGTCACAACATAACCCAAGGCATAAAACTGTCATGTCAAGTAGATATAGAAATTAGGAATGCAATAATAGTCATATTAGTTATGTTAATCATAGGTAGAAATACTTAGTAGTAATCCATTTAGAATATCCATGACATAAAGCATGGCATCATACATAAGCATAAAAATGTATGATGTGAATCAAGTCACCACAAGCTCAACAATCATATATATGCATGTGCACACAATGTCAAGGTCATGACTCACACAAGAACTCATGACATGGCTATAATTTGACTCAACACAGACACAACATGGCCATGACATATATTAGAGTATCCTTGACATGAATATCATATGGAATTACAATACACAATCATTGAAATCATATAAGCATGTAAGATATTACCCAATGTAAAACACATCAATGGTCACTCAATGTAATAATAATTAATAGTCACTCATGGAGACATGAAATTCAACACACAATGGTAAAATAATGTATCATTCAATTCATGTAAAAAAAATATCACAAAATTATCACACCATGTAAAAATCATCAACATCAAACTGCATCTAACAAGAAAATCTAGTCTACATAATCAATCCATGCCATCATTACACATAGAAAAGTGCATTATCCATAGCATATATCACTCCAAAATGTATATGAACTATCTCAATATTATCAATTAAATGTCCCTAAATATATATAATCTTTATAGTACCAAGATGTTGCCAATTTGGGCATGCCCCCAATGTAGAAAGGTATCCCTTAGGTGTAAGGCATATCTCAAATTTGTATCCCTGTATATAATATATAACTTGTATGTACTACATCCACTAATGTGTACCATGAAAATCATGTGAATATCAAATGGATATGTAATATACCATGTATATATGAAAATAACATAAATCACTCTTGTAACTAGTAAAGTATGTCATGCATAGGTCCTGATTTTTTATTTTTTACGTTTTTTATTTTTTTATTTTTTGTATTTTTTTATGTTTTTTGAATTTTAATTATGTTAATTAAAACTAGTGATCCCCTAAATGGGATTCACACATGTATGACCTAGATCAATCGAGGTTAATGTCACCCATTATGGGTAAGTAGATACATATGTACTTGTATTGAAACTTAGAAGTGATCATGCACTGTAACATATCCATCATTATCATCATAAGTAACATGATAATGTGTACATTTAATAGATATATAAACTATATTTACCTATAAAATATGTTATATATGAAGATTAAAATATGGCTTTCATTGTATAACACGTGGAGCACCATGTAAAACCAACTTAGGACATGAAAGACTAGGTAATATCTTATGTGAAACCTGAATAGACTTTCAATGTCATGGATATTGAATCATGGGTGTTTGAATAAGATAAATTAGATATATTTAAACTAACTTCATACAATGAACCTATGCAAATTATTTAATAGGTTGTGGTGGATATTTTTATGAAAATCTATCCAACTAAATAGGATACTCATATGGAATACCTAAAATTATAATTGTCATGCCCAAATGTTTTTTCCAAAAAAATATAAATAAAAACAAGAAAAACACAATATTTTTTTAATTAATGTAATAATGTGTAATTACTTAATAGTTTTTCCCAAACATCCATCATCATATCAATGAGTGTGACACACAAAACTATTTAATGTCTAAGTTAATTTGTTTTGATTTCTTGTCCACAAAAATACATGCAAATGTGATGCAAAATTTAGAATGGACAGGTTGATTTATTTAGTTAATTACTCTATTAAGAACAGGGTTTCAAAATTCTAAGTGAAACATGAAGGGCTTAAATTCAATTAATTTTCTTCTTCCTTTATGAATCAAAATGGTTCTACAAGGTTTATTTTACAAGGGAAATTCCTAAAAATATCAACTCCTTTGATAAGTAATAAGGCCTATCCACATATGGATACAAGTTCCCATAATTATAATTCACTAAAAAATTATTGGACAAGTCACTCATGAGTGTTCTCACTTAAACCTGAGAAAATAATACATGACCACCCTATCCTAGCCTAAAACCTAGGACTCAATGCCCTAAAATATTAGGAAACCTACATATTTTCTCCTTGAAAATAAGGTCAAATAGAGTTCTCATTGAAATTTTTAAGAGTCTCTTCTATGATATGTCATCACCTATAGGGTTTGGTGTTCTAAGACAATAAGGGAAGAACTATCACAACTCAAGTGAACTTATATAAGCTCTAGGCATCAATTCTCAAGACCAAACCATGCACTCACAACAATCAATTTCATACATCACCTTGACATCCTAAGGTGTGTAGACTACCCAAAGGTACTATTTCATAAGAGTACATATGAGTAACAAAAGAAACAATAAAGAAACCCATGTTCTTTTGACCTAACTAATATATAAGTCTCAACAATCCTTATCTTCACTACTCAAAAAAACACCATCTCTCAAGAGTATCTCTATTAATGACAAAGTTCAAGTTAAATGTATCTAAATAACTCATTAGATTTGCAGCATAGGGTACCACCTAACAACTACTTAGATTCACACCTATTATTCATCCATGCATACTATGAAGTTAGCAAACAGGAGAGAATGTTAAATGCATAAGGAATGATTATGTACTATGAAGTGACAAAAATTGAGAGAATGTTAAATGTAAATATTTATTACTATGAATTAATCAAATAATAGGTAATAGTAATCGCATAATGAAGGACACCCTAAGGTTAGTAACTAGAACCTGGACTAAGAAAAATCACCATAGGTTTAGTAGTTGGCACTCATGCTAGAAAATCACCATAAGAGATAAATACTAATGCCCATGCTCACTTCTAAAACTACCTACATATCTCCTATAACCACTTTCAATCATAAAATCGAGGTTAGTTATAGCTCATCTATTACCAAAATGGGTGTTAAAATTGTTAAAAGGTAATCGGACTATGCCACTCAGCCTTACAATTAAGGATAAAATAATTACCCTTGCAAGTAACATTATAGCCTCTATATTGCCCATGAATATTTATACACTACCAAGGTTTAACATGACATACACTGATATGTGGAAGAATATTCATTGAACTATCAAAATCTGACACAGGGTAACTAGATTTTGACTTACTCTATCACTCACAAGTAACCTCTTAGGAACAACTAGCTAAATATCAAAAAATTTCATGATTAGGGTCGTTAATTTTGACTAGAGTTAAAAAATTATTTCCTATACTATCAATAGCATAGAGTAGTCATCATCTAGCTACAAGAGACCAAACACAATAACAATTAAAACATTAGCTTTGACGCATCTATTCCTAGCTAGGGAAAATGCTAGAGAAATGATGTTTAAAAAAATTAATTGAGAATGATAATAACTTAATTTAATAGTTTTTCCATACACTTAATATAAAAATAAAATTATGAATTCAACTATAGATTTTATCAAAAAGTGACCATGAAAAGGTCATGGTAGAAAAATAATGGTTTAGAACCTTAATTTTACTCGAGTTTCTAGTCTATGAAAAGGGGTTTAGAAAAGCCTTTAAAATGTGCGGAAGAGGAATACATTTTTATTATAGTTTTTACATGATTTACAATTTTTATATTTATTTAATTATATATCTACCTATCATTCTAAAGTGTTTTTGACAAGCATAAGGTTTCCTAACAATTTTTCCTTTGTGAAATTGATTAAAAAAACATCCAAAACTTGATTGAAATGCCTAAGAATGAAATTAATTGTTTGTTTAAATAGTAAATTTTTATTTATTTCAAAAGTGTTTAAATTTTAGTTTTGACAAATTTAACCTCTGGATATTTAATTTAGTTGGATTCCAGATTGACTTTGTAGCTAATGAAAAGTACTAAAATTTTGCTTTTGCAAACATCTTCCAGAATCAGCCCAATATAATTATTACTATTAGAAACAAAATTTATTAATTGTTGTGTTGACATTTCACATCCATTTTAAATTTGTTTTAAGTTTAAAATTTTAAAATTTTTGATCTTAGGTATTTATTTTTCTCTAATTCCTACCCAGTTTTGCTAGACTATTTAATAAGAAAGATAACTCTTTTAAAATAGTATATATATATATATATATATATATATATATATATATATATATATATATATATATATATATATATATGTCAAATGAATGTTCAGCTTTATTCCACTACACAAGCCATCAAACAAGCTCCTTTTTTTTTATTATGGAATCATTTTTAATGGTAAATCTACACAAAATTCAATAGTTACAATAAAGAACCTTTCTATGTACAATGAAGTTCAATTGAATCATTTGGATCATCAACTCCCACTTCCTTGCATGTTAAAAGGTGCCTTTAGACTTTGAGTGGGCCTCCATTCACTACATCTAGAAATATAAAGGATATTATGAATCTATTCCCAAATTTTTATGGATAACCCTCGATTCATCTTATGCCAAGTGATACATCAAGTTTGAGATCAGATCAGACATTACAGGTTGGTGTTTTGCTATCCGGTGGTCAGGCTCTTAGAAGTCACAATGTCATTATAGGATTGTTTGGATTGGTAGTCATTTATGGTATTTTTCACTAGTTGGGATTGGCTGAGGCTGAAAAAATTCTAAATATATTTTGTACTATTGACAAAAACTGTGATTACTTATAGCTAACATGTGATCTTTGGGTAGTTAAAGGAAAAGAAGACACATGTAAAGTGTTTGATGGAATGAAATCCCCTAGTAAAGAATGGTTTGATAATATAGAAATTTTATTATAATGGCCAATTAGTCTCCTTTGATCCTAATATATGTGGCTTTATTAGCTATCAAATAATGGTGAAGAGTGTTGAGGGAAAAAACATTACAATATCAACAAAATCATCTGATACTATTGCAATGATCAAATATAGGATTCAACACAAAGTCAGAATACCTATGGATAAACAATGTCTTATCTATGAGGGAAAATAACTAGAGGACTCTACAAAGTTGAATACTTACAACATCTATAAATATTCACTACTTTATTTGGTATTGTGATTGTGGGGAGGAGCTAGAAAACCCTTTACTTCAATGTTGATTTCACAAGGATCCAACTTGTTCCAAAGTCCATACCCAATCAGTGTTCCCTACCAACAAACATAGTCCATACATTGTTGAAAAAATGGATGAAGTGCCAACTATGGTGGTAAATCATCTTAACATAAATGAACTCTTTGATTATCTCAAATCTGAAGCAATTATTTGTTGATTTAATGGATTTTGGCTTTAGTCTTAAGAGTTGTATAATTGGACCTATACACACTAGTCCAATTAGTGTCAAATACTTGTGTTCAAAAGGTTTCTTTGCATTTTAGTTTTATAACTTGTAATAATATCAAAAAATATTTGAGGAGGGGCCTTAGTTCTAGAGAAGAGCAGAACTCTTTATTACTCTATGGTTCCTATATTTTGATCCCAATACTATGGTGGTTTCCAAAATACCTATTTGGGTTTCACCTCCCAAATATGCCTCTTCCTTTTTGACATCCATCAATTTTCACTAATATTTGGAATACTTTGGGAAGATTTGTAAAATCTAATTTAGATAGAACTAGCAAGGTCTGTTCACCTTTGCTCATATATGCATGGAATTAGATCTAATTAAAGGGTTACCTAAAAGCTTTTTACTAAAACTTGGAGCATTGACATGGAATCAAAGCCTAGAGTATGGAAATATAGCATTTATGTGGCACTTTTTTCACCAAATAAGGCATATACAATAAAAATGATCTCAAGTAAGAGAACATTCTAAGGGGCAAAAGGGATCTACTACCAAACCAAAGATATGGAAACCATATGACCCACTTTTTTTGGAGGATGGAGATGATAAGAGCATAGTGGATTCATTTATCACAGAGGAAGGGAAAGATACCAATGTAGGATTTTAAGTTAAAAATGACGATATAAAACAAGCATTAGTGTAATGTCCCCAATTTTCTATTAAAATGGTTTAATTAATTAATTAAATTATTATGGAAATAAAGTTGACTTCTTCTAGAAGTTTCCTAGAAGGCTTTAAAAGAAGGGGAAGGCAAAGCATTTGGGATATCTTCTGTTGCAAAAATTATTCTGAGTATTGTGAAGCTTGAATCTGTGATTCAGTTGAAATCTCTGAGGACGCAAACCTTCAGTAGATTAGAGAAGAGTTGGACAAAAACCCAGCACTTTTCAGAGGTGGATTCATGACGGAATTCAGATTGGGCATATTGATCAGATCTAGAGCTTCAGAGGCCATTCACTAAGTATATCAAGGGTTCAACATATGCAGAGGTTTCCAGGTATTTGTTCATTATTTTGATTTAAGATTTATATATTTATATCATCAAATCAGGTTCGATACAGAATCCATATAGATTGGCACCTGGCCGTACCAGCAGATTCAGAGAAGGGAAGGGCACACTTCAAAGTTGGGGGCCGCAGGGTATTACAGAGGCCGACATCGGCAGATAAGTGATTGGCATCGGCATATAGACCGACATCGGCCGATCAGCGACCGATGCGGCAGTCAGGCAGTCACAGGCAGGTAGAGATCGCCACCAGATGACTGACGGCGGTAGTGTATCGACCGATGTTGGCATCATCATCACCGACGTCGGTGACTATGTTTTCTTGGACACAGCAGGCCGAGCACACAGACCCAGGTTTTTATTTCCAGTTTGGTAGTTTGATATAATAATTGGGTTTTGAGACCACATCTGTAATAATTTTATGACATCTAGACTATATTATCAATTACATTCAGATTTATATCTTTGTCCATTTGATTGAATGCTGCAAGTAGTTGAAATCAATTTTATTTGCATTCAATTCTAGTTTGGGATCTTTCAATGGTATCAGAGCCATGCATCTTGCCAGCCTATAGGGGTAAATATATTTTATTTATATGCATCATGGAAGATTTGATAGAAGCCATAGATATTTTACACGTAGTAGAGCTCAGTACGAGCAAGAGTTGGGTTTAGGACAGGAACCTATCATGGCCAAAGAACAGAGGAATGCCCATAGAAATCAGGATGAGGTAGAAAGAGAGATGATGAGAACCCTCATCACTACCTAGCCCAAGATTGTTCAGGCTCTAGACCGATTACAGGATACCATGGAGCGTTTAGAGGTGGATAGACACAGAGGTAGAAGGAATAGATCAGTTTCAGTAACAGGCAGTCAGTCCAATCAGCATAGTCACCATTCCCATTCTTCAGTGGGGATCTCCCGTCATTCCTCTAGGTGAAATCATCATCATACACCTACTCCAAATAGACCATTACTGCCTCAGTTTGTACCAGGTGGACAACCAATATAGGTGGATCCACCAGAGATGGGGTTTCAAGAGTCCATTTTGGCAGCCACAGCAGAGTGGAGAGCTTTACCCCCAGAGGTTAGGGAGGTTTTTCCTCTTCCCCAATATTGTGCACAGCGTAGAGACACAGCCAGATTTAGGGGAGATCGGGGTAATAGACCACCACAGTAGCAGCATAATCATGACCTCAATAGAGCTACGGGGAAGATTACATTGGCTTCATATAATGGCTCTGGAGAGACTAGTGCAAGAGCTTGGGTCCACAAGCTAGACATATATCTTTCTTTGAGGCCCATGCCTGAGCGTGAGGCCATTCAGTTTCCAGTGTTACATCTAGAGGGGATTGCATATGATTGCTGGCACCATGGATTGGTCACCTAGGATCACGCCTTAGTTCAATCCTATGCTGAGTTCACTGAGAGACTTATTGCACGATTTGACCGTAAGGATACATAAATTTACTATAGGGAGTTGGCTCATCTTAGACAGAGTGGTCATGCAGAAACTTATATTAATGAGTTTCAGCGTATTGTGGTTATGGTACCTGATATGCCTCAGAGACAGAGTGTGATGTTATTTATTGAGGGATTACATGATAGACTTAAGGGATTGGTATGTGATTTCCAACCAGCCACTCTTAAGGATGCCATTGATGTGACATTGAGACTGGATACTGTTCCCACTTCTTATCAGGGTGATAAGAAAATAGCCATGGACTCTCGGCCTTTACAGAAGGCCAACACACCACAAAATAAAGAAGGGTCATCCTTTATAAATCCTTGGATGAATCAGGAGACTAGGAATGACTTGAGGAGGAAAAAGTTATGTTTTTCCTACAAAGACCCATGGGAACCAGGACACCGTTGCATGGGTAAAGGAAAGGTTCATTTGATTGAGGTAACTTCTGAGTGTGGAGATGAGGAGGTTCCTGATACGGACATTAAGGATAATATTGAGCAGGTTCAGACACAGTTGGAGTTAGACACCCCAGAGCCTTTGGCATTAGCCAAAGCAATTATGGCTACTCTCTCTAGTTATCCTAACTTTCATGCCTTTTGGTTGAAAGGTACACTTAAGGGTAAGTGGGTCGTGAGCTTGGTAGATACAGGTGCTACACATAACTTCATTGACCGGAAGTTAGTGGGAAGGTGTGGATTACAGTATTAGAAGTTTGGTGGTTTTGGGGTAAAGGTGGCAGATGGTGCAGTTTTGGGTTGTACCAAACGGGTTCCACAGCTTAGCATTCAGATGGGGGATTACACTCTAACCGATGATTTTTATGTATTTCCTTTAGAGGACTATGATGTGGTCTTGGGCATGCAGTGGTTACAGGGTATTGGGCGCTACATTATTGATCACCACCATATGCAGTTAGAATTCTTTTCTGGGGGAAGGAAGATTATCTTGAAGGCAGTACAAGATGGAGGACCTAAGAAGGGGTCATCTCACAGGATGGAGTCTCATTTTATAGGTGATGTGGTAAATAATTCTATTTGTTGTAGGGCATTTTCCTTTCCAATTATAAGTCAACATCCTTATGGGGATTGTGAGAGTTTGATAATCAGAGTAGCGCAGCGGCCCTTTTCTAAGTCTAAGGTATGTGATGGTGAATTTGCTAAATACATATTGAGGATTATCACACTCCTCTCTAGGAGAAATAAGGAGAATGTAATCACAGGTATTTTCTAGCATGGTGTTTCTGATAGAAGAGTTTGCAAGTTTTTGAGAATAATATGGGATCCAAGAAGTTGGTGTTGGAGAGAATTGCTTGAGGACAAGCAATCTCCAGGAAGGGAGGACTGTAATGTCCCCAATTTTCTATTAAAATGGTTTAATTAATTAATTAAATTATTATGGAAATAAAGTTGACTTCTTCTAGAAGTTTCCTGGAAGGCTTTAAAAGAAGGGGAAGGCAAAGCATTTGGGATATCTTCTGTTGCAAAAATTATTCTGAGTATTGTGAAGCTTGAATCTGTGATTCAGCTGAAATCTCTGAGGATGCAAACCTTCAGTAGATTAAAGAAGAGTTGGACAAAAACCCAGCACTTTTCAGAGGTGGATTCATGACGGAATTCAGATTGGGCATATTGATCAGATCTAGAGCTTCAGAGGCCATTCACTAAGTATATCAAGGGTTCAACATATGCAGAGGTTTCCAGGTATTTGTTCATTGTTTTGATTTAAGATTTATATATTTATATCATCAAATCAGGTTCGATACGGAATCCATATAGATTGGCACCTGGCCGTACCAGCAGATTCAGAGAAGGGAAGGGCACAGTTCATAGTTGGGGGCCGCAGGGTATTACAGAGGCCGACATTGGCAGATAAGTGACCGGCATCGGCATATAGACTGACATCGGCCGATCAGCGACCGACGCCGGTAGTCAGGCAGTCACAGATAGGCAGAGATCACCACTAGACAACCAACGGCGGTAGTGTATCGACCGACGTCGGCATCATCATCACCGACGTCGATGACTATGTTTTCTTGGACACAGCAGGCCGAGCACGCAGACCCATGTTTTTATTTCCAGTTTGGTAGTTTGATATAATAATTGGGTTTTGAGACCACATCTGTAATAATTTTATGACATCTGGACTATATTATCAATTACATTCAGATTTATATCTTTGTCCATTTGATTGAATGCTGCAAGTAGTTGAAATCAATTTTATTTGCATTCAATTCTAGTTTGGGATCTTTCAGTTAGATAATTTGGGTGAAGAAATAAAGGTGGGGGGATCATCTACATGAGGGGTAGATACGAATGAACATCCAATATAAGGAAACAAGAGATTACATGAATCACGTAACTCTGAATCCGATAAGGAACCATCATTGGTTGAGAATTTGGGAATAAAACCATCTGACCTACAAATGGTGATTTTAGGAACACCTTTAGGGGGTTGGATTGAAAAAAAGAAGAAAGGAAAAAAGGCTGGATCAAGAATTTGACCATTTGATGCAAGTTTGTTTTTTCTATTTGGGAATAAGCTTGGGTTTGTTGATCATTTGTTGGTTCTTGATCCTAAATAGATTTTATTATTTCTATAATTATGTTTTGTTACCTTATGGTAATCTTTGTATTGTACTATTTTATATGCACCTGCAGAATGTGTTTTAATTCTATGTTAGAATAAAAATGTGACTTTTTCTTTGGTGTATATATATATATATATATATATATATATATATATATATATATATATATATATATATATATATATATATTAAAATAAAGTTCCATAAATAATTTTATTTACACTAAGAAATCACCCATTCCTTCTTATTTCTTCAATTAATCCAAATTTAGTTATTATGTCTAGATTATTTGTTTGTTAAATCCCTACTTTAATGGGAAACTCCCATTATCATTATCACCATATTATTAATTTCTTTATTATAGTATATTTATTTAAAAACAAATAGTGCCCTCACATGGCATTTCATAAATTGATATTTTTAAATCAAATCAAATGGAGGTTTAAAGCTTTCTTGGTATATAAAAATTCATTTGACTATTTGTGATATTTTAACTCAAATCGATTAACTTGTAAATGTAATTTCACATTAAGACAACATGCTAAGATAATTGGTAAAGAACTTATAAATTTCCATTTGTATTAGATTCTATCAGCTAGAGGCTTTAAAAACTACCCCTATATCAATAGCACTATACCTCACCACTTTATGAATTATCAATGCCTACATTATTCATTTTTTAATACCTTTATGATGCACCATTTTAAGTATATAGTTAGTATTATCCCATCATTCAATATAGTAGTACACCTTACCAATATATTACTCCATTTTATGATAATTTTGTTCATTTAATGAATTTATAGTGAAACAAGAGTTTTATTTAATTATTTCTCATTTTATAATTCAATGATTGGTTACATGGTAACTCGTGACTTAAAGGTTAAACAAACCACCTATGGAAACACGTAATAATCCAAGGATTTTTTCTATCTAACTATATTCATTAAGCACCCATAGCATAAATGCAGGATTGAATAAAAACCTAAAAATATCCCAAAACATAGTCAAAGAGAGGTTATTAAGTTTGTGTTGTGAAACATAAACGACTCACAAGCTTTTATGCATATACCACAGCTTGATGAAAAAAACCTTAGGTCTATGAGATACTGAGATTGGGTTTATAAGTATGATATATCCTCAACAAACCTTCTTCATAGGAGACAATCTAATACAAATGCAAAATTTTACACATAGTACTATATAGAATGTAACCGATCATAGTTAAATTTTATGAAAATTAACTCATTTTAGAATGGCGTAAAACTTACCTTCATGTAACCCATTAAAATAAAATATGATGTATTTATATGCATCATTAATAATTATTTAACTGTACACTACGAGCCTATAAAGGTGAAATTGAATTGTTTTTCAAATCATGAATAGAAAGATAAAGTAAAATATGCATAGTAGGGAGAACCTTAATACCTGTACATGCATTTGTGTAGTTATTTTGTGTGTGTATTCTCATTTATGAAAGAAAAGTGTATCTCCCATCCTCAGATATCATCATTTGAACTCATCCATCTATGTTTCAATGAGACTTTCTCTTAAATAATTATTATCAAATCCTCAATCAATTTTGGATTTTAGAATTTATTCGCAGCGATCCTCCCTCTTTTATAAGCATTCTTTGCCAAGGATATATCAATGCAAGTAAATATGTTTCTAGAAACCACCCCAAATGAGCATAGGAAATCAAATTGATATCAAGGAGTACAACCTATGTAAACCAAAATATGGCCTTCTCAAAAAATTTTGCCTTCTAAACTACTCCCCCAAAACATGAAATTGTATTTATTTTTCTATATATTATCCCCTACCCCACACTACCATTATCCTACATAAAACAATCCCATTTAATGAAATTTTCAAAAGTTGGGACCTATTTGTTGCATTAAGTGAAACTAATTCAATGTAACATGAGCATACCCATGTCTTATGGCAGTTGTAACCATGATATTCCTTTAAAATATGTCTCACTCTATCCTTTTTTAAATTTATTTATTCATTATCTTTGGTACATCATTAACAACTTTATAATATTATAATAAATATCTATAATATCTTTGACATTTCTGTATTCTACTTATGAACTATGTTAAAGGGTAATGTTGAATAAATAGCCTTCATTAGAAAATATGCCAAACAAGATCGGTTGTCAAATTTAGTCATGTTGCCTAACCACAAGCCAACCCCTTATTTTTATTTTTCTTATTTTTATTATTTATTATTATTATTAAAAACACTCATACATATTATATAAATATATTTATATTTATTTATCCCCCTTTATTATACACATTTGATTATAGAGAGAGAGTGTGTACCAATATAAATTTAAAAATTATAAAGACAATAATCTTTATGTGTCTACTTTAGATTTGTCATAGACTACACTGACTAACAATTCTTTTATTTTATTTTATAAATCCCACTAACTGAAGACATGCAACCTTAACTAGCCATAATACTAATTTGGGTTTGAACTACACCACATGCCAAGGATAAGTTGATTAAAAACACTAATGAATTAAACCAAGATAGAAGACACTACCTAACAACCATTACTAAGGGGCATCACACACTAAGGTATAAGTGGAAGGGAAGTATAAAAATGCATCAAAGGAAAAAAAATTAGTTAGAATTAACAAGGAACAAAAGCTCAACGTGAGGGTCATTACAATTACCACTCAGTTGCTATAGATATACTTCACACATCAATATACCAAATAAGGGACTGCACTTATCTTATGTATCCATGGACATCCATTTATTTTAATTTCACCATAATGTTTTAACTTATTTTATATTTAATTATCTAAATAATCCAAACTATTGAATATTCATATTACATACGATATTTCATTTACTGTGTAGATATAAATGTAAAAAATAAAGTGATATTGAGATTACTATTAATATGAATGACATGAGGATATGATACTTGGCTTACTAATATTATAATATTCTCTCCATCTATGTATACTTTTCATAAATATTCCACAATGGATCTATGATTGCTCAGCTTAGTAAAATTACTATCAAAATCTACCAAGATGTTGTTAATAAGGCTTAGACACTTGTGGCGAATGGATATGTCCATTGTTTCCTATAATTATCTCTGTATATTTTTTAATTCTAATCTATGACAAATCCCTATGCCTTCCTTTCAATAATTTTCTCATAAAATTTATTTCCCTGGGTCTTACACACATTTTTTGATTTTGATCCCCTTTGCCTTGAAACCCTAACTCCACTTTTATCATAGTTTTGGCCTATAAAAATGAGTTATAAATATGGGTTGGACAACCCCAACAACACCTCACTAAGTTTTTAATAATTTCCTATATTCTAATAATTTGAAGAGGGGTCAAATTTCATGTAGTTCTCCCCTATGTGTTTGTGTTATTAATAATGATCCACGAGAATGTAATGTTGTTCCTTGGCTTTAGAAATTTTACAATATGAAACTTTGACTTTATTTTAGGTATTTAAATTTGACTTAGAAATAATTACTTTTGTGCATTTTTATATTTTGATGTATTATGATGTGCCTTAAGGATGTACATATATATTTTTCAATGTGCAATTGTAATGTTAGATGGACTCTAGATAAGTGTTAGGTATGAATAGCCTTAGGATTGATGTGTATAAATAGATGAATTCTTGCATAATTTCCCTCCATAACTGACATGTAAAATGTTTTTACTAACCTAATGAAATGGTTTAAATTTTAAAAATAGTCATTTGAGAAACCTAGGACATTTCTGGTGAAGGAAAACACTATCAATAATTGACAATGTTTGACTGTTGTTAACACTATCCAAAAAGGAGAAAATAATGATTGGGAATATGGTGGTAGTCTACGTAAGATTTTAGACTATTCTAGCATAGACTAGGTAAATCCTACATATAAATGATGAAAAAATGGTAAGGCTAAGTCCATAGTGTATTAACCTAAATTTGGTCACAGATACTTTATCATGCATATTTTATCCCTGTTTACCATCAATTGACACTTCACCAATTTAGCCTATCCTAAGCATAAAATAAGAATATAATTCACTAAAATATCCTTTATTTTCACCTATAAAAATTTCATTACTAATAAAAACACCTTGATGCATATGTATTCTTTGAATCATACCCAAAAACTAGCACCTTTCCTAAAGGGACATGATAGGAACAATTGACGTTCATTTATTGATCATGTCTTCCCATATAAGAAATCAAAATTAAAAATATTTAGGGTCAGATCTTACATCCTTAAACTCTCCAATGGGTCTTTTTATTACTTTAACAAATATAAAATCATATTCAATTCATTTATTAAGATAATCTAGGCAAGTTTATCAATCTTATCACAAGAGCTGACTTATAAAAGTACACATTGAACAAATTTTCCCTATTCTTTCCAAATATGTTTCCAAACACTTCAATTAGTCATGACCTAATCATGAATTCAATTTTATCCATACCTATCTAAGCGTGATCAAGTATTTAATCCAATTCTAGATGCATTCATATAATGAAAGGAGCATAATTGAACAAAACACGTAGGTGGGATAACTAGATGGAGGTTTGATCCCTCTTCAGAGTATTGGTATGTAGGAAATAGTCAAAAAATTATGGTGTTAAGGTATATAAAAAATCCAACTAATAATCATTTTCCTCCTTCACATATCCATTTTCTCCTTATGTCACCAAGCTATGGTTTACAACTTCAATAATTCATGCACAAGTCTCCATAATTTACAATGATCAAATTAGTGCAATAAAACATAATTTTCTATTACATAGAAATAACATTATTATATTTCATGACTATAGGAAATATAAATTTATACAAATATTAATGCTAAAAATATTCCCTGTATAATAGAGTAGGCATTATTAGGAATGGTAAAGGCATTCCAACCCTAGACTATGAAGTGTTGGTAACAAAACATCATAAAGGAAGCTTTAGATATGAAATTCAAAAATAAGGCAAATCATATATATTCAAAAATGAAGCATATCAAATCATGCTAGTATAAATGAAGGCACTTGCATAAATAAGAAAAGTGAAATACTAAACTAGCTAAGCTAGCCAATGTGGGATAAAGCCTCACATAAGACAAACTCACTAGAAGATGAAAAATATAGATAAGACACTAGAAAATGTAATAAATACACATGAAATACATACTCTAACCCCCCCCCCCCCCAACTCAAGTTAAGATAGGGACTAACAAAATCCAATGAATAAATAATGGCATATCCACAGTATGAGTCCTAGCAATTAAGCCTAATAAGGTAGTCATTTACAACATGTATCCATAAAATGAAGGTGGAATATGTTCTCATGAACACCCCCCAAGGACAACTTATGAAACCTTAAGCATGCCACACAACTCAAGGAAATGAGGTGATGTAAAAGGTTTTGTGAAGATATTTATAACATGTTAATGATTTAGAATGTACTCCAAGCTAAGAACACCATCTTGAATGTGTTGATGAATGAAGTGCATATGTACTCCAAGATAAGAGTACCTTAATGTGCTTGGTCTATTGATACACAACTGGGTTATGATATATATGAATTTCACTCTAGTTGTCACACCAAAAAAATAGTGAATGAATCCTGCATGAAGCTAAACTCTGTCAACAACTAAAGAAGCTAAAGAACCTACTCACTTATTATAGCTACTACCCTTTACTTAGCCTCTATATATGAAAGTGTAATAGCTTGCTACTTTTTGCACAACCAAATAATAGGTGAATAACCAAGATAAAATATATAGATAGAAGTGTAATGTTTGTAATCAAGAGGAACCTACCCAATCTAAATCATTATATCCAGCTAATTAAGTAGAACCCCTCATGTAGTGTAATCCAAAATGAGTAGTGCCTCGTAGATATGTCAAAATCCCCTGGTAGCCTACTAATGACTATCATGAGGGTCATGTTCAAAACTAGATACAATCCCAATTGCAAATGAAATATCAAGGTGAGTATGGGTTAAATACATAAGACTCCCAACCATCTGCCTATATAATGTAGGATCACAAAGTGGAATAACACAAGAGGCAGTGAGAGTCACTCCAAATTAAAAAGGAGAATAACTTGGCTTGCAATCAGCCATGCCAAAATGTTGAAGAAGATCAATGGTATATTTTTGATGAATAAAATAGATCCTTATATCTGACTGTGAAATATATAAACCAAAGAATAAATGCAAAAGACCAAGATATATCATGTTAAACTATGCTAAAAGTGCCTACTAAATAGTCTAAATTTGAAATGAGGAGTTGCATGTGAGAAGTATATCATTAACATTTAAGACAATAATAACAATGTCCTCCCTAATACATTGAATATACATTATGGGATCAGAGTGTCAATGAATAAATCTAGTGGAGAGAAAAATGAATCCATCTTTTAATTTCAATCCTGAGGGGCCTATTTGAGACTATAAATAGACCTCCTAAGTAGACAAACAAGAGAATAATCATGAGAAAACCTAGTAAGATACTCCATATAGATTTACTCATATAATTTTCTATGCAATAAATCACTCTTAATGTCCATCTGATATATTGGCCAACCATATGATGTAATAAGATAAAGTATAAGGTGAACATAATCCATCTTGGTAATGGGCACAAAAATCTTAGAGTAGTCAATACTTTTGACTTACAATAATCCCTTGGAAATAAGACATGCCTTATACTTGTCAACAGATGCATTAGTTTCATACTTGGTGTGGTAAATCCATTTGTACCTAACCAACTTTCTTCCCTTAGGAAGAGTGACCAAATCCCAAGTGTGATTCTTCATTAATGAAGAATACTCATTTATCATCACATCATTCCACTCTTGTATCCCATGAGCCTAAAGACTATGGATCCTTAGAGATTTCTTGACATAAAATTTTAGTACCCATAAAATGTGTACGATAATATCGAGTAGGTGGAATATCTTGTATGAATGGTGATACCTTAAAAACTTTAGTATAATCCCACCTAGTCATAGTGTCAACATTAGTGTGAACAAGATCCTCATCCTCTATAACCTCCTTAAGAATCTCTTGAACTAGCTCCTCAAATAATGAATCCTTGAGATGAGGTGAATCATAGAAAGAAGAAGGCATAGAATAAGATGAAGAGTCATGAGATGTGAAATTATCATCAAAATATACATGTGTTCAAAAATGAACATCATGAGTATCAAGTTCTAAAAGATGATAAGATCTCACATTTTCACAATACCATAAAAAAATCAAAGTTTTATTCTTCTTGTCCAATGCTTTCCTTTTCTTCTTTAGTACAAATGCCCAAGCAAGGCTCCCAAAGACTCATAAAAATGATACATCAAGCTTGGATCTAGACCAAGCCTCCTCCAAATTCATATGCTCAAGTGATTGATATGATGTGTGGTTCTGAATGTATTTCTCATAATTAAATACCTATGCCTAATAAATAAAAGGTAAATACTATGAATGCATCATGCAGTTAGCCATCTCCTTCAAATTTTGGTTCTTCCTCTCTGCTAAGCTATTTTTTTGTAGAGTATGTGAAATAAAATGCTACTCAAAAATACCATGGGATACTAAAAAATTAGTGAAATCTCAACTAAAGTACTCCCTCCATTATTTGTATGAAGCTTCTTGATGAAACTCAATGACTATTTCTTGACCAAATCCTTAAAGACTTTGAAGTGAGCAAAGACATCACTCTTTTACTTGAGGAAATAAACCTAAGTATACCTCCATAAATTATCAATGAAGGTAAGTGCATACTTAACTCCATTTAGAGTAAGAAAGACCACCAAATCACTATGTACAAGATCAAGTGGTGAAAAATCTCTCATGGACACGCCCTTAGGAAATATATCCTGATGTTATTTCCCTAATGCAAAACTAGGGAAGACTCCATCAAGATATAAAACTATAGGAATACCCTCTACCATATTATGAGTGCTCAACTCCTTCAAATATCTATAGTTTATGTGTCCAAATATCTCATGCCAAAGATCACTCTTAGAATTTGAATGAGAAACTAAACACATCCCTAGAAGAGGAGTATCATCAAACCCTCAAAATAGTAAAGTTGAGAACTATGATCAACAACACCCTGTGCAGTGAGTGTATGTGGCTCTAACAAAGCTAGAACTTCAGCACCCTGTGGTGTGAAAGTCACTATCTTGCCCTAACTAGAATGAAAAATCTAATATACTAAAAGTAGATTGGTGGTGATGTGTGGAACATATAGTGCATCATTGATGCGGCTACCATCTAGTTTTATGTCACCCTTCCTCTTAACAAAAATAAAGGAAGAATCTCCAACCTCAATATTAAAAGTGGAATTCAGACCAAGAGATACAAAGGACTCATTGGTATAAATCATATGGTGTGAAGTACCAGAATATAGAACCCAATTTTTTTAAATAGGTAACTATGATCTCCCAACAACATTAAGTGTTTTCCCATGCTCATGAGATGAAAGATTGGAGATGTATATCTTATGTTTCCTAATAACATCCTCTAAGTTTTGTATTCTTTTGAAACACCTAGACTCTTCATGGCCAGTCACCCCACAATAGGATCAAGATAGGTTAGACTTATTCTTGGATTTGTAAAATGGTTTGGGTTTAGGTGAAGTAGTATTGGTGGGCTTAGGTGTATTTTGAGGTGGAGGAGGAGTGTTTTTATTTTTACCCTTAGATTTTCCATTAGACATAGGATTTGAGGCCACTAATGCTTTTTGAGAGGTGGAAGACTCAAGTTGAGACAATTTGGATTCTTCCCTAGTGAGTCTCTCATAAAAAACTCTAAATCTGGAATTTTGAATGTGGTACCTAATGCATCCATACTATAGAAAAAGGTAAAAGCAAAAAAAATGAATGGGCCACTCAACTTAAATAAGATTAATTATGCACATTCTTCATCCTTTTACCTAGTCCACTCCCCTTCAACTATTTCAATAAATGCTTAAAATTTGTGAGGTAATCTACAAAAGAAGTAAAGTCATCTAGATTTAATAAATTAAGCTCTACTTCAAGCTATGTTTCTCTCAAGTGATCTACTTTTCCAAATAAACCCTTTAATTTAGTCCACATTTTAAATGGAGAATCACACCCATCAAAATGAAACAAGATACTATCACTCACATATCCTCCAATCAATCCCATACATTCTTTAAACTTACACTGATGCTAAAAAATTTCAAATTTTGATGTAAATTGTGGTCGTGTTTCATTCATTAGGGACTATAATTATTTGAACTTTATGATTATTTTCATTTTAGGTTTCCATGTGTGGTAATTACATGTATTCAAAGGCTCACAATGGTCAAAAACATAAGTAGAATCCATGCTAACTAATCACCAAAAGTAGAAAGAATGCAAAGGGTACACAAAATCAACACCAAAACAACCCCCCAAAACATTGTATTATAGGATCCCACCAATTTTGGCACTTTATAAAAATAGTGAATTTTTACAATTTAATGACACCAATGGATAGATAATAAAAAAATGTGCACTTTTAAAAAAAATAGAATTCAAATCTGAGTTATGGTTCAAAAGTTATAAGTGTTACAATTTCCCATAAAATGGGTTTGAACAATTAAAAAAACATTACAAATAGATTTTAGTGACCAAAATAAAAAATAAAATAGTCATCCAACCACTTTTTGGAACCATAATTTTTTCATAGACTTCAAAAATCCAACTAAAGTGAAAAATAACTAGCTAGGTGACCCCTATACATGTGCAAACAAGTTGGACTTCCTCTTAAGAAAAAAATACAACTATTAATGCAAATAAAATGAATGAATAGTTGTTTTGAGAGGAAAGGAAAGGTAATTAATGTTGTTTTTATCTTAAATCCCTCCAAAGGCCTTAGTTTAATAGATCTTTCAACACCTTTGATCTTTTAGCAGCATAAAACAAACTCCATTCCAACCAAAGTGCCTTAGCATAGAACATGATGCCCCTTGCTTGTGGAAAATGATGCCTCTATTCTCCTTCAATTTCTCAAATCCAACACAAGTTGGATCTCAATGCGTAAAAAAGTTGAAAGAGATGAGGGATGCCATAGTAGTTCTAAAAAAGTTTCTTGTAAGAGAAAAACAAGATGCCACTTTTCAGGTCAATGCCTTAAGCATGCAGATAGATTATGTCAAGGGAATAAATGTGGGTCTAAAACATAGGTCTCTACAAATCTTTAATGCCACTTTCTAGTAGATCTAAAAATTGGATTAAAAATAAAATAAAGACACTAATATTTTGGCTTTCAATGCTTTATTACTCAAAAACCAATGCAGATTTGAATATCCAAATAAACTTAGCATAAAAGAATACAACAAAAGCGCTAAAGTCATAATTCCAATGCCTCTTGCTAGTAGTTAGGAAGATTTAAAACACTACTCTAATTTTTAATGCCAAGTTAATATCTTCAATGCCAAAGTTCTAGATAATGACACCACTATGTATATCTTTAAAAAAGGAAGTGTTAAGCTAGAATCAAATTTGTCTTTTCTAACGCCTAATAAATATGAAATGCCTTGGAAAAATAAATTATTCTAATGCCTTAGATATTGGTCTCTTAAGAATTCTCTCCAATGCTCATATGTATAAATTACAAAAAATAATAGAAATAACAATGCCTATATTTGAAATGTCTTCAAATGGAACGTTCCATAACACAAAATCACTCCAATGCCTTGTTTTAAAGATAGCAAAGGATGAAAAAACATCAAAGATGGATAATAGTGCCAAGATCCCCATGCTAGTTTACTACCTTAGAAGTAACAAAATCTTCCAAAACAATAAAATCTTTGAAAAGTCTAAAAAGAGGCACCAAAGGGCACCAAGATCTTCTCATACACCTCTCTTCTATGCTTCCTCTTCATGACAAGGGAAGAAGTAGCAACAAGATGGAAGTGGAATAAAATTATCTAAATTGCAATCTAATGGATGGTTGTAACATATTTAGGGATCCAGTACCATGTTAGGAATGGTAAAATCATTCCAACCCTTGAATCCAAAGTTTTGGAAACAAAACATCACAAAGGAAGTTGCAGATATAAAATGCAAAAATAAGCAGATCATATATATTCAGAAATGAAGCCTATCAAAGCATGCTAGTAAAAATGAAGGAACTTGCATATATAGGGAAAGAAAAATACTAAACTAGCTAATTTGGCCAACGTGGGATAAAGCCTCACATAGGAAAAACTCACTACAAGATGAAAAATCTAGCTAAGACACTAGAAAATGTGAGAAATACCAATGAAATATATACTTTAACATGCATTATCTTATCCCAATGAAAAATCTTGCAACCTCAGAGATAATAATTTTACAAATGAACTATAAAACACTCAATTAAACAAATTTATTTAATAATCCTAACTTTTATTAGTAATAAAATTTTACTCAATTACATTTATTTTAAATGGTTATTTGCACTAAATTTGGGATTCAATAAAATATTATCAAAAGTGATAATAAAAACCTAAAAATAATGGCACCAATAAGAAGGGATAGAAAAGGTAAATCAGCTTGATTAGAATTCTCTTATCATCACCTTTATCTTTTCATAACTTTGATCCAAGATTGAGACTTGTATTCTCTTGCTTGATTTATTGTTTTGTTGGATTGATTCAAAAATTTACAATGGCTTCAAGAGGCTATGGATGTTGTTAATGGCTTGATAAGAGCTTGGATGGATTGATGGAGTTACTATAGCTTGCACTTGTTCATTCAATTTCTCATTAGATTGAGAAAGGGAGGGAGTCTTGGTTTTATAGAATGGTGGAGGAAGATTTTATGGTCTAAATTTAAATTTTGGGCCATTAAGATCTAGGCTGGAGGATTTTCCATGTAATTTTTAATTCCATGGAATCCTCTACAATAGAGGATTCTAGAGGAGGAGGGATAAAATGGAGATATTTCTAGAATTCTCCAATGCAAGAAATCTCTTTATAGGTTTTTAGGGGTTTAGGAGAGGCTAGTGTAGGGTGGTGGGTGGGTAGTTAGGATTTTATTGAATTTTAAATTGGCTAGTGGGATTAGGGAGTAGGTTAGTAGGTAATGGGCCTTGTTAAGGTTTATTAAGGTGGGATTAATTGGTTTTAAGGGATTTTAAAGGTTCCATGGGGTATAGGAATGGGTATGGGGATTAGGCTTAAAAGGTTAAATAAGGTTAGGGATATGGTAATTAGGCTAAATTAGTGGGAATTAAGTAAAATTAGTGGGGAAAGCATATTTAAATGCATACATTTTACCCCTCTTTGAAAGAGTGTTATAAGCAAGGAAAAGTAACAGTCTTTAAATAAAAACCATAATTTGGGATTTGACATTGATTGGGATATGATGTTGATGCCCCCTCGAGGGAGCATGCAAGGAGGGCAATGGACCTGGATGGTCACTTGATTAAAGATTCTAGGATGGGATTTGGATTTTGAGAGAGAGGAACCAACTACATGATCACGTGTAGGATTTGAGGGTGCAAGAGGATGAGAGGTTGACACATGTGCAAGGAGAGATTCATTTGTTGTAGACTTGCATCACCCAAAGAGATGGAGACCTTGACCAGCTCCAAATATAGGTAGGATTAATACAAGGTTAGGTATTATATAGGGATGGGTAGATAGCAGTGCTATAGGCACAAGTTAGCCAGAGGGATGCATAAATCCCCTCTTTGCAGACCCAATTTGCTCAGTGAGATAGTTATTTGGGGCAGGCCCATACTCAGATTACATCTTTATAGGGGTAGGTGGATGGAGTCCTTGGTCAGATAGTCCTCCTATAAACACACATCTAGGATTTATAGAGTGAGATGGAAATTTTGGAGAGGGCCCAAGACATGGTAGATGTGGGGCTTCAGGGATAGGGGATGGTGGGTGTTATGAGCTAGATTATGTTGATTACTTAGGAGGATCAGTACTATAAGACTTTATATGAGGCAATCATTCAATCTGAGAGGTGATCAGGATCCTTTTAGGCTAGCCAGTCATCAATTTGTCAACCATCCAAGAGCTGAGGGTTGAGACCATTATCCTCACCCCAATCTTGACATTTTTTGGACATTTTTTATGTATATGTATCAAGGGTGTACTATAGCTCATTCATTCCCCATGGTCTTCATGTAACTTATACATATATTTTTTGGCATGGATCCCATGTGGATATTGTATTTTTATTCATTAGATATATGTACGATGATTTATTTTGATATTTCCATGGATGGTATTATGATGATATGGTGCAAGGATTTTTGTGATGTTATGATGTTATATTTATGATGATGTTCATTGTTTTGACTCATGCTTTATGGTACTATGATGATGTGATAGACCTAGTGTTATTTATGATGATGTCATGCATATGATGATGTTATTTGTGGTTATTTATGATATTTTTTGTTATGTGAAGATGACGTGCTTGATGATAATTGTATATGGTGATGATGTTATCTGATGTGATGCCCTTAATGTCATTTGATAATTATGATGATTACTATTTGGTTATTTTTCATAGGTTATGGGTATGTGATGTTTTTGATGTACTATGAGTTGATGATGATGTGATGTTATTTAATTTTAGTGGTTAATGTTAATAGATGATGTTATTTTTGCATTTACATTATGATGAGGTGAAAATGTGATGTTATTTTAATTGATGTTATTTTGGTTAGTGCACATGTGATATTTTCTAGATCATGGATGTATGAATATGTTATGGTAGATGCTTAGATGAGATGGTTTAATTTATGGATGAGATTATTGTTGTAATTTTATTTAGATGAACTTAATGATGACTATGTAGTGATGTGATGCTTTTATATTATAGTTTATTATGGATGGGTAATGTGTGTGATATATGGATATGATGGGCCATGGTTTATATTATTATGCTTATGTTAAATGGATTGTATGATAGATTCATGATATGGTTAGTTCAATATATATTATGGGTTATGATGGATTGATGATGGATGTGATGGATATTTTGTGAGTATTTTATCCCTTTTTGTCAATAGAGATTTCATCCCCTTGATTAGTATTGTAGTCCAAATAGGAACCAGGCACCATGTAGGTATAGCGGATAAATAGGAGGGTTTTGGTTGTTGGATTAGGGTAGGATGTGGGTGGGATCAAGATCAATATTACCTCTTTTATAAGGTTACCAATTCATCCATTTATGCAATCCTTTTTGTTGTTGCATCTTTGTGAAACATGCCAATGGTTATGGAAAGGTTTCTAGCATTAGAAGAGTGATGCATTGAAAGGGACTCCATTTTAAAGGATGCCCATTGGGGGGGAATACTCAATGGTTATCAAAGCCATATTTTTCCCTAGTAAATAGGTACAAAACTTTTTCTAATTAATTATAAAAATAGTACACTCATAAGCACAACCATACACAACTATTCTCAAAACAAACATTTAAAACACCCATTTATGTAGGATGATAATGGATGGATATCGATAGGGTAGATGAGGGTGTAGGATGATGGAGATAGTGGTTGATCTACCCTTGGTTAGGGAAAATAGGACCATTTGTTGTCTACATAGTCTGACAAGACCTTAGGCCAATGTAGTTCTTGCTAGTGGATAGATGATGATGATGATGATGATGATGATGATGATGATGATGATGATGATTTAGTGATTAGAAAGTGATGATGATGAGGTATTCAGAATGTAATGGATAATGATTAGTGATGATAAGGTATGATATAGGTGATAAGATTAGGATAATGGGTGGATAGGAGACGTTAAAGGATATACAAAGTATTTACAAGTTGTATGATTCTTGAGGACTTAGTCTTAGGATAAGGCTCAAATAATAAGCTACAAAACTAGGGATCCAGATGATATTTTAGAAATTAGGATGACAAATATTTCCTTAGGTAGATAATGATTTTATTATAGTATGACCCTCCACAATGATAGTGGGAAGGGATGAAATGTAGGCATATGGATAAGGTAGTTTTGACAAAATGTTTGTATGCACTAGTTGAGGCTAAAAAAGAGACATATTTGTCAAAGAAGACTTGAAAAGGGATGATAGGGATAGTGAATATTGAGATGGTACTTGGGGAAGGGATACATGGTTTCCCAAGTGTGGATATTATGTTTAGGAGGATCCCTTTAACAAGTGGTCCTTGGATATCCCTTTCTTCACCTACTGAAATGATGATACTACCTTGCTATTGATTTTATTGATAGATTCCCACTATTGAGACCAAGGTCAAGATATCATTACTATGGGGGAGTTGGTTTTCACCATAGTACTTACCCAAGGCACCAATGATTTGGTTTTTACCATTAGACATTTTTTTAATTTTTTTTAGGGGATGGGAATGGATGGAGAAGGAGGCACCTTATAGACGAAGGATATGGATGTGGAGTCTAGGCATAAAAGCACTTGAGATGCATGGATTTCATGGGATCATCTAAATAATCTCCTTTCATTGTGGCTAATTTGTAAGCTCTTGATCCAAATTTAGCAATGATAATATAAGGGCCTAATTAATTAGCTTCAAACTTTCCCTTCTTATCCCAGTCTACATTAGTATTTTTATAATTTTCTTTAAGAACCAGGTCACCTACTACAAATGACCAGGTTTGGACCTTTTTACAGTATTTATTCTTAAGCTTATTTTGATAGGCTCATAAATGATTTAGAGCTCATTGTCATTTATCATCCAGGATTTCTAACTCTTGCAGGCATTCTTGTTGGAGATTTTGATTAGTGACGATGCCCCATAGTGAGAGATGAAGAGAAGGGAGTTCTACCTCCATGAGGAGTATAGATTCAACTTTATATACCAAGGTCTAGGGATTAACTCCTATATGTGTGAGAACACTAGTGTGATAGACCCATAGGGTAGGATAAAGTTGAGTATGCCAGTTATGCCCCGCTTGGTTGATAGTCTTCTTCAAGATTTTGATCAGTGTCTTATTTTTTTCTTCTACCTAACCATTGCCTTAGGGGTAATATGGGGTATAAAAATGTTGTGTAATGTGATATTTTTGACATAAGGCTTCCACATCTTGATTTTTTAAAGATTTATCATTATCCGATATTATATTAACAAGAATGCCAACACGATAAATTATTTGATTAAGGATAAATTTTGAAATCTAGAGGCCTATTATATATGTTAATAGCATTAACTCTACCCACTTAGTGAAGTATTCTATAGATGTGATAATGAATTTATGTTCATCCAATGAAGTGGGATTAATTTTTCCAATCAAATCTAAGCCCCATATAGAGAAAGACCACAGGATCATAATAGGTTGTAGCTCTTGTGTTGGTGTATGAATGATATTCTCATGCTTTTGACAATCAATGTAATTTTGAACATATCAACATGCATCTTACTCCATGGTTGACCAATAATATCCAGTGTATGTTTGACCAATAATATCCAGTGTAGAGGAGATTTTTAGTTAAGGCCATTCCACTAATGTGCCCTCCATAAATACCATCATGGACCTCCTTGATGGCATGAGTTGCCTCATCTGATGTGAGACATCATAGCAGGGCTCCATCATAACCACATCGATAGAGTGTGCTTCCAAGGATGGTATAATGGGTGGTTTAATAGATGAAATTTTTTCATTGATGGTGGTTAAGGTTGGGTGGGAGGATATTTTTGTGAAGGTACTGATAGTGTCATGGTACCAAGGTAGACTAGGATTATTTATAGAACAAATTTGAAAGGGGGCTAATGATTTATGGGATAGAATGAGAAAATGTTCAATAAAAAATGTCCTTCTAAGACATATTTAGGAAGGTCAACTAATGAGCTAAGAGTTGCCATAGAATTAGGTACCTTGTTACTTCCTTGTGGTACTTACTCAAATGTGATGGATTGGAAACTTGTTTTTAGTTGATATACTAATTGTTTGTAAGGAATCAGTTTATCATCTTTTATTTGGAAATATTCATTGACCTATTTTATGATTAACTATGATTCTCCAAATACTTGTAAGTGTTGGATATTCCATTGGATATCAAGTATATTCTTGCTATGAGGGCCTCATATTTAGATATATTATTAGTGTAGGGGAAAGAAAGATGGAATGCCTTTGGAATAAGGTCACCTTATAGGGTGACCAAAAGGATACCTGCCCCAGATCCATGAGTAGTGAATGACCCCTAGAAATACAATTTATAGCCTTATTTTTGTGATTTATGCATGATGGACTCATCTGGGAATGTTGTTATAAGTGGCTCGATTGACTCTAGTGATGCTTCCAAAAATTGATCCATGATGACTTGTACCTTGATAGATTTTTGATTGACATACTCAATGTCAACTTCACTTAGTAACATGATCCATTTCATTACTCATCTTGTTAATGTTGCTTTGGATAATAAATATTTAAGAGGATCAACTTTGGATATTAGTTGTACTTGATTTTTGAGCATATAATGCTAAAGATTTCATGATGCAAAGACAACAACTAAATAGGCCTTTTCTACTGGTGTATAGTTTAACTCATATGATATGAGTGTGTGAGTGAGATAATAAATTGCCTATTCTTTGTCTTTACCATTATGTTGAGCCAATAATGCATCGATGGCACATGGTGTAGTAGATATATATATATATATATATATATATATATATATATAGGAGTAAAGGTTTTCCCAAAACTAGAGGTGATAAAATAGGTGGATTTGCCAAGTATTGTTTAAGACTTTCAAAAGATTTTTGGCATTATTCATTCCAATAAAAGCTGTCCCCTTTCTTAAGTAGATGGGTAAATGGGTGACATTTGTCAACAAGCTGAGAAATAAATTGCTTGATTGCCTGGAGCTTACCCTGGAGGCTTCATAGTTGCTTGAGTGTACATGGAGGTGGAATTTCAGTGATGGCTTGGACTTTTTCTTGATCCACTTCAATTCCTCTTCATGAGATAATGAACCCTAAAAATTTTATATATGTTACACTAAAGACACACTTCTTAGGATTTAGCTACACCTTATATTCTCATAGTCTTTCAAATATCATTTTGAGGATAGTAGGATGTTCAGTTTGCAATCGTGACTTTCCCAAGATATCATCCACATAATCTTCCACTATATCATGCATCATGTCATGGAAAATGATATTCATTACATATTGATAGGTGGCCCCATCATTTTTTATGCCAAATGGCATGACCTGATAGTAGAATGTACCCCATGGTGTGATGAAGGCCATTTTATGATGATCCTCAGGTGTGATATTGATTTAGTTATAGCCCAAAAATCCATCTATGAGGCACAAAATTTCATAGCCTATTATTTATTCCATGATCATATTTATGTTAGGTAATGTAAAGTCATATTTTGGGCATACCTTATTAATGTCTCAAAAATTTATACATATCTGAATGTCACCCTATGGTTTAGTAATAGGAATAATGTTAGATATCCAATCAGAGTAATAAATGGGGTATATGAATCCTGCTTCCAAAAACTTTTGTAATTCTTCTTTAATCAAAAGTGCCACCTTTGGATGCATTTTATGCAATTTTTTAATAGGTTTAGCATTAAGATGAACATCAAGGTGGTGGACCACTAATGAAGGATCCAAGCTGGGCATGTCTACATAGCTCCAAGTAAACATGTCAATAAACTTTCTTAATAATGTGCTAAGAATTTTGTGCTCTGAGTGAGTAAAAGATGACCCTAGTTTTACTATCTTAGGATTTTCTTCAGTTCCAATGTTAATTTCTGTCACTTCCTCGATGAGTGAGGGTGATTGTTCTTGGAGATAAGGGGGATATTTGACTTTTGGCATGTTAGAGGCAAAAATTATGGGAAACTTAGTATTAATATCTAGGTAATCTTCTGATTGAATGAAATTAAATGGGATGTCATCTAGCTTTATAGAAGACTCCTCATCATCTTTAGAACATTCTTCTTCTTCTTGTATATGCAATTATTATCATTCTCCAAAATAAGTTGATTCACATAAATTGATAGAGAAGCCCTTCTTATCATTACATGATGGTATAAAGTTCTTACCCCCAAGTATTTGAGGATGGCCTCATCATTTTAGAACATATCAAAGGTAGGATCTTGTTTGGAATCCTAGTCTATGAGGGCAGGGTAATGGAGGGAGACACTAATAGTGGATATGTTAGTATCAAGAAAGAGGTTTGTAGTATCTAACTCTTTGAAATAACTATAGACAAATCCTATTTCAATATCTTCATCAAGGAGAGATTGCTCATTATCCAAGATATAATCCATGATGATATTGATCGAGTCACTACCACATAGTTTATAGCCTAAACCATAATAGAATGAATTCTATTGGACCTCAATTGGCTCCAATCATCCCTGTTCTTCCTTGCCTAATCCTTTGCCTTTATAGTTCATATTTTCCATCATATGGTGGACCATGGGTAATGTTGTTTAGATGAAATAACCATGTCATCATCAAGGAGAAGCCAAGAAACATCACCATCTTTAACATATTCCTCAAATAAAAATCCTACACTTTCAAAATATCTGGGCCCAAATTGATATCGAAAAGATCTAGTTTCCTTCTTATCATGGAACCCATAGCTATAGGGAGATAATAGAAAATAGCCAATGCATAAGGTTTTATATTCATATTCTTTGCAAACAATGGATGTGATTTTTAGTTTGGTAAACTCTAGTTTATGTGTGAATGTGGATGTTATTTGATTAGGATAAATATATTTTGCATCCATTAGACTAAGGATAGTATTCTCAACATGGTGTTATGGGGAGATATATTGATCCATCTGAAAGCTATGATGGTCAATGATTCTTGGAATAGTTACCTCCATGTCTGAATGAGGAAACTTGAGACATTGAAGTAGGGTAGATGGAATTGCTTGCATTTCATGAATCCAAGGTCTTTTGAGAAGCATATTATATGGTAAATCCACATTAACTACATGTACCAAATTTTGATGCACCATGGGCCCCATAATGACAAGGAGATAGATAGACCCTACTAATGGTCTTTCATTATCATAATAAGCTTTTGTCATAATCAAGGTGGGTTGAGTGATGATTTTGAGTACCCCATATTTTTTAGGAAGTCCACATTACACAAATTAAGCATAGATCCTCCATCTATAGGGATGTGGGAGACACGATGATGTGCAATGGTGACTTTGATGTATAGTTGATAATTATGATGGGGACCAACTGGTGATAAATATTGAGCACTGAAGTTGAGTTATGGGGAAGGGGATATATATGCCACAAGTTCCTAGAATTGATTTGTATCTAGGTCACTCAACACATTTAAATCCTTGATCACTTGGTTTAATATTTCTTGATGTGAGGTGGATGTCTTAAGGAGATACATGAGGGAAATTTGAGTAAGGGTCTTTTCTAGCTATTGAATGATATCATATGATTTTTTTGACCCATTGGCAGTTTTCCTATAAGTATTCTCCTTAGGTGAAGTAGATGATGTAGAAGGTTGTTACAAAGGTATTTCTAGAATGACTATTTCATTATGCAGAGTGGTGATGGTGCAATTGGTGGTGGCCCAGTTAATCTTCAAGATGGGAGAAGTGGATGGGGTGGATCTAAAAATTTGCCAAATTTTTATGATTTTAATGTAATGATAGGGGAAAACATGATAATTGGTGCAATTGGAGGATGATGTCTTACCCTGGTCTCATTATGGCCTCTGATTTCTTTGCTCATGTTTTGGAAGAGGATCTCTAAGTTATCCATTTCCTGACTAATTTGGAATAGGTTCCCTTTCAAGTTCTATGTCTTCTTTCTCAATTAAGTCTTGGATATAATGATTTCACTACATACAATTCTCAGTATCATGCCCCTTTACCCTATGGAATTTGCAATATTCATCCTCATGGTACTAATCAGGTTTAGGCTATTGATTATCCATAGGTCAAATCTCTGGTAGAGTTATCATATTTGCTTCAATTAATTATTCCAAGACAATTTCTAGTGATACCCCCAAACCAATTAGGGGCCTTTTTCCTATATGAGGTTTAGGTCTTCCTTATGGAACCTTAATAGTGGAGACATTAGGTGATTGTGTGAAGCCTTTCTTTGGATTATCTGCACATGTTGTGCTTTGTAATTTGTTAGTCCATCACCTAAGACCTTAGGTTTATTAGAGAAGGAATTTTTTTTTGTATTTTGATTTTTCTCATTATGAGAAAACAACTTGATAGTTCCCTTTTCAATAAGGTCCTTTTTGATCTGCATTCCCTTCTCTATGATTTCATCAAAGGCCTTTGTACATTATAATTTTAGTTGCTACTTTAGTTCCATATTGAATTTGTTGACAAAGATTTTATCTAATTCCTTCTCAAGCACACTACATCTTAGGTGACTTTCCAACCCCCACCATCATTGTAAGAAGTATACCAGGCTTTCCCCATTTATCTATTTTGTTTTATAAAGGTTGATAATGGATATGTCATGCTCTATGTTGAAGGAGAAATTCCTAACAAATTACTCGATCAGTTCTCCAAAGCTTGAGATTGACCCTTTAGGTAAATGCATGAACCATTATAATGCTAGTCTGGTTAAACTCTTGGGGAATAACCTTAATAGGTAATCATCTTCATATGCAACCTCATGGCCTGTGACATAGAATTATTGTACATGGTCCCTTGTATCCCCCTTTCCTTGATACTTCTCAAACTTTAGGACTTCAAAATGCAAGGGGAAAGGGATTTGTAGAATGTTGATGTCTAGAGATGATGAGTAAAAAACTTTATATTTTTAATTTAAGGGATTGAGACTGAGGATCCACCTATTGTAGGTTTTCTTTCATCATCTTCCATTCTTAGGCAAAGGTAGGATTCCCAACCAGATTGATGAGTTGATTTTGGCTTCCTTGTGTAATATGGGTAAGGGTGTTATTAGTGACAACGTGATTGGTATGGTTGCATGTATTGGGATTGTTATTGGCATCATCAAAGTTTTGGACATTGTTAGAGGTGTTGGTATGGTGTTGTGGTGATGATGGTTTTTTTATTATGGAGGAAGAGATTAATTTGTTGTGTTAGTTGGTACAAGTGGTCTTCGATGATAGCATGTCTCCTATTAACCTCAATATGTTGATTAACAAGGGGTAGTTGTTCTTATCTTTCTTCTAAGAACCCATGGTATAATTATTGATAATCATGGGGACTTAGATAGGTGGATGATGTTATTTAGATGAGTGTGATCATAGTTTGGATGCAAGGTATCCCCAATTTCTATGGTTTGGGCTAATACTTCATCTTAGTTTTAATATAAGTAGTGATCAATGAGGTGATGGATGTCATCATTATGGAGGAGATTATTTTTATCGATCTCTACTTGAGGTGAGGGTATATCACTATGAATGTCCTTATATTCCTAAGTTGGGTTTTGGATCCTAGCATGATTTTCTTGATTTGAGCCTTGTCTTAGGAGAAGTTGAGATCAGGTTTAGATGGCCATGATAAAAGAGTGGGAAGATGAAGTGTGATGAAATATGATATGGGTGTTTTTAAATATTAGTATTAATCAAAAGATCAGATTACTAGTGGTCAAGGATTGTGAATGTTGATGGATGAGACAACTAGAAATTATCAAAAAACAAGAGCCTTTTAAGAGATCAATCTAGCAAGAATATGAGGAGGTGATGGGATCAAATATCTTTGTCAATTATAAATTGGATGAGTGAATGGATGTTAGGGAACAAATATGCTAGATAGAGACAATAGGATAAGGATGGGTGCTAGATTGAGACCTTATAAGGCTATGTTTAATAATAACTCCTAGTTATGACAGGAAGATGAATATTGATATGTAGGGGTGAGTGGCCACCAATAGTTTGATTTTTCATCAATGACCAATATCCAAAGTGGGGATGAGATAGGAATAAGTGGATAGGAGTGATATATATATATATATATATATATATATATATATATATATATATATATATATATATATTATATGATTAGTGTAGAAGTTGTGGACAAGGACTACATCACAAGATAGGTGGATGGGGGAGAGAATGATTAGGACAAAAGATACTAAGATGAGTGGTATGTACAAGGGTCAAAAATGAAAAACTAAGATATATATAATTATTTACTTAGGGATAGGTGGGTACAAGAATAAGACAAAATGGATATGGGTGATCAAATATGATGTGTGGATAAATATGGATGAGTTACATGATGTCGGGGAAAATACGATAAATGGATTATGTGGGTGAAAGATGGTTTATAGGTGATGTGAATCTAATTAGGGATGTGCTAGGATGTGGACTATTTATGGATTATGGGAGGAAATAAAAATATTGACTATATAGATGGTTATTCAATAGGATGATATAAAGAGTGGGATGGGGAAGGATATAGATAGGTATAGGGTATATGGACAAATGAGATGAATTAGATGTGGAATAAAGGTGGAAAAATAAGGATCAAATTCTAAGTGGGGGATGGACTACGGTTCAACCAATAAATAGAGGTGGGATGTGGATGACTTAAAGATGATATGGATGGGCAAGGATATACTTTCATGATAATGATGTGGTCGAGAGGGCTATCTAATTGTGAAAATATAATAGGATGGATATGTGAGTATTATAATGGAGATGGGGTGGGGGTAAGATATAATAGATGTTTTAAGATGCAAAAGGGGGATGTATTAATATGGGATGAGCATGATATAGTGTCCTAGGATATGGGTAAAAGGATAAAGATGTGGATAAGTTATGATATGTATAGATTAGCAGAGGAGAAATATGAATTCAATGGTAGATAAGGTAAGGATATATGGAAGATGGGTGAATTGATATGGACAAAATATGGGTATTCAAGGATGTGAGGTGGATTTGATGTGTCAAAATATGGGATTAGCAAGGTGTGGGAAATGATATGAAAAACAAAGGTGTGAAATGGATTTATAACTATGGGGTGGATGATATGAGGAGAATATGAATGTGAATAATGTGTGGGGCCTAGGTTTTATGGTATGAATAGTATGTGATACTCAAAAGGAATATGAATAGATAGGGGATTTCTATGGATTATGACCTATGAGGGTGGATGGAAGGGATAATGATGAAAGTGATATAGAGAGAATGGAATAGGGAATGATGATAAATAATGCATACTAAGTGGGGGGTAGAAGAAAGTAGTTATGGAATGATACTAGGAAAATGGTATGAAATGGAGAGAAATTATCTCTATATGGTTTTCTAAGGTTATGTACACACAAAAGTCAAAGGTATGGCCGACTTAGCTTATCAAACACCCAAATAATCATACAAAAGTATAGCCATATTTAGTAAACCATATGGGAGTGTAACTTGATGTCCACACCATCTAATGGCTACACAAGTGAGGTTGTAGGCCAGTGACTTGTTACAAAATTGATCAAACCCTCTCAACCTTGCTTGCACTTGATGGTCATTTGGGCACTGATACTGACACTGGTAGTGGAACACCTATTATGGCTGAAGTCCCCTATGATAAATTATACAAAAGGCTCTAGGGGAGTCCCCAATATATGTAGTGGTATGTTGGGGACTAACTCTATATAAGAGGCTATCTGATTGCCTAGGGTATATGGACTTAATCATCTTCACTCCATGAAACCCTTTATGGGGAATTCTTCTTAGACCATAATGATAATTCTCTCTTGATTGTTATACTCTATTGAAACATAGAGTGTGGTTAGTGCATGATGGTGAAATCCATGACACTAAACCCTAAAGACTAAGCCATGTGCGCGGTGATGAAATCCATGTAATGTTCTATCTTAAGGGGGGGATTAGGCACACAAGCAAGCTCACGATACAATTAATTAACCATTTTTAATTACTTATGTGAGCTTCACATGATATGACAAATTATGTACAAATAATAGACACACAACAACCAAATATTTATAATTAAGAAGATAATAATTGATTCAAATCATAATTTTGTAACTATGGTAAATGTTGAACAAAATCAATCAAAATGGCACCCCTTATTACAAGCACAAAGGGTTAGAAATCAATAGGGGTTCCTTAAAATCCCTCCAAAACCTACAAAAAATATTAGTCAATTGACTACTACAATATTGCAAGTACACAGAGCAATACCACAACCAGAATAGGCAATACCGCTACTAGGATCAAATATCGCTAATGTCAAATAGTGGGATTATCTGTAATACCACTAATGGAATAAATGAAACCATAACTCAAGAATAGATTCAAATGGAGGTATTGTAAGACTCGGACTACCTATGCCAAATTTATTCTAATAAGTCTTAAAAATTATACAAATTAAAATAATTATAGGGCTTCATTTTTAATACAATTAATGATAGGCAGGGGACTACATAAGCCTAAACTAACTATAAAAATCTTAAACTAACCCTAGAGATTCTATCATAATATACCACTACTCAAAATGACAATACTACTATTTTTAGGGCAATCATACAATTATCAAAGTAGCAGTATTATAAGTTTCCCCTAAATTAGTCAAACAATGGTTTTAATAGTGTCTTTCAATTTCAATGGTCCCTATAAGATAGAATGTTCTTTTGAGATAAATACTCAAATTTTACAAATGACAATAGACAAGATATGAAGAGAAATGTTTGTTAGGTTGCATTTAGATAAAAATGATACTTGGTCTTAAAAGATGATTTTTTGGAAACTTACTACACCCAATACAATTCTCTTTTTGCTACAGAAAACTAGATTGAATACTAATGAGGTAACAAGAATTGATGAGGTAGGAATCTTACCAGTTTGTGATGATTAAACAATACCACTACTTACAGGTCAATACTGTTATTCCTAGAGTTGTGGGATTTTTGAAGACCAGTAAAACCTTCCCCTTTCTCTAAAGTGGTCTTCCCAACTCCTTTCCTACACACAAGTTAGACTACAGAAGACAAGTAGGCTATATAAATATAGTGAGGTCAAAGATAACTGATAATATGAAGTCAACCACTATTTCTTGCAATACCACTATTGGGATTTATGTTACTACTATTACCATTGCAATACCATGACTTAAAAAGTGGTGGGATTGTCAAAAATGTGTCAACAACCTTAGTTTTAGTAAAATATCACCCTGACCTACACATAGCAAACAAATACACCTAACAGCAAGGACACAATCAGCTTGATATAATCAAAATGAAAAATCCTTAGTAAGGGACAATATTACCACTGGAATCTCCAATACTACAAGTAGTAGGTAAATATAGTAACTATCAAAGTCATGGTATTATCAAAACCTAAAACCCTTCTAAAGACCCTAACCATTAGTGGCCTAACTAACAATATCGTGAGTCAAGATGATGATACCGCTATTCAGGATGACAAAAGTATGACTTGTAAGGCAAAACTATGACTTTCCTAAAATGCATGAAAGTGAAAAATTAATCTTTGATTCCATGTCCAGTTGGTCCTGCAATCACTTGAAAATCTTCTAGCAAGTATATTAGCCTAAATGAGGGAGGTTTGTCCCACTGTGGTTGCCAAAATGTGCACCAAATTTGGGATTCAACAAAATATTATCAAAAGTAATAATAAAAACCCAAAAAATAATGACACCAATAGGAGGGGATAGAAAAGGTAAATCAGCTTGATTATAATTCTCTTACCATCACCTTTACCTTTTCACAACTCCGATTCAAGATTGAGACTTGTATGCTCTTGCTTGATTTTTTGATTTGTTGGATTGCTTCAAGACTTGACAATGGCTTCAAGAGGATATGGATGTTGTTAAAGGTTTGATAAGGGATTGGATGGTTTGATGGAGTTACTATAACATGAACTTTTTCATTCAATTTCTCATTAGCTTGAGCAAGGGAGGTAGTCTTAGTTTTATATAATGGTGGAGGAAGATCTTATGGTCCAAATTTGAATTTTGGGCTATTAAGATCTAGGCTGGAGGATTTTTCATGAAATTTTTAATTCTATGGAATCCTCTAGGATAGAGGATTCTAGAGGAGGGGGGATAAAATGGAGGTATTTCTAGAATTCTCCAATTCTAGAAATCTCTTTGTAGGGTTTTAGGGGTTTAGGAGAGGCCAGTGTAGGGTTGTGGGTGGGTAGTTAGGATTTTCTTGAATTTTAAATTGGCTAGTGAGATTAGGGAGTAGGTTAGTAGGTTATGAACCTTGTTAAGGTTTATTAAGGTGGGATTAATTAGTTTTAAGGGATTGTAAAGTTTCCATGGGGTATAGTAATGGGTATGGGGATTAGGATTACAAGGTTAAATAGGGTAATGGATAAGGTAATTAGGCAAAATTAGTGAGAATTAAGTAAAATTAATGGGGTGAGAATATTTAAATACATATAGGTTAATTAATCACCCCTTAGGTTAAACTTAATATTTCCATCTTAATTCAGCATTGTCTCAAGTGAACAAGAGAGAAATTCTCTAAATACCTCAATTTTTTCCTGCGTAAGTGATTTAGTGAAAACATATATATGTTTTTTATTTATCATGCAATATTAGAGCTAGATGTTTTTATTTTGAACATGTTCATGAATGAAATGAACTTGCACTATAATGTTTTTAGTGCATTCATGAAATACTAGATTGTGAACAAGCTTTAGTACTCCTTCATTATCTACATGAATAATTGTTGGTTAATTTTGTGGTAATCCAAATCCTTCAAGTATATATCTGAGCCAAATTACTTCATAGATAGCTCCTCCTAAGGTGTGATATTCTAATTCTATAGAGGATCTTGAAACATAAGTTTTCTTCTTTTTCCCCTATGATTTTGGTCCAAATCGCCAAAAAATACAAATCCTAAGGTAGATTTCCTATCATCAATGTTCCCTGCATGATCTAAATTTGAATATCATGTTAATAATAAATTGTCATTCTTCTTGTACTCTAGGCCAAAATCCATGGTTCCTCTAATGTATCTTAATACCCACTTTGATACTTTCCATTGAAATAATTTGGGATCTTGCATAAACTAAGATAGATAACTAATAACATAGATGATGTCTCTCCTAGTATAAGTTAGGTAAATGAGACTCCCTATCAACTGCTAATATAGAGTTGCATTTACTTATGGTGGTGGATCTGCTCAAGATCACTGAAGTTTTATCTCCATAGATGTGGCAATTGGTTTTCTATCCATTATGTGAAACTTCTCAAGTGTTATCCTATCATATTTGAGCCAAGACATAAATATGTGATTTTATCTCTGTCAAAATTCTAAACCAATACAATAATGTATAAGCCCAAGATCTATCATGTCGAATGATCAATTTAGATCTTTTTTATTGACTCAATCATCTTCATTAAACTACCAGTGATGACTAGATCATCAACATACACAAAAATAATTACCATCTCCCCCTTATTATTTGAGGTAGAGATTTGGATCATATGGAATTATTTTGAACCCATTTTTTAAGAGATGCTCATCAATTTTGATATACCATGCCCTGGGAGATTGATGAAGACCATACAATTATCTGACAAGTATACAAATTTTATCTTCTTTTCTTGGAGTGACCAAATCTTTTGGTTGAGTTAGGTATACTTTTTCATATAAGTCTATATTAAGGAAGGCACTTTTCACATCTATTTGGTGGATTTTCTAGCCAACCTATGTGGCTAGAGCAAAAATCATCCTGATAGTTTTGATATTTTTATGGGAGCAAATGTCTCCTCATAGTCAATGCCTTCTTTTTTATCATATCCTTTTACAACAAACCTTTCCTTGTGCTTGTAGAGACTACCATATGCTTTTTACTTTGTCTTAAAGATCCATTTTCATCTAATTGGCCTCTTCCCTTATGTAAGGTCTACAAGTTTCCATGTTTTATTCTTCATTATTGAATTATATTATGCATTCATTACACCTTTCCAAGGTTTTGATTGTAGGGCTTCCTGAACTAAAGATGGACAAAATATTCAATAATTGTACTCATTAAATCCAAATTAAATTCTCCTCAAGTTATACTATGAGTCTTTGATCCAATGGTGGATGTATCTGGAACACCGTTCAGTTTAATGTCTCTTAGTATACTTGTATACCACTTAAGAATACATTTAGTGGTTCTTGTGGGTGGTGGAGTTACACCATTATTCCCATCATCATTAACATTATCTTCATTTGGGATATTTCCATATTCTACATTATCTATGGGACTTACTTGTTTATCAAGTGATCCTTTAGAAGGATATTCTACTTATTTCTTCTCAAGAAACTCAACATCCCTTCTAGCGTAGATTTGTATTATTTTTGGATCCATGAGTATATAGGAAAGTGCTTCTTCAATGTACACTAAGAACACATACTTTTTTGCTTTCAAATCAGGTTTATTCCATTCCACTTTAGGAATGTACATACTTTCTTGGCATCCAAAAACTTAAAGATGTGTTATAGATGACTTTTCCCTGACCAAGCTTCATGTGGAGTTATTTCATCAAGGCTATAGTGGGAACCCTATTGAGTAAATATATAGTAGCTTTGATTGATTCTACCCAAAATGCCTTTATCAACCCTTAATCATGTAACATACATTGCACCATTTACATAATAGTATGATTCTTTCATTAAATAATTGCATTTTAGTATGGTATATGTAGAGGTGTCATTTGGAAATGAATGTCATTTTCTTACAAAAACTATTTAAACTCATTAATGGTGATTAGGGGGAGATGTTAAAAATTGAAAGTCCTAATGATGTACAAAATTCAAGATATGGTAAAAAACTTATCTATAGGTTGTTATGCTGGTGATGTAGGATAGACAAGGACCAATCAGTTTTTAGAGAACAAAAGGGTTGTATGGCCTCAATGAAAATGGCTCAAACAAATTGGAGATGGTTAAAAATTCAACATACAATAGGTTGTAATAAAATTACCTCCCAAACATGCATGTACATCTTACACCATCAAAAAATCATTATATCAAGAAGGCAAATAAGAGCTATTTTGCACCCAAATGAGCCAAAACTCTTATGGGAGTGCACAAGGTTGGTGGTGAGGTGGATTAAAGAGGAAGAAGAACATCATTAGGCCAATATGTCATATTTCATGATGTGAAAGGACTAGGATCAACTTTTATGGTAATAACTTGACCTTCATGTTTAAATTTGACACATTGATATAAGGTAGATGGGACATAACTCATGGCATGGATCCAAGGGAATCCAAGTAAGATGGTGTATTATAACTCACATTATAAAATGTAAAATATTTCATGAATTATGTGAGGTCCCAAGTGGATATGGAGGATGACTATCCCCAAAGTAGTGGCCATAGTATCATTAAAGGAGTAGAGGACTGTTATAGTTTCTAACATGATATTCTTATGTAATTGGAGTTGGTCATAAGCATGATAGGAGATAATTTTAATTATAGATCCTCCATCAATCATCACCCTTTTTGATGCAAGTTTGATTTATTTATGTCATGAGTAAGAGGGGAGGGTCATGATATTCAGAATGAATAGAGGGTATTCTTAAATCTTAGAAGGTGACAAAGGTATAAAGTTGAAGGAATCTAACAAACGATGCAAGAGATTGAGGGTCTTCTGGTTGAACATCTATTAATTATAGGGACTTTATCAATGTTTGGAAGTGATGGGGTGAGGTGTTGATTAGCTTGTAAAGGCTCATATTAATTGGTGTCTAATGAAGTTGTTTTAGAACCACTCGCTAGATGGATTCAGAAGGTTTGGAAGGAGAGGCACCCAAAATGGATATTTTGGGTTTTGGTGAAGTTAAAGGTAAAAGTGAGGGTACTTGGTTTTGATTGGAAGGCTAATGGGTGGAAGGATATGTCCATGGTGTGGACACTTTGGCTTTTCCCTTATTCTTTTGTTGGGACCTAGATTAGGTAACCATATGGATAGTGTGGATTAAGGGAGGTGTTAGGCTAGATGGTTTCTTTGGTTCCTCCTCATTTTCAAATGATATTGGAGGAGTAGGTAAATGTTTGATGGGTTGAGTTGGTGGTTTGGTTGGTAATGGGATTAATGGAGGTTCATCTGATAATAGATCATCCTTATCCCATAAGCTATGGACAAGTGTTTAGAGAACTTTGAAATTCTCCATATTGTGTCTAGGTGTCCTATGGTATAAACAAATCAAATTGTCATTGAACCATGATGGTTTAAGATGTGAAGGATTGAAAGGTTTGATAGGTGATAGGTTTAAGGAAGAGGTTTGAAATAACCTTTGTGTAATGGTTTAATAATATCTTATCAAAGGTGTTGATGGCATTAGGTTCTTGGTTTTAGGAGTGGGAACCTTCTTAGGAGTAGGATTCACTGCGGAAGTTGTAGGTGGTGGAATGGTTTTGGTAGGTGGTTTTGGTTAGGATTGTTTTATGATGGTTAGTTTTGAGGTGGAATATTTAGAGGTGGATGGTGAAGGTTTAGAGATAGGTAAGAAGGTAGAGGTAGATAGGTTAGTTAAAAATGATGGGGAGTTTGATAATTTGGTAGAGGTAGGGGTAGGTAGAGAAAAAGGGGAAGATCTACTAGATAAGTAATAGGTAGTTGTATGAGGGCTCACCTTCTTGGTATAAGGATAATCTTGTGGGATGGTAGAAGGATGAGCTCCTAATAAAGAAGGTAAGTGTGAAGGATGTGGTATAACTCTAGTTTGAGGTGGTAGTTTAGGTGCTTCCACCTTCTTAGTTGGTTTGATTGGGGTTTTATTTGGTGTAATAGATGGGGTTAAGTCCAACTTCAAATATGGGTGAGCAAGGCTAGGTGTAAGAAGTATTCCTAGAGTTTTGATGGGTTTGGTTAAAGAGGCATAAGTTGATTTGACAATTTTATATGAAGGTGGGTTGGATGGTTATCCTATGGTTTTGGAAGGAGAAGGGTTCTATAAAGGTATTGAGGTAATGATAGGTTTGATGGTGGATGCAAATGAGGTTTAAGGTTCAGGTTTGTTTTGGTAAGGGAGTCCAAGATGATGCCAAAAGGTGGATCTATCTAGGTTGGGTTGAGAAGTGAACTCTAGATTTTAGACTAATCTATAAAAAGGATTGTAAATGGGTTTGATTCCTTGGTCATTGGTTTCAAAGGTTAAGTCCATGGGTTGAGGTGTGGGAATGGTTTCTTCACCTAAGTTCTTGATGGAAGGTTCTAAGATTTGAGAGGATGTTTCCTCCATGGAAGGTGTAGGTAAGGTGATCTCTTATTTTGGGATGGTTTCCAAAGAGAGAATGGGTGGTTCTAGGATAGGGAAGGAAGGTGTGATGGCCTCAAGTGAAGGAACAGAGATGGTTGTTTCCTTTGTTTGGATGTCCAAAGGAATGGTGGGTAATTCCACCACTTCAATGAGTGGAGCTGAGGAAGAGTTAGTTGAAGCAATGGTTGCCTCCTTTGGTATTTCTATCAAATGAGATGTGGATAGGTTCATAGTCTCATCAAGTAAAAAAAGAGTGGTGGTTGCTTCCTCTATTTGGGTGTCCAAAGGAATATAAGGTGATTCCACCACTTCAATGAGTGTAATGGAGGAAGAGGTAGTTGAGGTAATGGTCTCCTAAATATTAGGTTCACTGATGATGACATTAAAATATGGACCTCACAAGCATGAGATGATTCTAGTTTATTATCATCATAGTTGGTAGAAGGGGCATGGTTGGGAAAAGGTTTTAAAAAGATGTCAAGGGACTGATTTGGAGGTGCATTAGGAATATCAAATACAAGATCTCCCTTATCAATCATGTTTTAGACAATAGTTTTAAAGGTGTTGCACCTACTAACATCATTTCTAATGATGTGGTGGAAAGCACATAGATCATTCTCATTGTGCCAACCAAATGTAGGAAAAAATCATCAAATTGATGGGGAGGTTTTATGGGAGGAAGTTGTATAATGTTTGATTTTAGTAATTTATCCAAAATTAAAGCATAAGACTACCCTATCAGAGTATATTATTGTGGACCAACTCAGTTTTGGTTTCAATTTTTTTGGTTAGAAGAGTTAGATGAATTGGTTGGGTTGGGTTGGTTGATAGTTGGTGGTGGAGAAGTTTTAAGGACAATCAAGTTTGAGTATGCCTTAGGTTTTGTGTTGGTATGGTTGGATTGATTGGTGGTCTTGGTTGAGGAAGGATCATTATATTTAAATCTATAATTTTTGTTTTGTAATTTTAATTTTCCCTCATCAATGACTCTAATTTCTAATTTTTGGGCCATGGTGAAAGCCTCATCAAAATTCTTGAATGTTTGAACTTGAAGAGTAGGGGAAATGTGTTTGGCATAACCCTGAGAGAAGAGTTCAATCAAATCAGGTTGGGGTAAGGAAAAATAAATTTGGTTGATAAGACCTCTCCATCTAGTTACAAAATCGGCAATTTATTCGTCATCAAATTGCCTAATGGAGTAGAGGTTAGTAATAGAGGCCTTTTTAGATATATCGACTAAGAAATGATCTAAAAAGACTTGGGAAAGCTGGGAAAAGGAAAATATGGAGTGCTTGGTTAGATAACTATACCAATCTAAGGCTAGTCTTGATAAAGACATGGAAAAAGTATGAAGGAGAATAGCATCATCATATGCAATTAAATAAAAAGAATGGCAAAGGGATCTTAAGTGTTGTTTGGGGTCCTCTTTGTTTTGTAACTTGGAAAACTTGGGTAATTCCCATTGAGGAGGATAAGATTATATAGGGATGGATGTATGGATAGGTTCATTATATATTTGATCATAAGATCAAAGGTTATGAGCCCCAAAGATAGATGATTCTAGGTTGGTCATTTTGTCCATTAACATTTTAACCAAATCTATTTGAGGTTTGGAAGCTCCATAATTATGTGGTAAGTTTGGTTAAGGTTGGGTGGAATAAATATATGGATAAGTGGTGGAAGTTTGAGAAGATAACACATATTGGTATGTGGTTATTGAAGGTTGGTATGGTGCCACATAAGGGTTAATGGGCATAAAAGGTTGGGTAGGAGGTGTCATGTATCCTTGTGGGTTAGGAACATATTGGTATGATGTTATGGGTATTTGTCGATGGATTGATATGGGTTGATTTCGAGGTATGAATGGGTTGGTAGATGGTTGGGATTCAATGGTAACTCTTGTGCTAATATGTGGAAGGGTAGGAGGTATAGAAAGCACCAAATTTTGAAGTGGGGTAGAAATTGGTGGATTGGTAGTGATAAGGATAATGGTGGAAATAGGGGTAGAAGATACCCCCATGGTGGATGAAGTATGGGTAACAAGAGGTGAGTTTGTTCCTATGTTGGAGGTGTTGGTTGGTGTAGGGGATGTTTGGCTATTGGTTGGGATGTTGGATTAAGTTTAGGTAGTGGTATTGGATGGGATATTGTTGGAATAAGATGCTTGGGTGATCATAGGTTGGGTAGAGGTAGAAAAAAACATAAAATGGGGAGGCATACCATAAGGTGGATCTATATAAATAACCAAAGCAATAGGGGTGTAGTGAGCTAAGGTGTTGAGATAATGTTGAAGGGATACAGGGTTGTTGTTAAGGAAGGTAATGAAATTTGCATCACCCTTGATAGTTATTTGAGGCATGATAGGAGGGGGGAAAGATGAGTAAAACACTCAACATCATAAGTATACATCATGGAAGAAGAGGAAGAGGAATATGATGGTTCTTAGTTGGTTTGATTCCTTAATTATTGTCTAGTAAAGACCATGTAAAAAAGAGAAAGGAAATGACGAAAAGCTCATAGCTCAAATACAAAGCAAGCAAAAGGAAAAGAATCATAAGGAAATAAAAACATACACTAAAGTGAATTTAAAACTTGGGATTATTTTTATATTACTTTTGGCTTATGCCTTATAAAGTGTGAAGAAGAAATTTGGTTTATAGATCAGGTAGTAAAGAATAAATCTAAGGTTGGTTTTAGGTGTTGAATGTTCACGTGGCTTGATATTAAGACCTACCCCTTCACTTCACACACCATAGCAATAAGGGTTTCGAGTGCTTAACCAAGATATACTAAATTTTAGAGTTTATACTTAACTAAAGAGATGAGTTGATTCTCCACTTAGTAATGACCTCCAAGTGGGATTATTGATAAAGGGTAAGTTACTACTAGATGATGAAATCCTAGTTGGGCCTTGTCTCAATTTTGTTTTGATGTGTTGATTGATTATTTGGTTTGGTAAAGTGTGTGATAACAAGAGTGAAACTATGATTAATTACTTTGATTTTAAGTTAACTAAATGAACTAAAATAAGCAACTTATCAATGATGAAAGGTTTATTTTAAGCCCAAAAGAAATTTTAGATTTCATTATATGAGCATAGAATAAAAGAAGAAAGGGGCACCTAGATGGTGTTAGGGGTTCATTTCACTTGAGTGAAATGTAATATTTTCAAACTTTATCAATTACCAATACTTTCCATCTTGAAGGAACCCATTGAGTCTTAATTTCTCTAAGTGCACACCTTAAAGGGTACACCAAGAAAGGGGTGGGCAGACTATTAGTGCTTTGTAGTATTGTTGTCCCTTACTACCACTTATTATCAATCAAACAATATCCTAAAAACATTCCCTTAAGATTTGCCTCTTCTTCTACACCCTCTTCTAGTCATTTTCCATCTTTATTATCCTTATCATAGCCTAAACTCCTTTTTGATGATTTATGATACAATGTCAGCCCCATTGACCCTTTATTCTAATTGAAAAAACTCATTTAGGGTCTAGGTTTGCCCCTAGTCAACTTAGACCATGACCTAATTTATTTTTGTCAATAATGATACAGAGTCGATTGGGTCAACCCTATCAGCTAAACTTTTGTAAAGTATTATGGTTAGATTCAACTATATAAACACTTCCATTTCACCATTATTAGAGAGACAACAATATTTAATTATTCATTTGAACTTTTTTATAATTTTTTCTTCCATCATTCTACTTGAGGATTCATAGCTTAGGGTTTCTACTTATAGAATAATCTGGTCTTGTTGAAAAGTCTTGTATACTTTGGCCTTTCTTTGTGATCCTTACAAACCACAACAACCTCTTATGAATATCCTTTAGCCAAGGTAGAGATTGAGTCTTGACAGGTTCATCTTCAAGGTAAGTATCTCTAATTTTGATCTTATCTTTTAGTAGATAAAAGTAGCATAAATTATGTATTTTGAATATATTTATCTCCATGAATCAAGGTGTTACCTATACATAGCTTAATTAGGATTCTCTTATGCATTTTTACTTTTATGTTTACTAACCCCAACTTTGTGCCACAAGTTTTGGTGAGCACTAGATTAGACTTTACTTTACTTGTTATTAGTTTAGTGAATATTAAAAAATGGGACCTAGTTAGAGTTATTACATAATTTTTCTTGAATGGAGGCTTTGGAACCCTCCTTAGTGATATTATTATGGTAAGAGATCCCTTGGCTAGGTATAATAGATCCATCTTAGTCATGACCCCAAATATTTAATGTATCAACAATCAAAAGTGTAAATAGGATTTATCTTCTTCAAGTTAGGATTGATTTATAGATTAGTTGAATTTTTCTTTGCATACAATATGCACATGCCCATTCCAATTCTCTTTTTTTACTATGACAACATAACATGTACACGTTATGTGGTCATAATGTGTACACATTACGTTTCTATATCACATATGTGTCATGGCTCAGGAATCCTAAGCCTAAATTTAAATAACACATAGGTGTTAAGGGAAATGGCCATGGAATTATCCCCCAACTCTATGTATATACCCCCATTTCATATTCATAATGTCTAAACCTTTCTAATTTTTGGTAAGGCTAACCCTCTCCCAAGCAACGAATAGAAAATTGTATTTTTCCTTAGCACTTGTCCATAAGAATCAATTTTGAATCATGTTCAATTTATCTTGAATAACATTAGGCATTTTGAATAGAGACATTAAGGAAAGTGGGAGACTTTGTAACACACTTTTTATTAACATAAGCTTGCCTGCCTAAGAAAAAATTATACCTTCCATCCAGATAGCTTATTTTTAAATATTTTAAGAAGAGGATTCCAAATATTTAAAGTCATCTTACTAGAAAATAGGGGCATTCCTAAATACAAAGAAGGTAAGTTTTGGATTTGGCATCACAAGATTCAAGTTATCTTGTGTTTCCTGCGTGAATAAGTACTTACAATGTATAGAGATATTATCTAAAACTTCACTATTTGCATAGAAAATTCCTCATAGACAACAAGATTTTTCTTTAATTGTTTAGCTTTTCTTACCGATGCAGTATCTAAGGTAATAGTGTCAACCACAAATTATTGATGAAAATTAGGGGAGACACCATATATTGATTTGAACCTTTTAAGGTCCCCAAGCCTCAAATTTTTCAACATGTTTCTACTTAGAGAATCCATCATTAGAAGAAATAAAAATGGAGATAAAAGATCTTCTTGCCTTATGCCATGTTTGTTTCCAAAAAAACTAGCATGGGAACCATTCACCAAAATAGAGAACATGGCTAAATATATATAGTTAAATATTAATAATCCAATATGATTATGAAACCCATATTTTTCTATAACCATGTCCAAATATCCACAATATACTTTATCATAATCCTTAGATATATCCATCTTGAATAGCATACCTTCTTGTTTACTCTTAACCATAAAATAGACCGTCTCATGAACTACAATCACCACATCCTAAATTTTCCTTCCTAGAAAAAAACCTCCCTGATTGGTAGCTATTAGCTTATCCATCAAAGGTTGAAAGTGAAGAGCTAATATTTTATTGAAGATCTTGTTAATAGAGTTACAAAGACTTATCATACAAAAATACTTAAAATCACTAACTCCACTCTTATTTGGGATAAGGGAAATGAAAGTGGTATTGAATACTCTCAAAAATTTACCTAATGAAAAAAAATTATCCACATCCTCAATAAGATCCTACTTAATGACATCCCAAATTTTTTTTATAAAAATCAATAGGAAAACCATCTAGATCTGAAGCTTTGTCTTTATCCAACACAAAGACTGTAGCACTTACTTCTTCCTCAATAATGAATTTTAGCATCTCCTCATTATCTCTTTGGGAGAGATAATCAATGGAACATTCTATAAAAACTCAAGAGCCTTATTCTTATTAAGAAATTTGTTAGCAACAAACATATTCTTAAAGTACAACATGGGTTCTTCCTTAATAATGATAGGATCAGAATATTATTGTCCATATTTATAGATAATCTTAGTGATCTTATTATGGATCTTATGCTTAATAGTAGTTAAATGAAAAAACTTAGTATTATGGTACCCTCCTTAAGCTCTAAAGCTTGATATTTTTTTCTCTAAAAGGTATCCTCACAAGCCACCAAAGTATGATAGTCACTTAGGGGAATCTTTTTCCCATGCCTAGTTTCTTCACGCAAACCATTATCATCTAAATAATCTTTAATCAACTTAATATTATCCCCTATTTTCTACTTTTGTCAAAATATATTGCTAAAAATATCACAATTCCAAAATCTAGTATTTTTTTAATTTTATTTTATTTTTTGAGCCAATCTATACATAGAATTTCCATGAATATCTATTTTCCAATAATCCTTGATCCTATAAACAAGATCTAGATGTGAGAACCACATATGTTTGAATATAAAAGGATTTTTTCCTTATTTGATATATCATCCATATTCAAGATAGTTGGATTATGATCTTAACTAATATGCAACAAACAAGACAAATAAAAATCCTAAACCAACAACCAATTAGTTGAAATGAGAACGTGATCCAATCTAACCTGAATAAGGTTGTCCCCAAGTCTCCTATTTGACCATGTATAATAATAACCTCTAAGTTATTTGAGATGAAGCCACTAAATCTTCCATACTTTTTTAGAAGGATTGATTTTTACCTTTTCTTCAAATGATAGAAAGGAGTATTAAAGTCACCTATAATCATCCAAATGATATCCCCACAAGTCATCTTGAAAACCCATAGCTCACCCCACATTCTTATATGAGCTAATTTCAAATTCAAATCATACACATTTGAAACAATCCAGCTTGATCTATTTGTCTTATCTGTAAACAAAATAGCCAAATAATGAGTATTTTTAATCAAAAATTCCCCTTTGAACACCTTATCATCCCAAAAATTAATAATCCCTATATAAACACAAAATGAGCTAAAAATAACTATATTTATCTCCTTATAAACATTATTTTTAATCTCATCCACCAAAGTCTCTTCCATCTTAGTCTTTTAAATAGTAATAATAAAAGGTAAATTATCTTTCCTTAGATTTCTAAAAATTATATGCTTATTAGCATGATTTATCCCTCTTATATTCCAACTAATTAACTTCATTAAAATGTATTGGGATGATTTATAAATCTTGGCTTCAATAACTAATTAGGTTCCCTTAGCGATTTATAAATCTGCCTTTCAACTCCTAGTTTCAACTTTTTATACTTTACCTTCTTTTGTTGAAGAGCCCATATTTGACTATTTCTAAGATTTACCATGTTTATGAACAATACCTCTATCTTAATATTTATCCTTTTTTGATTCAATGATGATACAATATCTATAATTATTTGAATGGTACCATCATCCATTATCTTTTATTTGGTGAAGATATCACCTTTCTTGTTAAATCAATATTTTCCATTCATATACAAGGTACTCAAATTCAAAAAAGGAAGCCTAATGTAGATTGGCATCAAATTTATATTTTCTTGCTCAGAAGAAAATATTGGCCTCTATTTTCTCAAAAATAAACTAGATCTCCCTAAAACCCAAGGCCCTCCCATTAATATATTAACAAAATTATCTTCATTACTACATTGGATCAAGAAGAAATCATTTCTCATAGCATAGATTTATAAATGCCCCTTCGGATTCCATCTCCTAAATGTCCTTTATCTAAAATCATATACATTTGGATAAGCTCCCAAAAAATTTCCCACAATAGCATACATTAATCTAGAATATGATTTTTCCTTAAGATAACCTAGCACATTTATATGAAATCCTCTTGAATCCTTGGAAATTTAATGAGCACAAACTGAGTAAGTCACTACAACAAGCATTTTGGAGCATCCAAGGAAGGTGAAGGAAGGTATTTTTTTCATTTTTTAATTGTTTTTTCCTTTTTTTTTATTAAATAAGATCCTCATTTGATATAGGCTTAGGGTGTTATTTTAGTGTGTTTGTAATTGATTTGGTTTATTCACTAACACAATACTACTCTCCCCTATTACAATCCTATGTTCACAGGAGGAAATAAGCCCCTAGGTAACTCATAATAAAATCAGATACCTAGAACCTATGATCACATTTGGACACCTTTTACTTACCAAAATGATGATTATTACCTCCGTTTTATCTTCATAGTCTTTTATCTCTCTCAAACAACCTATTAGGCTTCTTCACTTAACTAGCCCTTTTCTTGGCAGAATTAGGTCATATAACCTTACTCATCATATGTATAATTTATGTTATATATTATTTACATATTAACCACACCCCTATGATGGTATTCATTCCCTCTACCTTGTTTTCAAACCTCTATATTATTTGTTCATTGCCTTGATATTCTAACTAGTCAAATTAAGCCTATTAGACCTTCTTTGTATACTTGACTCTTGCTTTCACCCACATTAGTCAGCCAAAATAATTTCAATAATTGTATGACCATTATAATATATCAAAAAACACATTTTAAAATTTAAACAACCACTACATAGGTCTATCATCACTCATAAGGACCAAAACCACCATTAGGCTTAATAGAGACCTAATGCAATTAGGCCTTCTCAAAGCGCACATTTCATCTTAGCCACATTTGAACATATTGAGACTCCATAAATGGATGAAAATTTTCAAAAAATATTTAATTATAACCCTAATAATCTCACCTTAGGTACCCAATTCCATATATCTCATTTTACTTGTTGAACCACACCATTAGGTCTACTCATAATTAGGCCTTCTCATTGCTAGAACATCTACCTTGAATATATGTAGTATACACTCAACTTTGACACATAAACACATTAAAAATAACATTAATATAACCTAAATTACCTCATGGTCATCACAAAGTACATTATATTTCACCACATAGGTAAAAAGACCTCAAATTGATCACTTTCATATGCTCACTCAGAACTGCAAACAAGCTTCAAAAACCAATCAAGAACCTTTAACTTTTCACACCTTCATAAGAGTTTATCATGAATTAAAATACATTAAAATTAACCTATGATATTTATATAACAACTTAATGTGCATTTTATTCTTCAAATCTATGCATAATGACTCAGGAACATCAATTTCACTCACACATAGAAAATTACTTGTAGCTCCAAAAATATAGTCATAGAAACCAAGATTTAGAACAACTGTGTGAACACTTTAATCAAATTTAAATTGGTTTAAATGATCCTTCATCATAATTATAACATATTTAAATAAATATATTAAAATATTAAATATAAATGTTGGTATTATAGACCAATCTCATGTCTTCACCCTACACAAACCTCACTATATTAGACAAATCACATTGAGAGCAAAGTTATAATTGTATATGAGCATATCCAAGTCTTATATTTAGAGGTTATATGTGATATATGTATTTAATATTAACCCCATGAATTTATAACCATCCCTAATCCACTATAACCCATCCCTAATCTCATTCTCACTTCTTCCTGGTTTTCTCATTGCCTTCCTCATTAGGCATTTTTAGCAACAGGCCAACTTATATGATAAATTTATAATATTTTAAGTATATAACCTACTAATAAACTTCATTTATCATAACATATAATTCTAACACATCATCCTCCAATAATTTTCATGGTTTGACCTAGTCAAGCCTACCTGCTACATCAAAAATCTAAGAAACAAGCAGTTTCCTATAGCTTCCACTCACTCTTTTGATAGACAAATTCTACTTGGAGGTACCTAAGAGTTTAATATAACCTCAAATCATTATACTAATTCAAATATACCATTATGATAATTTTGAATCATATTTTCCATATTGGGTCACTATTAGGGTTTTAAAGAAGGTTTAGACTATCTTTCATTCTTAGCAATGATTCATAAAGCTTAAGCCCTCAAACTAGAAATTAATTCTATTAATTTTAATATCATACCATTAAAAAACTACCATGAAATAATTTTATCCTCATACAAATGTGTCATGTGCTAATGAGCATAATAAAATCTTTCTCAGGTCTACAACACCTCATTCTATACACATATAAAACCTCGACACTAATTTTCATGATTTATTATTTAGTATATAACCTCAGAATTGGTAAAAATTCTTGACACAAACTATCACACCTATAAAAATTCTCTCGTGATATTTGTAACTTTGGAAAATTAACTTGACCCCTCATTAGGCCACACTAGGTCTCTTCGTATACTAGGCCTAAACCTATAAGGCATACTTAGACCTTGAACACACCTTGAAACCTCTTTTACTACTCTAAAAACCTCATTATCATATCATAAAAAATCATACCTTATTCACACACTACCAATATTCTTCTTAAAATTCTTACACTTCTCACCTCATCATGCTACCAAGCCTATGCCTTCTCACTAGGTTTATTTAAGCAAAGACTAAGCCAAGAATTGACATAGAAACCTCCTATAAAAGATTATATACCTTATACACATGTTTAAATAGTTTCAATCAACTTCTAAAATGATCTACCAATGATTTTCATTCTTGATAACACCTCAAGGGCCAGGTAAAGTCTAGGACCAGTCTAGTTGCATACTTAGGCTTAAGACCATACCCCTGAATGCTTACCTTAAAAATTTCTTAAGTGTTTCAATAATTCATATGAATTTTTTTTAATTATTAAAAATCCACTCATACATGTGTGTATCTATCTTACCAGACCACCATCTTCACACATATGCTCATGATATGATAATGCTCCTTAAGACTAGTGCTCAAAAGTATGCTTACCTTATATCTAGATCTTGACCTTGACATGTAATCAACCTCATAAAAATTACCAGGTTTCCTTCAAATTCTCTCTCAACAAAGAGACAACATGTTAAATTCAAATTCTCTCTTGTCATAAGATTTATTGTCACATACCACTTCACCATGTATGACATCAACTTTGACTTTGACATTAATGACCTCCATCTTGACCTTGAAATCAATGGCAACATCAATTTCACAATACCAATAATATTAACATACCTCAAAAATATTTTCTAGTCAAAAAATTAATAGGATAGTATCAACCAATAGTAGTTATCATTCATATCCTATTCTAGTCAATTTTATCCTATAAGAAGAATGAGAAAAGTATAGAAAAGACCATGTAGGTAAATAGAGTAATGTTACTATTTATAAAAATTGAAAACTTTTTTGATATTTTACACACCTAAAATTTAAAATAAGAGGGACAAGAGGCAAAAAATTCAATTAAAATCCAAGGGCATAGAAGAATATATCAAGTGATCGTAAATGGAAGTAAATGGAAGGAGATGCAACAATCAAAAACTCCATACAATCAGGATGTTATTTATTTTTTATTTTTATGAATTTTATATTTATATTGTTTGAAAATTCACAAGATAATATATGATCTTAAGGTGATCACAATAATCTACAAGGAGTGATAAGTGAATGACCTTTGGTCAATGGTTATTGTTTACACAAATATCTAAAGAAATGGTTTTCATTGGGTGATATTGCTTTCTAGTTTGACCATATTATGAAACTATAATCATGTCATTTTCATTATTAAATTTAATATAATCATGATTTTTTCCCACCATGTCCCCCATGGCTCTCATCTATGATCTTCTCAATTTTGCATTACAATCATCCAATGTAGGATTAGCATGAAGTAGGATAAAACATGTTTTTTATTCAAGTGTAACTAGTAGATCAATAGATCCAATGCAACATTGAGTCTCTATTATATGAACTATATTTTTATGATCATATCCAATATATTGGGGAGATGTTAGGATAAAAATATTATAATCACAAAAGGATGTAATTTCAACATTGGTGCATTGATTGCCATCAATAAGGGGTTTAAGAAACACATGTTTGATATATAGAAAATGTTATTTGGTAACTTCATTTGTTTTTTTATTGGTATATTTGTCTCAACTTATTATATTCCTTTAGTAAAAATTCCCCTTTTTAGATATTTTCTATTGCCTTGGTATTTGAAAGAGTTTCAATTTGTAACTACTTATGGTCTTCATTATGTAACTATGTATGTTATAAATTATAATTTTTTGATTGATCACCCACAAGTTTTTTAATTTTTAATATGTTTCTTTCTACTTGGGTGCCCATATTGGGATCCTTAGTGATCATATTTATATCATTACAATCCAAATGCATGCAAAAAGGTTGTTTACCATTTGAATGTGATTTATGTACAATAATTTTCATATAATTATCTCGATAGATATTTGGAGCTATAGGTGTTAAAAAGGTATGATATAAATAATAATCCAATGGATTGAAATACAAATTAATAATTTGATTATTTGTCATAAAAATTATATTGGTATCATCCTCATCACTATCACATTAATAAGAGACATGGCCATCTTTTACTTTTAAGTTTACCTCTAAAGGGAGATAAGACATAATATTTTGTTGATTTTGTTTACTTTTCTATCCTTGATGATTGTATTTTTTTCCAATTATGGCTTAATTTGATCAATTTTTACCATATCCTTCTTAATGTGTGATGTTTTTAAGCATTTTTTAATGGCTCAAGAGGAGGAAGTTATGTATAAATATGTAAGAGTATGAAAAATGTATGCAAGTAAATTAATACACCTTCTCATTTTCAAATATGTATAAATGTCAAAATATGTCAGATGTATGGATCAATTGATCATGAAAATAAAATATTTTGCATAAAAAACTAGAAGTTACATACTGATACTGCATGAATAAACTATAAATCAGCATAATTAAAACTTTGTATTCTATAAATATAGGTTTTGGAAGTATAGATATTGATAGGGTGTGGGGGTGAATCATTTACCTTAAAATAATCATTCAATTTCACTTATCATCCATGAAGCATTTATTCACATACATACATTAACCAATGCATAAATAGGCATCTAAAAAAGCATACAACATAAGAACATAAGAGATATGTGGGAAACCCTCATGGGGAATAAATCCCACTTTGACATAGCTTAGACTACAGTCCTATAATAAATGAATCAAGATTTAGTGAGGCACCAACCCCACAAGGAACAATAACCCCTCACTAGTCAAGCACCAACTCAACTAGTCCTTTAGAAAACACCAACTTGCAAGGAGGCACCAACCCCCTATGTAACTCAGCATCAAATCATCTACCTGGAACCTTTAATCACCTTTGGACACCTTTTACTTACCCAAATGATGATTATTACCTCTTTTTTCTCTTCACACTCTTCTATCTCTCTCAAATAGCCTATTAGGCTTCTTCACTCAACTAGCCCTTTTCTTGGTAAAATTAGGTCATATAACCTTACTCATCATCTATATAATTTATAAAATTCAAAAACCATAAGAAAAATTAATTAAAAATCAAATCTCAATTAACTTGTTTTAGTAAAAATTCTAAGTTAAATTAGGGAATTACATATTCTAAAAAAAATCAATAAACATGAGGTCAAAGTCAAGGGAGATAATAATATGTTTTATTAATTCCTAATATTCCAAGAAAATGTGAGTCACAACCTCATAAACATCTTCTATGAGTTTTCATGGCTCATAAATATCTAAAATGACTTGGCAAGCCTTCATAATTGCTTTGACCCATTCCAGGGTTAGCCTAAATTCAACCTAAGTTATTTTATACTCAATGAAGGTTGAAACTAAACCTAACCTCCCTAGGGTTATAATTAGTTTTGAGACCTATAAATACAAGTAACCTCACTCTATGCCAATAAGATTTTGTGTGTAAGGTTATTATATAGGAATGCTTTCAAGAAGCCCTTAAAGTAATGTTATAATGCCAAATTGATATCAAGAAGCTTCACACCAAGCTAAGCCAAGCCATGCAAAACCACATGTGGTCTTAGATAAGTGATTCCAAGATCCATAATACATTTATAAAAGTCTCTAATTTCATAAGCTAAGCAAGAACATCTTCTATGCCAACAAATGAACACTAGTTTTGACAAGGGAGGTAATATTGTTGTATGTTTTCATCTCTTATTTGTAATTTTATTCATTTTGTTAAGCTCAACCTACTACTTAGGGAATATTGGTGTAGTTTTATTGCATTATTATATTTAAATTCTCTTGAGAGTCACTAAAAATTAACTAACGATCATATTGTTGCTATTCAGATTCCTAAAGATACATAATGGTATGCCTGATGGGATAACACATACCATATAGATCAGGCGAATGATGTTGAATCTTCAAATTTCATAAAAAGATTACTTACATATTCAAATTTTCAATTTTATGTTTAAAATTCTCATCATTTTATATTATCAGTAATTGGTGACTTTTCCCTACTAATTAGCAACTTCACCTATTTTATCCTCTATTTTATGTTCATTTGTTGGCAAAAATTGATGAATTTGCATCGATGAGTTCATTAGAAATGACAATATTTCTCTATGGTGAAATAAATGACAATGATCTATGTTAAATTGACCTCTATTTAAATAGCAACATCGACAAATGTAAACAACTTCAAGCATGTATATCAGTGGCTTTGCTAGGTATATTTTCTAGTGATTTCAGTGACTTCAGCCTATTTTAAGGCTTAATCGATGACTTTGCTTGGACTAATCAATGACTTCACCCCTATCTAATGGTGACTTCACCAGAAACCATTTTATGTCTTTTCCATTCCATAGATAAATTAAATAATTCATAAAAATTAGTGACTTCACTCAATTGCAAAATCAATGACTCTACATTGTGTAAACCAAAACCTAAGAGTTGAAAATGAAAAAGTGTTTGTTTGTTAGCTTTTTTCATAAAAAAAGAGAACCCCCTAACATTTTTGTATTAACTTGAGTGGATAAAGAGAGGTCTAAACACGTCTAAATTTTCATACACACTTTAATTTTAGTGCTTAAAATTACCTAACACAACTTGTCTTTTCACATTTCAATTTTATAGTAGAAAATAAGGCCCATGGGCCAAAAATTCATTCACATATTGTTTGGTGCTTTTAAAATGTAAATTCACTTTAGATTAGAGATCTTAAGAGCTTTTTATTTTTTTTTGTTCTTTGATTGTTAATTAGTTTCAAATTTCCTAGATTAAATTATTTTAGAAAAATAAACTTTGCATGCATGCTCTCCCCCCATCCCCTTTACGGAACTCGGGTGATCAAAGTGCATTTTTTTTTTAGCCTAGAATGGAATAAACATCATGTATACTCTCTCCAAAATTTGAATGACTTGGGTGACCCAGAAATGACCTATAAATTTCTAATTTTATTTTGTTTATTTTTTTACATTGGCTTGTGGGCATGAGTTCATCGCCTCCTCATAAGTTATTTAGGGGTGCATTGACCTAGGGTTTCAACTCCCATCATTGTACCAACCCCACTCCATGTTGGGGTATATAAATTGGGCACATGATACTAGGATTGAATAGTGGCTAGGATTGATACCATGTACCAATGCTTGAGAGACAAATGGGGCCTTAAAAACTCTACCTACATACGCTATTTAAATTTTTGGATTAACACTTAATTCATTTTGAGCATTGGTATATCGGTGGAAACTTTGGCAGAAGCTACAAACACCTTGTAATTTTTACAGATAGGATATGCACTTAGTAAATTTTTTATTTTCATTTACTAGCATGTGTGTTTGGGTCTAAAATTGTTTGTGTCAAGTTGAAATGAGTCAAAAACCTTCACATGTTACACACCACTTTGAACTAAGAGGTGTTACACTACCCATTTAGTTTCAAACATTTGCCTTGGATTTTATTCAAAACCATTGTTATACCACTTGTTTTAAGGAGTGTCATTACACTGCCCATTTTTTTTCAAACATTTGCCTTGGAGTTTCTCCAAAAACCATGTTTTTGTGTCACTTGTTCAAGGAAACATTGTTATGTTGTCATTTTTACTCCAAACACTTGCCTTGTCTAAAACCAAGTTCCAAAACATTTCATACCTTTTGTTTCAAAACGTGCAATTACGTTGCCTATTTTGGTCTAGCCTATTTACCTTAGAATATGAGTCTTTTATATTAAATTTAAAATTTAGTATTTCAAAATTTATATCTTAAACTAATCAGTTCTATGCTGAAGCCTCCTCTAATTTGGCTTAGGTGGTATAACTTTTGTGTATGGATTATCTTTCTTGGATTGATTTATTATTTAGATTAAAATATCTTTGCCAAGACTTTGAAATTTTTTGTTGTCATGTGCCTTATTTTAGCATCCTTTGTGCTAAGTTTTATTTCCATGTGCTTTGTTTAGAGTTCATTGTACCAAGTTCCAAAAATATCCTAGTTTCATTTGTTAAGAGTCTTTTGTGAGCCAATTACCAAGAGTCTTTTGTGAGCCAATTACCAAGTCTTTTGTGACCCAATTATCAAGAATATTTTATGATCCAATTATTGAGTCTTTTATGGGCTAATTATCGAGTCTTCTAAGCCAATTACCTTAGATTTATATTTTTTTTAAGTCCTTGTCTATTACCGATTTTATCTAAGCCAATTACCTTAGATTTAAATTTTTTTTGAGTTTTTGTTTAGGTCAACCTTTATTTCTAAGTCTAGCTTCATGACTTTTAATGAAAGGTCTGGCATTATTTTCCATGTTATTGATTATAACCACCTTTGGGAAAATCATTATCCTTTTGACCTAGTTTAGAAGTCTCGCTTTGTGAGCTTTGCCAAAGACCTAACACCTTTCTAATTTATTTTTAGATGTAAATCAATATTGTTTTACCTTTGCCATTGATTGTATCCACCTTTTGGAAAATCAATACCTTAGCTTAGATTAATTTTTTTACCCTTTAGGCCTCACTTATAGAGCTAAAGGTTTTTTTCCTCAGACCTGGGTTGTTTTCCACACTTTAGATCTTATTTTTTGGGATACCTAGTCATAGATTTGAACATGCCTCACTATACATATAGAGGGACTATTTATAATTTGGATTATGATAACTTTGTTACTAGTGACCCCTTTGTTCAAGAACCATATGGTGATGATATAACATATGAGATGGATCCATATCCCTCTTATATTATTCCATATCTAGAATAAGGGTAGGACCCACTAGCACAATACCTAGTAAATGCACCATCCTATCCATGCCAAGAGTAAGAAAAAATGACTCAATATCTTAATCAAATGACACATATTGTAAAATAAAGCCAACAACAACAACCCTACTATGTAAAAATGACAACAAGTTATGACCCATACTTGTTTGGTCACCATTTTTTAAAACATAAAGATGAAATTCTAGTTAGGGTGGCATAAGTAGGGGTTAAATTCCTACTAGACTTCCCACTTGAAAGTCTATCTAGTTTGATTAGAAAAACTAGTAACATGCCTCATAATCAATAATTTTAACATGCATCAACTAGTTACAATCAAGCTTTACTGAAAATTCATAAACATGGTCAAAGTAAACTTAAAAAAAGGAAAGGTTCCATGGATGATCAATTAGAATAGGTAAAATAATCATACCAAAATTAATTTAACCTAGCTTGGAACTTCAATTCCATGGTTGTTTCAAACATGCCACTTATTGAACTAGCTCCTTCAATAGGGTAACAAATTAATTCTTCAGTCTATGTAAATAAAAACATAGACCCTTTTAGCCAAAGCTCACTGACATAAGATATGTATAATGTCCCAATTAAGATAGAAGAAACTTATACTCATAGAAAATACCTCACAAAAATGTATTAAATAGCATGCAAGTGCATTCCAAATTAAACCAAAGTGAGTCTAATGTACCACAAAGCAACACACAATATATTCCTTCAACCAATACCTCAAGTGGCTTGCAATAACAAGGGATAGGTATGCCTAGTTCCAAAACATAACAAACAACTTACACTCCTCAGCCAATTGCTTCTTCAAGCACACAATAGGGGGAAACTAGCCAAAAGTAGACCAACCTACCACCTCAACAAGTGCACCACACTACACCACATCAATAGGCATAAACTAATGTTCTACCATAACAAGCATAGACCAATATACCACAAACATTGAAAATGTTTCCTAATCCACAATGTGTTTTAATTGGTCAATAAAAATTTTCAGTTGGTCAATAAAAAATGCCAAACCCTCAACAAGTGCCCTATCAGTAACATGTGTTTAACTAATAACAAAGTTCTAATGTGCAACAGGTACTAGCTGCTAGGTAAAAGTTGCCTTTCACCCAACATATACCATACATACAATAGGGATCTAACTTACAACACCTTAAACAATATAGATTTAGCCAACAATTGGTACCCTTTATATAACATGGTTTGACAAGTAGATAGTAAGTTCCCACCCAAACCCAAAAATACCACCATATTCCCCTATCTAAGTGCCTCTACTAGAATTGAAATTTGTGAACTAGATCTATGTTTCCAACCCTATTTATAATGTTTACCAACATTAATGTATTATGTATCAACATTACAATCCTAATGCGTGAATACATATTCTAGGTTGTTTGACCAATCTAACCAACATTGCCTAGTATGTCATTCCTTCATACCATGGTCAAGGTAATTCACCTTTGATTACACAACCCCAATCATAATAAGCCATTCCATCTAACTTCCTAGGTCAAGAGATGTAGGAAATGAAGGATGTTAATCAATCCATTTAAACTGGGAAGCAAACAAAGAAGTTCAAACTAGATGAAATATGCTCATATCCATTCAATATGGATTACCTCCAAATACCTTTTCCTCCAGGTTATGAGCCACCCAAACTTGATAAATATAATGGAAAAGGTGACCCTAAAGAGAATTTAAAATAATTCTTTATTGTTTTCTAAATAGTGGTCTATAGTGAAATATATTTGCTTCTCTTTCTAAGAAGTTTAGCTGGACAAACCATGGAATGGCTTCTTAAATTATCAAAGAATTTTGTACCAAACTTTGATGACCTTTTTGATAATTTTGTGTTATAGCTCAAATTTTCACCCTTGAGAGGGTGTTTCAAGATCTATCAACTTGAGCTATGCAATGGGATCAATCTTAGGTTGTGTGTGACCTTTAGGTGGATCAAACCTCTAGGTTATAGGGCTAGCTCCCCTTATTGTATCAATTAGCCACCACTACACTAATAACTTTCAAAGGAAAGGGGAGAAGGAATAACATTGAAAGAAAATTAAATAAGGGGGTGATACATGAAATCAATTAATCAGTACCAACTAGCTGATTGTGCACAAATAGACCATGAGACTAACCTTACATACACTACTCCTAATCTGAATCTCTCACAACAACATTTCAACGTGGAGGTTGTGATAGTTGATTAGGCTCAAAGTACTAATCAAGAGGTCAAGTATGACACTAAAGAAGAGACATACTTAATCAACCCTTTAACTATACTTATACAATTCACATGACCTTCAAAATAATCTTTCAAACTGCATATAGGTGTTAGAAAGGACAACATGTTAAGGAAGGCTAAGCAAATCACTTGACAAGATCAACCATTCATAGACACACACTAAGTATAGTCATATGAGGTAAATATAGTAGTCTTTTATTAATCAAACGCATAAAAATGGGTAGGGATTCACCATACCTAGGTGGAATATTATTACAAAGCCGAACAAGGTTGCATTTATAGAGAATGAGAGAAGAAGAGAGAAAAAGGGTGTAAAAGAGAGTGATTGACAAGAGTCCCTTCATGAAAGAGTAAGTTATATGAAAGAATGTCTTCAATTGAATAGTTATGATGTATTTCAACATGTGTCATATTTGCCTAATCATGGTTTTCAAGAGAGTTGGTGTAGGAAACTTCATTTCTTTAATGATTCATCATCCATTCAAAAACTACCCATCTTGGCTTGTGAGGAATGACAAATGGCATTCTTGGTCATCAACTCACCTTGAACTACCTTTTACCTTCCTATTTAACACCTTGAATACCTTTGATATCTCTTTTATATTGATATTATAATGATGATCATTCACATAAATCTTTAGGTGTCATGAAACCCATTTGATCTCACTTTGCCTCTCTTGCTCAAAAGTCTCAAATCTTGATTTTATCTCCATGAATGCAATCTCTCTCCATGAAAGGCCTCTCTTAGTGTTAACAAACTTGTACCAACCCCCATTGGATTCATCAAATGCTCTCAAAGACTTCATTTCGCACCTAAAGCCTATACTTGTTCTCAACTCCTTGTATCCCTCAAAACACACAAATATCCTTGTGTAGAACAATCTACATATGATCCTAGAAAAATAGGCATATTTTTGAGTACCTAATATACTCTTGTAACTTTTTACAAAATTTCATGACCAGACATTCAATTCAAGTACACTTATTCCACCCTTTTCTCTTTCCAATTAGCCCTTTATTAGGCATTTGGGCCTATAAAATTGAGATTTGGATCCATTCCTCTTTCACACATGTGAAACCCAAAATAAACATTTGATTCAATTCAAAAACCTACTAATCAATCTCCATGTCTAATTTGAAGGTCTAATACAACTTTTCATGTTTCCAAATAGTTTGAAATAATCATTTTTAGCCCTCTTCCGTATACTTTGTACCCTGAATGTGCCAACCAATTACTTGAGAATGTACTTAAGAGATTTATGAAGTTTTTTTAGGTAATTTAATCCATTTTAGGCACTTGGGAAGCCAATTCATCCCATCAGGTCATTTCTAGCCTTTTTGGCAGCTTGAAACATGTTTATCATCTTAATGATGATTCATAAAGCCTAAGGACTTAGTCTTTGTACTAATGCCACAAGTACAAGTGGACAAGGGTATATAACATCCCCAATGATCTTGGGATCTCATGAATTTTTTTTGTATAGTTACAAGTGATTCTTTGAGGCTCTCTAGCTAGTATGTTTGCAACTATGAGGTCAAGAGAGATTTATGCTTGAACAACTATCTTGGAGTTCAATTTTGATCTTAAACACCTCAGTGAGGTATGTTCCACATACCATGACATATAATAATGGTATTCTTACCATTATTCTTCTCTATACCTCTTACAACCTCTATTAGCTCATGCTTAGGGTTTACTAGCAAGATAATGCAAGTGACCTTAATAGGATTTTCTCTACATTATTTTCCTTATCAATGGTTCTAAAACCTATAGAATCACATTGAAACACTTAAATTACCTTATTTATACCCCTTAATCATCATAATGCTTCTAAAACATGCAAATATCCTGTAATTCTCATTAACATTCATGTATAGGTTTGTGAGTGTTCATTTAGGCCTACTAAGCCTAAAGGAAGGATCATGTAGTATTATAAGCTTTAAAATGTATTTTTTTAACTGATGAAGTATCCAGTATGTCTAATTATATCCCCATTATACCATAATATTTTCTCCAATAATTCTACTTATATCCACATGTTGCTCATCCTTGACCATTCTGCTTATAAGTGCATAAGACTATAGGACTGCAAGTTAAAGATATGCCTTCTATTTAAATCAATTTATGATATTATTTAAGGTCTTCTTGAGTCTCATAAATTCCACACACCTTTCTTATATATCTAAAACCCAACTCCAATGCATACATTGAATCTTCCCTCTCAATGCTTGAAAGTGATTTTGCATCTGTAGCTAGCCTATAGGTATCCTTCTAGGCCTATATAAAGTCTTGGAATTATCCAAGGGAAGAGACCCTACGTCGATCTCACCATAAATTATACTAATCCCTCAATATATTACATTCCTCATAATTATTCATCTTCTCTCTTGTATCCGTCTAAGACATGATTGTAGGTGATAATAGATAAGGTTTCATTCTTACTTGGTCATTGCCTTGGTGTATACAGTCCATCTTCAAGGGATTTATATATATTTGTATTTATTCATATCTTTGATTATATATCACTTATCCCCTATTTATCACAAAATTTATTCTTCTCCATCTCCAAAATGCATACTTGTAGGTGTTAATTTTGACTGTGTAAAGGTTTACGCTTGGGTTTTGTTAGAGTTAAAGAGTGTGTCTTCACAGTTTGTCCCCCATTTGACTTGTACACATCACCAAATTATTTTAACATAGTTCCCACACCTATTTTATCCCTTTAAATTTAAACTCCAAGTAATATTCATTTCATTTTGTGGGGAAAATATACCTACAAGTTTATAGACCTATAGGTCTATATTTTCTTGCTTTAAGCCCTCCATGAGGCCTATTTTGATCATCTCAACCCTTGAATACTTGAATTATAATTTAAGTGATCTAATACATTTATATGGTATATTTACTTCATTAAAACTTATTTTCAAACACCCTATATTCATAGACTTCTCATGAGGTCATAATCTTGATCTTTGAAGCCTACAACAATAAAAGATAATGAGCTTATGGAGGGTTTGAGACCTATATAGCATAAATATGTTCATTGGTGACCATTTTATATGATGGAGGGAATATTAGGTGTTGTGAAAAACATTTTATAATCATTGGTATGCATTTAACCCTATAAAAATCTCTAAACCTTAATTGTAAACCTACAAATTCACCTTATGAAGATCTTTTGCTCACTCTCCAATGCCACACATGACAAAATTGGTGGATAAAAGTGTGATATGGTTTTTCAAACCCATATAGACCTTAAAAAATTCTCATATTATTCCAATGAGTTCAAAATTTCATGGAACTTGTGCAAAATTGAGCCTTGGAATTATTTTAGGGTTTAAGACCACTTGATGGTCTTAAAGAGTGTTTATAAAGGAGAGGGAACCAACATAAAAACCAATGCCAAAAACATAAATTCCATTATAATCCATTCCTATAACCATAATCTTAGGTCATCACTCTCTCTCTTGTGTCTATACCAAGCACATGAAGTTGACCATTACCAGTCTGCAAAGAAGTCGATGGAGATTTTGGTGCAAATTTTGGATTTTTAGGACTTATGCAAGCTTGATATTCATGGTGATGACCTGAGCAAGGTGAAGAGAAACTCTTAAAAAAATTTCACCTAAATATGGATCCTCTAAGTTTTTACAAGTTCCTATAATTGCCTGCTTTGTATTTATTGTCTCTGTTATACACTAAACCTGCAAAACTGACTATGATCTAACATTCCTAACATATATGCAAGTTAATTAAATCCTTAAAAAGTTTTTACAAGTGTGTTTGTATGGACATTTTATATTTTTTGGGTTTGACATGCTTGGAATTTATCACAAGCACCTTTCTCTTGCATGAAATTTACCTTAATCTCTACAAAATAACCTTAAATTCTCAAAACATGCATAGAATGTTCATGCAAGGTGGTCAAAGAGTGAGATGACTTTGAGAGACATTTATTGACCTTTGACACCTTTTGAATCAAACTTTTCATATCATGGTGTGAATATGCTAACATAAGACAAACATAATTCATTACCTTAAATTTGTCAAATTTACCTTAAATTATGCTAATAAGACCTCAATAAGACCATTTGAAGACATCACAAGGAATAGAAAGGATATGAATAAGGTTCAGTATGATTTAAAGATAAATTTTTTTATGAACCTTTCCTATGGTAGCCAAATTTGGGATTACAATTTGTACAACATTTCTCACACAATCTCAAACATGAGATTATAGTGGTGGATTTAGGCCAAGTGAAATAAATAAATGGTGAAAGCTTTATTGCTTGCCTAAAATAGTGGAGGGCACTAGCTAGTAGGTTCACCCACAATTTACTAGATAATTAATTGGCTATAATATTTAGTTAGAGTTTCAACAATGATATATCTTATCATTTCGAGCTATAATGTGCTCACATGTTTGAAGAAGTTATTGAGAAAGGAACATAGATTAAAAAATCCCTTGCCAACAAAGGGATTATCAAATTATCTTCTTCTAATCAAAACCAAAACCATAACCCTATCCAAATACTAGCTTCAACACTAGTTTAGGCCAACACTAATGAAATACCAAAGGCTTATAACCACAAAAATAATGTTTTTGGTAATGGGGTCACTAAATTGAGTCATACACAAATGATGCAAACATTGGCTATTCATTTACCTCCACCCATTCAACAACCACCACCTTTATTTATTTAGCCAAGACCTCCACAAAATTAGTCGTAAAATCCTTCATAGTTACAAGAACCTCCTCCAAGGAGAATACTTCCCATTGCTAGAGCATTAAGTAACCTTGGAGAGGCCATTGAGTTTGTATTTTGTAAGTTGGTTCAAGAAAATATGATTAGCTGGCCTGTGCCAAAGCCCTTCCTTGAAGGAATTATTTTTCTCCACTGGTACAAAGAACATGAATTTTGTGAGTACCATCGTATCAAAGGACACTCCATGCATTGATGTATATAGTTAATGAATTTGATTGAGAATATGCTTGAGAATAGAGAGATATAATGGGATACCCATGATCCTATGACTAATCATAACTTGGATATCTATCAAAATCCCTTTACTCAACATAACAACCACCACCACCAACAAAAACAATGACAAATAACACTGTCACAATAAAATTAAAAATAAAAATAATGGCAAATAATACCACAACAACAACAACAACAACAATAACAAAAATGTCAACAACAACAAAAACAACTACATAATGGCTAGAACCAAGGTTAAACCAATCAATCCAACCAAGGAGGCTATCATGTTTTTGTGTATACTTACAATAAATTTGTAGGACATATTACAAGTGGTCATGTTGTCACCATTACCATCAACCCACAACCAAATACCAATAAATCAAGACATTTAATTAAAAATGCCTATCAACCAAATAATGACTAGACCAACCTTCTTATGTTAGTAATACTTATTTAGACAATATTAGTAGCCAAGCTAAACACTGCCCAAGAATTACCATTTTGGGCCATATTACCTCTTCATCCAATTACAAAGGCCATATACCTGATCAAAAATTCACAATCATAACTCAACAATCCATAATTACCATCACAATATTGTATCCAAATTCCATGAATGAGCACATTCAAACCTCCATTCCTATTGAAAATAAGCCAACTACCAAAACCAAAGGGAAGACCTATCATATTGTGGATCATCTACAAAAGACACATGTGTAAATATCTATCATATAATTGTTATGCACATCTAATGTTCACAAGAGCATATTGAATGAATACATTAATCAATCCCTTGTATTTTATGACATCATACCTGATAAATTTCAAGCCATGGTAGGACATTTAGTCCCTATCCAAATACTTACCTTTGACCAAAGTGACATGTCATCTTTGGGCCCATTGCATAATAAACCCTTGTACATTAAGGTTGGTATAACTTAACATATGGTTAAATTCATCATTGTAGACAATGGTTCAAGCCTAAATATTGTGTCTTTAAAGTTGGTAAACATATTGGATACACATCAACTGATCTTCATCTAGATACCATTGTCATCAAACATATGATAACAAGGAATAAGAATCCCAAGGTACCATCAGTTTGCCAATGGTCATTGGGCCTTTGACCTATGATACTCAATGACATGTTCTTGACCTAGATTTATCATACAACTTGCTCTTGGGATGACCCTAGATCCATGAAATCAGATCCATACCTTCCATGTTGCATCAATGTATTAAATTTTCCCATTCAGGGATGGAAGTAAATATACCAATTGATCTCCAACCATATTAGTATTACAAACATTTTGAGGTGGATGAAAAGAGATATAATTATCATTTTGTCCTAAATCCTATTCCCAAAACTGACCAAGGGAGAGAAGATAAAACCAAATCCATTGAATGAGGATATGAAATCAAGTACATTAACCCTGAGACCTAGTTTTTACCTCATCTACACCTCCATAGATATAGCCTGTGAAGGTAGTATAGGGGTGGATAAGGGCAAAAAAATGAATATATTTGGAGAGGATATCAACCACAACCAAGATCATTATTTTCCCTCTAGATTTAGGGATCCCCTCAGTTAAATCCATAAAAATATCTATCCAAATCCTATTAGGGATGGGCAATGGTTCAAGCAACCCAGGGATGAGTGTAGTTTCACCCTTATTGCATTAGTAGGTATCACATTCAGTGACCATATGTTGAATTATCTTTTTCATTCCCTTCCAAAAGAAGTTGTGTCATGCCTGCTCATAAGTTTTGAGAAACCTTGAGTTCCCTATGGATGGAGAAGCATGGAGTTCATAGAATACATCTTCTTGAAGATCTATACTTAGGGGAAGCATTAGATGACCCTTGTATCATAGAGAATCACTATCTAAATAATAATGTGGTACAATAGAGGGGTTAGTGGCCAACTATTGAATGATTTGAGATAATGAGGATTCATTGACATACCCATGTTGTATAACATCTAACCAATTTGGAATAGGCATGAAAATAGCTAAAAGGGAAGTTTGGTATGAAAATGTGCAAGATAGAGCATCAACCAAAATATTATCCCTACCATTCTTGTAAGTGATCTCATAGTCATAACCCATGAGTTTTATAACCAATTTCTATTGTGATGGGGTAGATATCCATTATTCCAAAAAATATTTCCAACTTTGTTGGTCAGTTTTGATGTAAAAATGATTCCCCACATGTATGGCTGCCACTTTTGTACTTCATGAAAAATGGCCATTATTTCCTTTTCATAAGTAGAGCATGCTAAATTCTTGAAAAAAAGAGATTTACTGGTGAATGAAATTGGGCATCTTTATTTAAGGATAACACCACCAAGTCCATTATCACAAGCATTAATCTCGATAGTGAAGGTCTTGGCAAAATATGGCATAGCTAGAATAGGTGTAGTACACATAGCTTATTTCAATTATTCAAATGCACACTCAACAACTTATGTCCATGTAAAATCATCCTTTTTCAACATAGATATTAGTGTAGTTTCAATCTTCCTATATTCCTTGACAAACTTGTGATAATATCTAGTCAACCCCAAAAAACCATGGAGGCTCTTGTGTGTCTGAGGATGAGGCCAATTTGTCATGGTAGCTATTTTTTTAGGATCCACTCAAACCCCTTGGGATGAAATAATATGCCTAATATTCTCCACTTTATCCTATCCAAAAGCACATTTGGACTATTTTACACAAATATAATGGTTAGAGAGAAGTTGTAGTGTGAGCTCCAAATGTTGAAGATGCTCAGACCATGTTTTACTATAGATGAGGATGTCATCAAAGAAGACCAAAATGAATTTTCATAGGTAGGGCCAGAATATTTTATTCATAAATGCTTAGAATGTTGAAGGATCATTACTAAGGCTAAAGGGCATGACCAAAAACTCATAGTGTCCATCATGCATGTGAGAAGCTATCTTAGGGATATCATCCTCATGAAGCCAGATTTGGTGATATCCAAAGCAAAGATCCAACTTAAATAAAAAATGAGTGCCATGAAGATCATCAAGAAGCTCATCAATAACAAGGATTGAGAACTTATCCTTGATAGTAATGTGATTAAGTGCACAAAAATCAATGTAGAGGTTCCATGACCTATATTTTTTTTAAACAAGGAGAACTGGGGAAGAATATGGGTTGGTACTAGGATGAATAATGCCTTGCTTCTATAAATATCAAATGAGCATCTTGATCTCAATCCTTTTCTAAAATGGGTAGTGGTAGGGCTTGATGTTGGGAGGAAAACTTCCAGCTTAGAGATAAATATAGTGGTCCTCTAGCCATGAAGGTGGCAATCCCACTACTTTGACAAAGACACATGCATACCTATGTAAAATAATTTGGAAATTAGGATTGGAGACCATTGATGGTTGTATTTGAATGGAATGGACCTAGGCATTGACATCATGTGAATTCTTATTAAGAATATTTTCCATGTGATATGAACTGATGATGCTAAGGGACCCTAATTGTAAGCCTTTTAATATGTATTTTTTCCTATTGTCTGAAAACAACATCCAAAGTTTAACAAAATCCCATAAGATGGGTCCAAGTATGTGTAACCATTAGGCTCCCAAAACAACATCACACTACCTAAGGGCAAGGCAAACATATCAGAGTGCAAGTTATAATCTCCAATAGGGATATGCACATTATGAAACTTCCCTTTACAAGGTAATGTGCCCCTATTTGCAATCATGACTTCAAAGTTGGAACAAGGATAGACAAAATAATCGACCTATTTGGTGATTCGAGGGTCAATGAAGTTATGAGTGCTACCAGAATCAATGAGTATTGTGAGAGGGAACTTATTGAAGTAGACCCTAACTCAGATGGTTTGTGGGGTTGTGACTCATACTAAGGCATGGAGAGAGATCTTTGGTTGGTCTTCCTAAGAAATAGGTTCCATAATTGGTTGAGTTTATTTTAGATCATCTATTGTATCTTGAACATCTTCTTAATATTTAGTTTTAGGTGGAGAGTCCACATCTAATATGTAGAGATTTTTCTCAACACATCAATGTCCTCGAGTGAATTTGTCATCACAATTCTAACATAGTCCTTTTTCTTTATGGGCTCACATCTCTACTTCAGTCAAACGCTTGATAGGAGTGGTTTTAGGGGCTTGCATTGTTTGAGATCATTGTAGATTTATATTTCTGAATGGAACAAAATTAGATTTAAACTGTTGTTGAGCTATGATCTTTTCATTTACCAATTTAGCCAACCCTAGGGCTTCCATCATCATGTTGGGCTAGAACATTTTGACCTTAGACAAAATTGCATCCTTTAGTCTACTGATAAAGAAAATCTTGAGGAATTCATCAGATAATCCCTCTATGTGATTGGTCAATTTTTCAAATTTTATTTGATATTCTCTCATGGTTCTTATTTGGCAAAGTTTAGTGAGTGCTCTCATGAAGTCATCAAAAGCACTAGGACCAAATCATTGAAAAATGAGGGTGCAAAAATTGGTCCATCTTGGCTCATCATGAGCCTTGGTATACCAACGATATCATTGAAGGGCTTCAAGTTCTAAGTGAAAAGATGCAAGCAAAACCTTATTAACATCAAAAGTATTATGCAGACTAAAATATTGTTCTACCTGATAGCTCCATCCAGTCGGATCTATACCATAAAATCAAGGAAAATCAATCTTCAACCCATGAAAATCAAAAGAAGAAGAAAATCCAGTATCATAAGAGGGATTTGGATTTTGTTTGTTGTTCAAGGTGGTATGTTGAAGATTGAGGCCAAGAATTTTTTCATCAAGATCTTTGATGAGTGTCTTGAGGGTAATAATTTCATCCTCCATGCTTTTTTCTCCTATTTGGGTTACTATCATGACCCGAATAAGATTTTTTTTTTTGGAAATGGGTAGGAAAACTAGAGTTGAGACATGTTTAGTAAGGGAAGTTTGTGATTTGGGTGATTTTGAAAGGGGTAAAGGTACATTTACTTATTTTCTTGTAGTGGGAGTATGATTGATGAAGGCGAGGGTAATTTCAAGTGTGAAAATGGAAAAATTAGAAAATTTATCAAAGAGGGAGAAAGGAATAGAAAGGGAGATAAACACTATGAATTTTTTTTGAGGCAAACAGACAAAAATAGAACTTATGGAAAACCCCAAAAAAGGAAAAATTGAGATTTGCAAGAATTAGGAGTGGAATCGAGATATGGGACCTCAAAGAAGAAAATGTGGAGAATGGAATTTTAGGTGTTTGGATAAAGTTTGAGGATCAATAGAGCTACACATAGAGAGATATGGAAAAACAAAGAAAAAAATACTTTTTCTATTTTCTATCGAATGCCAGGTTGGAAGTCCTCTAAGAGTCTTTTGATACTCTGCTGATAGTTTTTTGAAGTTTTTTTGGCTTCTAGTTACTGTCAACTATCTGAATGCAATTCCTTTGAAAGTCTTTTTAAACTCTATTGATGGATTATTTGATAGTCTATTGAGAATATTTTGAAACTAATATAAATGGGCCCCAAGTTTCAGTGCCTACCTAAATTTTTAAAAATATATATTTGGCCACCAATGTCGTCTAAATCAGTACCGCTCTCCAAAAAAAATTTGGCAACAGATTTACCTCTAAGAGACAACTCTTAGTTTTCCTCATAGTTGAGAACTACTCAATTGGGAAGGGGTCATTGCCCATTTCACTAGTATCTCATCTCAATGGGCAACTACTTTTGGGTTCCTATGGTACTCCTCACAATGAGTTTTAGGGATTTCACCCAAGCACTTCTCAAAGTTACGTGGACAAGTTTTTACCTCGATCTGAAATAGATTATTATGATATAGAAAATTACTTAAATGAATTATGCATTAAGATAGAGTTAAGACTTTTTGAAAAACAAATTTGGCCCTTGAAAGTGCTATGATACCAGAGAGAGGATCCTTCATGAACAAGTTAGTAGATAATTGAAAATACACAAAATAAACTATTAAAATTAGTAATATATTAATTCAAATAAGTAGAACTGAATTACAATGGTTGAATTATATAATTGTTAGCCTCTTCAAATGGGAAACCTCCTTTGAGAAAGCTCAATATAATAAAAAGGTGAATGCCTTCATTGGCCTAAACACTTACTTATATACTAAATCTAATATAAGTAACTAGTACTTCCCATGAATGTAGAATAAAACAAAATGCTCATGGGATGACTTACAAAACATATGCATCCATAACAATTATTATACTAACAAAATAAAGAGAAGGGGTGGCATAGGTTCCTAACACTAATAGTGCATTGCATAATTTCAATCTCATACACATCCATATCACCACCATCATGCCTCTATAAGCTATGTCCATGTTTTAAGAACTATTTTATCAAATAGACCTATTGAGCACTATACCACTTTGAGATCTTCAGGACACCTTTTATAGCTCACTAGTCACCTCTAGACATCTGAGACATGATCCATAACATCTCTCATCATTATACTTTGACCAAGTCTTATTAGACCATATATGTCACTACCCAAGATTGAAATATCCTTCTTGAACATACAAGACATGAAGATAATCTCTCTTTCTAAACTTATGCATCTCTAAAGATCTTCACCAAAGACATTAAACTTACACTACCTCAAGCAACTCCACATACATGTGTTTATCCATTTCACCATACCTCACTATGCTTCATAAGACATTCCATTAGATCACTCAAAGCCATACTATCAAGTTCAAACAATCAACCTCATACTAATGACCATAGCCACCTTATTGTGAACCAACACTTAACTTCAAACTTCCTTTGTCATCAATGACCTCTAGTATATGACATCAAAGACAACTCTCACCTTACTAATCCTTCTTTACATTAATGACAGTAATCAAACACATGAAATCAATTAGAACTTTCAACAATCTCCCCCTTTGTCATTGATGGAAAAACATAAATGAACTAATCATTCTCAAACTATATTACTGTCAACAAGCTACTTCTCTCTCAAACTACACAATTTCATCAAGAAATTTCTTCCACAATAATTTTGACCACCAAGAAATTTATCCCCCGTTGACATTAATGACAAAGGGTCATACACACTCTCACAAGGTCATCCACATATAGTCTACTAATCCTTAGACCTAACCACTCTTAGATCCAATAAACTCCCCCTTTGTTCATACATACTTTTCAATGCTTATTCTCATTTGGGATCTCAAATCATACTAAACAAAACATGTTTATTGAACTTTTGAAACATCTCACTCATATTCCCCCTTACTCTATGCATACCTTAGAATTATATCAATTGAAGTGAACATACCTGAACTGCTCCATATGAAAATTTTAACCACATGACTACATGTAAGAGATACATATTGGACTTTGATTACTGATATGACCAATAAGTCTTTACATAGATTATACTCAAGAGAATTGAGATAGTTCCTCTTAACTCCATGCTCTACCTCTGCTATATGCCTTTATGATGAACACACTATCATCCATATGAGAAACACTTTACCTTATCTAACTACATATCCTCCAAACAGATATTTGCACCAACCCTCAAAAAGAATAATGCTTACACAATGCCCATCATGCTTCAATAAACCTAACAGGGTCTAGGTGTAGACCTAAACCAAACACCACCTTCCGTTTACCATACTAGCTGACCATATAGATTACCTTAGAATGCCTCTGATGACCTTAGGAACACCTTTAAACATATTAAATCATTCAATCCATCTTCTACTTGTCTCATCATGTAGTCCTCTATGCAAACCTGAACTATGGCTTAGATCATGCAAACAACTAGACCTCTTAGTTGTCTTCAAATTCTCTCTTTCTATACCAAGACTAATGTAAACACTTGATTTCATTCCTCTTCATGGACCATGTTTCTTGTTTTATGTTATCCATACATGAGCTACCTCTAAATTGATCATCCATACCTTTATTTCAATAACCACCTCAAGATAGAAGCCTTCACATACTTCTTATTGGTTGAAGAGTGTCTCCTTGAAGCCTAAATAGAGACATCCTACTTTATAGGGCTCTAGAACAATGTGAACTAAAGAGATCCTTAGTTCTCCAATTCACTTCTCTTAGCCATATTGCAATTAAGATAGTAATAGTCTTTCTTTAGGATTCTCTTGGTTTTTATTGGTACCTCAAGCTTACTGTCTAAATCATCCTTCTTCTCTTTGATTGCCATTTTTTCTTCCAATGCACCATTAAAAGATGTTGATAGTACATGCTTTTGGAACTTCTTCACATTTGATCCCTATTCTACTACAAACAAATCATTCTGACTAATACGATCAATGTGATTAACACTAACTACCTTTGATCTCCATACCTTTTTAGGGGCATCAATCTTCTTGCTATGACTATAGATTTTATCCAATCTGTTCTTACAAAAACTTGTAATGTGACCAATATGTTGACAACTAAAGTAAACAACCTTACTCACACCTTTTTATTGATATGGATTGTAATCCATTTTGGACCAATTTCTTCTCCTCCTACAATCCTTTTCTCTATGCCCAAACTAATAATAAGTAAATCAATAACCATGAAATGAATTATAATACCTTGTTGGATTGGGTTGCCTGTTTGGAGTTGATCTTTCTTTATTTTCCTTCATGTTAACCTTCTTTTTTTTATTAGGATGATATGCATTCTTCTTGGTTTGAGTTGAATTCTCATGTTCTTTCTCAATCTTACTCATCTTGTCCTTGAGATGCTCATGCTTAACCTTCAAGGATCCAAACTCGATCTTCCACTGATCACACTTAACTTCTCTTGATCTTAGAATTGCATTTGCAACCCCTAACTAATATTTAATATCTTGAATAGTCATATCATCTTCTTTGGCTCCATTATTCATCTTAATATTCCAGGGACATACCTACTTCTCAAAAATTATGACCATATATTTTGACCCCTGATTCTCTTTCCTTAGTTCTTAGCCATCTTGTGCTTCTAGGATCACCTTCAAGATGCCAATCTTATTCAAAGAACCTGATTAGATACCAATTATTAGAATCAAATCTATTGAGAGGGGGGGTGGGGGTGAATCAGTGCACTTAGAACAATCATTCAATTTCACTTATCATTCATACACACACATTAGCCAATGCATAAATATATTAATAGGCTAAGCATGTCAATTTGCTAGGTTATAATTTGACTAGGGTTGAATCTAAGCTATGATATCAGTGCATACAGGTTAATACCCTAAATAAGCAAACCTTGACACATTTGTGGGTAATTAAAACCTTTACACAGACAAATTTGTGCAATCCAAGTTATTTCTAAGCTTAAATTACATCATTTGCTATAAATTGGTATAAATCTCAGTTTAGACATGATAGTAGCCAGAAATGAGTGTCTTCACCCCTAACCACCCATTTTTCCTTATTTTACTTGTTATTATGTCACTTATAAGCCAAAAGTTACAAATAAACATCATATCCACTTGCAACCAAGGCAAATATGGATAATTTTGAGAACATTTGTGTATGATTAATTCAATTCACTTTCAATTAGGACAAAGTGGTCTGATTGGGTAAATGTAAGTTGCATTAGTGACCCGCACATACCCAACCACCCATTTATGCCAATTTCACTTGTGATTTGGTCCTTTTTTATGATAAAAATGAGACATGAACACTATATTCACATGTGACAAGGAAAAATGAAAATAATTTGGGGCACATTTATGCATGACCACCCCAATTCACTTTTAAATTAGTCCAAAGTGGTATGATTTGTGTAACATAGGTCACATTGATAACTTGTGCACACAAAACCAAAACCTATGTTAACTCATTCACACCACTTTGGTATGTATTCAAAGTGAATTGGGGTGATTATGCATATTTATGTTCTAAATTGTCCCTATTTTCTCTTGTCACAAGTGGATATAATGTTGTTGTGTCATTTTTGGCCTATAAGTGACCCAGTTCAAAGTAAAATTGATATAAAGGAGTGGTTAGGTGTGCACATGTCATAAATGAAGCTTAAATTGCTCTAATTATACCACTTTAGCCTAGATTCCAAGTGATTTGAGGTGATCATGCATAAATGTGCCCAAAATTATCCACATTAGCCCTAATCACATGGATATGGTGTTGTTATGTCATTTTTAACTTATAAGGAACCTAATAATAAGTAAAATTAGCATCAATAAGTGGTTGGGTGTGTGTCAATTACTAATGAGACCTACATAGTCCCAATAACACTAATGTAGTCTCAATTTAAAATGAATTGGGTTGACTATGCATGAATGTCTCCCAAATTATTTGCATTTTCCCTCATCGTAAGTGAATATGGTGTTTTTATATTGCTTTTGGCCTATACACCCTCAAATTGTAATTAAGAATTTAATAAAGTGATGGTTTGGTGTGTGTAAGTCATCAATGTGACCTATGTTTCCATAGCCATACCACTTTGGCTTGAATTCAAAATGAATTCAGGTGATCATGCATACAGGTACTCAAAATTGTTTGAATTTACATGGTTTCAAGAGGATATGTTGTTGTGTCACTTTTGGCTTATAAAGGAACTAATCACACGTAAAATTAACATAAATTAGTGGTTGGATGTGCCAAGGTCATAATGTGATTTATGTTGCCTTAATCACACATAATTTTCTTCAATTTGAATAAAAATGGTTGATCGTGCACAAATCTATATAAAATTATGTGTATTTACATTGGTCATAAGTGAATATGGTGTCTTATGTCACTTTTGGCCTATAAGGGACCCAATCACAAGTAAATTAGTATAAAGGGGAGGTTGGTTGTGTATGGGTCACCAATGCAACCTATGTTTCTTCATACATACCACTTTTGCATGAATTCAAATTGAATTGAGGTGACCATGCATAAATGTGCCCAAAATTATCTCCATTTACCCTAGTCTCAAATGATTATGGTGTTGTTGTGTCACTTTTGGCCTATAAGGGATCTGATCGTAAGTAAAATTAGTATAAAAGAGTGGTTGGGTGTGTGTTGGTTTGTAAACATTAATTTTGACAAACCTAAAACTCCTAAAAATGTCAACAAGCAATGCAGAAGACCCTAAAACCTAAAACATAACTATATGTTTGTTCAAAATGGACATTAATTGCAAAAGTTACACCCTGAAATCTTAGGTTTAATACTAAAATTCTAAAAGTGGCAAAGTATTAATCAAATTATATTTTAAAAAATTATATTCTAAATCATAACTCGTGAAATTGTGAGACCAATTATAAAGGATGTAGAGTGACCATAATTTATTATATTTACTAAAATAAATTTAAAGGGTGAGTTGACATTTACAATGTTACATTGTTAACAATATAAATGCTAACTTATACTTAACATTATTTTTGTAACCACCCCATGTCTTTAGATTGTTCATTTTATTTTCTTTATAACCCTTCAACATTACATATTGATATTAATATGCACACATATAGTATGCGTGTGATTTTGTGTGTACACATTAAAGTGCATACATGATTTTATTTTGTATAATTTTAATCTAATCAAAGTTTAGTTATTGGCATGGAGCCAAATGAATCACAAGTGTTTAAAAAAATTTAGGTGTATTGTCACTTGGAACCTTTGATTGGTTCAAAAGTTCATTCAATATATACTTGAGGACATTAGACGTACATATAAGATCTAAAATAAAAATTTGAATTGGTGTCTTTTGTAGTTATTTCACAATATCATAAGGCTTATCACTAACAGGAGAAATCAGCTTGAATTTTTATGGTAGAGGGCCTTGAATAGGACTATTAGAATAAGAAGGTACAAGACCCTAAATGGTAACCTTAGAATGTTGAGTTGTGATTGTGAACCCTCGATTGGAAAGGGGTTACCATAATCAGAATAAGGTAGATGAGGGATAATAATGGTAAATCACATTCATTTTTTAACATTATATCTATTACAAACTAAAGGATGATTATTGGTAAATGGAGGTAGAGGTCCTAAAATGGATGATGAAGGTAGATGGGTAATGTTGGCAGTTACTTTAGGGTTGATCTTAATGATGGCTACATGTTTGTTAGTAATGCAACCCATAACATTTTAGTTATAAGGGACATTATTGTAGATAACTTGATAAGAATGTGTATCATGTGATTCCAATTTTGATATCATTTATTTTTCCTCTAGTTATGATCATTAAGTAACATGTTCTAGTTTTGGCTGTTAGCCTAATGCTGATTATGGTTTTGATTGTTATTGGATTTATTCTATGGAAATGGGTTTTCATAGATACCTAAATTTTGATTAGATGTCTTAGCCACATTATCTAACTCTATTTAACCACTTTCAAGAAAATATTTTATGAGATGGTGAAGATGCATGCATATTTGAATAGAAAGACCTTTATCCTGATGATAGTCATAAAAATCATTCTCCTTATACCACTCAAGTTTAGGCTAATGTTCAAGAAAAGGTTTTGGTACTCTCTAAATGATCATGTTAACTATAACCAAATTTTTAAATACCATTTCAATATGCTTGTAAATATTGATTAAAACTCTATTATGATAATGACCCCTTCTTGGTGGGGGCATTTTTAAACTGAGCGATTGAATTGGTGTGTCTGCTCAAGAAGGTGGTGGTTGTACCATTTGAAAATGTCTATATTTAGTTACCCCATCTCTTACAACATTTATGCTCCTATTGAAAGGCTTAGGATCCTCTGATGTACTCACTTATGCTCATTCTAGAGCTTGTGTTTGAGCCTGAATGAGATAGAGTATGTGCATTTTATTAGGTAGTCAAAGGAAGATTACCTTGACTTAGGAAAAGAAATAGTATATAATATTAGGGAATCTAAACATGATTGGTTTTACTAGGAATATTTACTCTTTGATTAAATTTTTATAACTAATATGGTACTTGTTATTGGTATGGTACTTGTTATTGAGTATAGTTTTGATTTAGAGGGAATTGAGGCTTGAACAAAGGGATGTTTTGTTGGGTATTAAACATAACTTACTAGGATTAGAGGGGAATATATTATTGATTAGTAAGAATTCAATACATAGGAGGAACTTATTGTTTATTAAGTGGGACATGTTGTTGGCTCTAAGAGCCCCCTTGTTGAATAGAAGCAACAAGTGATTGACTAATATAAACACTCTATTGATTAGACAACATTGGTTAAGAATTGATCAATAATTGTTGTAATGGAGAGTTGGTCACCATTTGTTGAGGTGGGGAATTAATTTCCACTTGTTGAAGTAGAGTATTGGATGCCACCTATTGAGGTGGAGAATTGGTTTCCACCTATTGAAGTGGAGAATTAGTTTCCACCTATTGAGGTGGAGAATTGGTTGCCACCTGTTGAGTTGGGTTATTGGAAATATATTGTTGTAGTTCAAACATAATCATAGCTTATTATTTTGAAGTTATTAGAATGTTGGGGGAAAGAAACTGTGAAGAGGATGGAATAATGTTTTATTGTGTTTTGGATGGTAATTGATGTGGGTTAAAATATGCTAGTTGATATCCATCCACCACATGCTGGGAATAATCTACAAGGAAATTTGAATAATGATTAGTTACTAGATTAATTTTAGATGTGGATGTGTTGAACATATATGTAACTAATGTCTTGTTGGCAAATGGATCAGGATTGAATGTGGGATAAGTTGAAAAATCTAATGGCTATTTTATTGGATATTTTGCTCTATTAATGTTGGATTTTGAATTTAGAGAGTATTAAAGGAGTATACTAAAGTAGATAATACATGTTTATCCTGTTGTATTTGTGAAGCAATAAGTTATCTTTGTGTGAGAGGGTCAACTAGATGACCTTTTATTTCGTCTAAAACTATTAAGGCTTGATTAAAATTTTGATGTTGGCTAGAATTTACATGATTATCTAGTAATGTGAGAGGTATCTATTTAATATTTATAACCAAATATTGTAAATTACCCATGGGAAATCCAGGGGGAAACTTTGCACTATTTTCTAATAATTTAACAGGGTGTTCATCCTTGTTAAATAGTTGTTGGTCAAATTGAGACTATCCATATTCAGTATTGGGCAATGTGTTTTCAAGGTACATCTAATTAGGTCTATGTTCTATGTCAAATGGTACGTGTGCAAGGTACAATTGGTATTAGCCTTGTTTAGTGCTATGTGGTATAGCTATAAAATATGGGTTACATGATTTAGGATTGATATTAGATGGAATTTTGGTGATGTATTGTTGATCTTCTTCATCCTCTATGTAGTGATCATACCCATAGGAATTGTAAATGACATCTTCATAAAATGAGGGGTTGTAAACATCCACACTAGATGTGTAGTTAGTAATTTATAGGTTTGTGATCTTAATTTTGAAAGAGGCTTGGACATTTTATAATTGTCTTGATTAGGTATGTGGTTTAACTTTGGAATGTAACCTGAAAATTAGCTTAAGGTAATGTGTTTTTATTGTATCAAGGTAAATATCTCATTGGAATGCACCAATCAAAGTTATGTTAATGCAAATGGTTTCAAAAAGTAAGGTTATATGGATAAAATATGATTTCAAAAGGTGCACACAAGTTTTAAGTACAATGTTTCTAAATTCTCGTGTTAAATGTTTGGAAATATTTGAATTTGGTCTTGAATTAAAAGGTTTTGATCCTAGAAACTTGACCTTGAGAATAAAGAAAGGATACTTGACAAATTTGATGAAATTTAGGAACTTTAAATGTGTGAATTGTGGAATAAAGTTGCATTTTGTTAACTTATGAATAATTTGATCAGAATTGGAACTTGGATTTGGAATTAGAATTGGTGTTTACTTTGAAAAGAAGGATTATTAGAATTAAAACTTGGATTTAAACTCTAGAATAGGTTTGGAATGAAATATATGACACAACAATACACTTGGATAAGAATTTAAACTTTGGTTTTGAAATTTATTTGAAGTTTATAATTTGGATTAGGACAATGCTTTGGTTTGAGTTAGACTGACATGGTTTGGATAACAAAGGTAGGTATTTGGATGAATTTTGAAATGTGACTTAGAAAGAGTAATTATTTACCTAGAATTTTGACAAAGTAATGCCTCATTGTGTGTGTATAAAAATGGTTTTTATTTGGATTTGGTTTGTTTGATTTAGTTTCTAGTATAAACAAGGTTTATACATAACAACCAAGCAACAACACAGAATTATTACAAGGCAATTTTAGTAACTGACATGGGTTTGAATTGCATCCATTAAAACTTTGATATACTCACCTTGAGAAATGAAAGTTTAAATGTTAATGAAATAATTAAATACAATTATTGGTGTTGTTTTAATCCCACCCTTCTATCAAAAGTCCTTATAAGTAAGGCAAACTTTGGGGTTATTACCTTTATAACCTTGTATCAATGAATTTTCCACATAAAAAGAGGCATATAAGAAACAATAAAAGATCAAGCCATTTATGAGAGGGTCTTGTCCCTTTAATACCATTGCATTTTTAGGATTTTATTAAAGTGATACGAGATTTTAGGATAACTTATAATTTTACTTGGGATTTATAAATGGTCCATATATACCTCACAATACATGGGAATAATGAATCGTTTAAATCTTATTGGAAATATTTATCCTTTCAAGGATACCACACCAAGAATTGAGTATTAGAAGGAACACTTGGCGGTTCTTTCCTCATGTGATGATGTGCAAACATAAATTCAAGCTATACAACAATGTTAATATTCATCAAATTTTATAACCCACTAAATAAATGGGGTTTGGTATAATGTTAGTATGTTACTTCCTAGTCAATTCACCCCTAATATTTGTGAGAAGGCAATGAACTCCACCCCATAGAAAAAAAATAAGGGTACAAGGAAAATAAGAACATTGTGTTTCTAGGTTACCCAAAAAGGGATAGAACAATGATGGTAATGGTGTGAGACCAGATAGGACAAGTCTTAGTTTTTGGTACACTTGTGTGTGGTCATGGGGCAAGGATGAGTTATCGGTATAATGTATAAAAGTGGAAATATTGATTTTTTGGTTTGCCTGAATGTGATCCCAAGTCAAATAAAGATTATCCATGTAATTCAGTTGAGTGGTATTATTTAGTAATGGCTAGATTGATTAAAATTTGGCCTAAGATTAATGGAGATGGTATTAGCAATATGTATTTAAATATGACCTACAACTCTATTTTAGTCATGTGCAATTGCATGGTAGGTTTGTTGGTTATTACCATTCTGACCTTGGTTTTGTCCATTGTTCTAAAGTGGTTGGTTCTGCTATGATTCTGCTAATTTTTTTTATTTTACTAATTCGGCCTTTGATTTTGGTACTGTTGATTTTGTTGTTGTACTAATCATGGTTGTTGTTTTTGTTTCTACTAATATTATTGGTTATGCTATGGAAAAGGGCTTTGATAGATGCTAAGAGTCTGATTGTAGGTAGAAGCAACACTATCCAATGTGATCTCCCCATTCTCCAACATATTTTCAATTAAATGTTTGATTTGCACACATCTTCATAAATTATGACCATTGACCTGATGATACTCATAAAATTCATTTTCATGTTACTAATCAAGATAAGGGATGCCTTTAGGATAATTATTTGGTATAGGTTAACTAATCAAATTACCAGCAGCAAGTTTGAAAAATACCAACTCAATAGGCTCTCCAAGGTCACTAAAAACATGATGCATAGGCACAATTCTCTTTGGAGGAAGTTTTTGCAATGGAAAAGGTTATGGAATTTATTGTGTGGGTCTTGGTTGTTGTGTTTATTGCATTGGTTGGAGAGGTTGGCAGGTAGGAGTAGGCTGAAAAGGTGGTGCAGGTTGAGCAGATAATGTTTGCACCATTTGGACATGACATGACTCAATTACTCCATTTCCCATAACATTCATATTGTGGTTAAATTGCCTTGGTCTATCTTGGTTATTGGCCTATGTTGGTTGTGATGCTTTCACTTGGATTAGATGTTGGTTTTGGCCATTTCCCTGATTGGTACCTTGATTCTGATTAGTTGAATTAATATTGATGACTCCTTTATTAATGAGCACTCACTCAATCAACAAACCTATGTTAATGATTTATTTAAAGGTATCTACACACTACAGTTCTAGATGATAGGCTATCTTACTATTCAAGTTTTTATTGAATACAACAACTAATTGTTTATCTAGTAAACTATGAGTGAATCATCTTGTAAGTGTTTTCCATCACTATAGATAACTTGAAAAACTCTCACCAACTTTTTGTTTTTCTTGTGTCAAGTTGACCAATGAAATCTCATGTTCAAGATTGTAGGAAAAGTGTTGTACAAATTTTTTTGAAAGGTCATCAAAATCTGTTACTGAATTCTTGGACAACTTTAAAAACCACTCCAAAGCTTGTCCAGCTAAGCTCCTTAGAAACAACAAAAAAAAGTATATATCTCTATATGCCATTGGATGGCATGTGATAAAGAAATTATTTAAATGGGATTTGGGGTCACCTTTCCCCTATATTTATAAAAATTTTGTTGGTCATATCCTAGAGGAAGTAGAATCTATAATTACTCCATATTCAAAGGATATGAATGCACATCATCTAACTTAAAATTTTTAATTTGTTTCCCCACTTAAATGGTAGTGATTGCATCCTTTATTTTTTGTAACTCTTACTCTAGGAAACTTGTGAGAACATTAGTTTTAAGGAAAACATTGGCCTAGGTAGATGGTTGAGAAGTCACAAGTGGAACACTTTAACCATGGTATAATGGATATATTTGTTGGGATATGTTGGTTTGGTTGGGAAATGGACCTAGAATACGCATACATAAATTAGGGTTTATTTTTTGGAACTGTGTGTTGTGGTGAAATATTCTAGCTAGAGTTGGTTATGAAGGCCTGTTGAGGATTTTATGGGTGGGATGGAGGGATATAATCATATTATGCCTATTGTGGTTGAAAAGGGACATGTTTCTGACTATCAAACCTTTCTATTGAGTAATAAATTTTGAATCAAGACTTTGCTTCTGCATGAGCATCACATTTTAAATAAAAGGAAATTGTTGCCTAGTAGGTACTTGAGAAACATTGGAACCTCCTTGTTGCATGAATCCCTTTTGAGAAGTGAATGCATGTTAAATATTTGGCATCTATCACTGAATAATATTTATACATTGTTGGTCAGACATCATTTGGTTTTGAATTGGTTTACTAGCCTATGACTGAAGAGGTATGTTTGCTACTACCTGATGAGATGGAACATTAGTTTCCCCCTATTGAGGTGGCAACATGTTCAACCTCTATTGTGTTGGTGTATTCATTTGTGCCTATTATTATGGAATGATACTCATCACCTATTAAGGAGGAATAGGATTCATCACATTCTATTGTTGAGGCACGACGTTGGTTACTAGTTGATTACCTGATCATGTTGGTTATTCACTTGATGAAGTAGTTGGTTGAGGATTGGAAGTAACTAGTTGAGATTGGGACATAAAAACTCCTACTCCTCGCAATTGTAGTGTTAACTAAAGGCACATTTTATTGGCTAGCCACTAGTGTATGAACACTACTTTGGTTTGGATTTGATGTTACTTGCACATTGTCCACTATGTTTTGGCCACTATGTTGCATAGAAGTAGAAGAGACTTCTTCAATTGTTGGGGTGTGAAATAATTTTTCAACTAAAGTATTCTACACAAATGGGTCTACACCCTAATTGTCTTGACCAGTCAACTCTATTACCACTCCTGTTGAGGGAACTAAATTTATAAGAGGCTTACTTGACATGGTAATCTAGTTAATATTACATGTTAGGTTCAAATAGGTTTGGTATGCTATCTATATTTGTACAAAGTGATACTCCATGGGGTATTTGCCTTTGAAAAACATAGTAGGGTCCTGATACATTATTTGGACTAGAGCAAAAGGATTGATAGAAGAAGCTTGTTGATTGTAAATTATGTTATGAGGCATTCTTACTAGACTTGGTAAATTCTCATGGGGGAAATCTACTAGAAACCTGGCCCCTACCTCTATGGCTCTAACCAAAATATTTTCCTTGTTCTACAATAAGTGGCACTTGAACAAAAATGGACCATACATTGAAGTTGGATTAATAGAGTATGGTTGTTTTGGAAAAGGTTTCTCAACTATAGGTACCATAGCTAAGTATTTCATGGTTTGTTCTTGATCCTATTATGAATTTGGTGGCATATTAACCAAATAGTTAGCCAATAGATCCTAGTTTTGTGATCCTATTTGAGTATTATAAGAGGGATAAGGATCCGTCTCATAAGAAATATTATCTAAATAGGGGTCTTTCACCATTTATTCTTGCACAACCACATTACTAATCCCTAGATTGTGCATGAGTCTACTATGAGTGTAGGAATACATGTTGGGATCCATAGTGAATGATTTGTGATAGAATGGTAAGAGAGTTATACAAACTCTAAAAAAACAATGTTCAAACTTGGTCTAGATTTGTCAAAAGGATGAAAAGGTTTATGTAATGATTTGTGATAAAACAAGCTAACATTAAGTATCTAATGTTACACATCTTATAAAAAAAAATTAAGTAAATGGACTAAAAATTAAAACGCCAAACTCTAAGGTTGAAGTGTTTCAAATTAGTCTAATCTAGGAAATAAATAGTTGCTAGGTCTTTTAGCCAAATGTGGCATAAAAATCTATGCTCAAACAAGGCATGTTCTAGGACTCTTGGCCAAATGACGTCAAAAGATAGACTTTGAAAATAGATGAGATTTTAATTTAATGGACTTGAAACACTTCAAACAAAAACTAGGAATTTGACTCTTAGACATGAACTTGATCAAATAGGTATAAGGTATGGAACAAAATGTAAGTTAGATATAGTTTATTTTCTTGAAAATAATTGTAAAACTTGGTTCTTTTGGAAAATAGGCTAGACAAATTTGAATGATGTAACTATGCTAGACAAAGATCCATAAAGGTATACTCAAATTGGCTTGAAAAATGCACGTAAAAACTTGAACTCTATGCAAGAAGGTCTATGAAACAATGTTATGAAATAATGTTTGAAATTTTTTGAGTAGCATAACAATTTTAGACTGATCAAAAGACATGACATAATTTTTGTTTCAAAAACTCTCTAAGGAAAAGATGGTTTCTCACAAATTTGGTAGTGTAGCACTACCTTTCCTAACTCAAATGACATACATACCTCCAAATTTTTTACAATATCTCTAAGGCTAAAAGGTATGAATCTTGTTCAAATCAAGGAAAAATGGGATAAGGAAGGTTTGCTTATATACTTAAAGTGCAAGCATTTTCAAAAAAGGACTTAAGTCTACCAAGTGGTAATAATGATTATGAGTCTTATATGGCCTTCAACCCAAATTGGAATTGAGCCTAAGTTCCCTCAAGTTTAGTGAAAATGGATAACCCACTTAACACATCATCCCTATGAACTTATGAAGGTGCAATTTCAAATTTAAGTTATAAATGAATGACTTAAACAATGTTTGATAGAAGTCTAGATTCAATTGGATAGCATAACTATGCCAAATTGGATGATATGACTCCAAGTTTTTGATGAACTTTGAACAAGGTAAATTGACAATTAATCTAGGAAGAATAATGCCTCTTTGTTCAAAATAAAATGAGGACTATGTTTTGTGTTTTGCATCACTTGTTCACACCAAGTTTTGAATCCAAACAAGACTTTAATCTAGGAAAAAACTAACTACTTAATCACTCTTAGGCCCTAAACTAACATGGTTGCTTGGTATTATTTGAATCACTCAATATATGTTATTTGAGAGGATCTTAGTGTTCATACAAACATAAATTATTATTAAATAGTAGGGTTTTTATACCCCTCCCTTCTCTCAAATGATAATATTATGACATGGACCTTGAGATACACCTTGCACCAACAACACTTCTATGGTAAGTGGGGATTTGTTTAAGATCTACAAGTTTTTGAATGTTTCTAGGGGGGTCAATTACATAATGAGTTTCAAATCATGATGCAAAATAAAATTACATAATTGGTTGTCCATGGCACTTGGATTGTTATAAAAAGGTCTTCCCCTTTTTTCAACCACTACATCCATTGTTTGCTCAGTGTAGTGCGATGTCCAAAGTGTAGATACATCCCATGTGAAACTCTTTCACTAGAAGGTGGTTTAACCTCTCAAACATTTGATCCTAGTGGGAGTGATTTCAAGTTAGTGTTGGGAGATGAAACCCTGGGTCAAAGCTTCCCTAAAGAACTTGTGGGAGGTAATGAAGTCCCCCTCTCAAGCCAAATTTTCATAAAAATAAATAACTTAATACAAAGAATTTAGGGTCATTTTCAAGATCACCCAAATTATTGTGAGTTTTTGGGGAGTGCTTTAGATTACATTCTTTCTATGCCTTGGACTAGGCATGTTTGCAACAAGGATGCAACTTTGATTCCAAGGGTTCCCTAAAGGGGCCAAATGGAAGAGCATACATTCACAAACCTTCTCTTTGCCAAATAAAAACTAGATTAAACAACTATTGAAGACAAAAATTTCAAAAATGAGTTCATTTTTAAGCACTTAAAGTAAATGTTTGGTGATGTTCTTCTTGACCCCTTAGTCTTAAGTTGTAACTTTGAGAGCATAATCAAAACATCCAACTCAAAAATGCAAAAAAATTCTCTTTAAACCCAAAGTAAGATGCCTAATTCATTTTAAATCACCCATAAAAAAGTTTAAAATTACTTATTTAGGTTAAAAAATCTCTTTTCTTCTTGGATCCTGTAACAAAAAGGTTAGTAAATCCTTTAGCTTTGAAGCACTTTGAGGATGAGGCAAGTGTTTTTTTTAAATTTTGGCTCTCTGCTTCAATCTCATGACTGAATATATCAATCCTACAAGTTGTAGGGAAATTTAGTAACTTGGTGAGTTGCAGTATTGTAACTTAACCACTAATAGTTTAGTTACAATATCATGACTCTATTTGGCAATCCTGCTAGTTGTAAGACAATCCCATAACCTTTTGAGTTTTGGTATTATCAATTAACAACTAGTGATTTAGTCAAAATACCATGACTCAGATCAACAATTTTGTGAGTTGTAGGGCAATCCCATGACTCCGTGAGTAGTGATATTTTTGCTTAACCATTAGCAGTTAGATAATACCATGACTTAGGCCACCCCATGAGTTTTAGGATTATCCCATGACTAAGTGAGTATAGGTATTATCAAACATACATAGAAAGTCAAATTTAGTCTAAAAATTTGGTTAAAAACAATATCATGACTCTGAATGACAATCCTGCGACTATGTCCAAGCAAACCTATGACTTCCAAAAAAATGTGTTTGAATTAAATTTTTTCACTCTTTTGGGCCTCCCACTCCAAGATTATACATAACGAAGGTTGTTATTTTTATTGTAGAAGCCTTATGACCAAATTTGTGAGGCTAGGTCTCACCAAGTGTGCCATTTGTGAACATAGGATTACAATAGGGGGAGATTAGTATTATTTTAGTGAATAAACCAAATCAATCAAAAACACACTAAACTAACACCCTAAGCCTATCTCAAAGGAGGAGCTTATTTAACTAAAAAAAATGGAAAACACAACTAAAACATGAAATAAAGACCTTCCTTCAACTTCCTTAGATGCTCCAAAATGCTTGTTCATTGGTCTCAAGATAATTTTCTAGGGCTGCAACAACTTTGGGAAAGACTTGAAATTATTCCCCATTTATGATAGCACATTCATCTTCATGTTGGAGGTGATAATCCACAACCTTTTGATCAGATGTAGTGTCTTCTTCAAGGGTTTCAAGATTTTCCATCTCTTCCTCCATCATGGTGAGGCTAAGACTTGGCATCTTGAAGTCATGTGACCTATCCCAATGAGGCTACCAATGAGATGTCTTCTTCAAGCAAGAGTTCTCTTTCTTTATCAACCAACTTCTCTTCTTTAGGTTCCCATACCATAGGTATATCAAGGCAAAGGGTGATGGGGTGAGGAAAAGATAAAATAGTTGGTGGAGGTGGAACATAGAACTCAAAATTTTATTGAGAGTGAAATATATGGGACTCCTTTGGAATCTCTTGAGGAAGAGGGAAGCAGACCTTGGGCTAAAACCACTTGATTTTCTTCATTCAACTTGACAAACATCTCATTCACATCTAATTTAACTTGAGGAATCTCTTGAGGAAGGGTGTATGGGGTGTGTTTAGGCATAGGATCTTATTTTGGGTCTAAACCTTCCATCACACCTTGACTCAACAATCTCATATTTAACTTTTCAATTTGCTTAGTTAGGTTCTCTTAGAAAAGTATTTCTTGAAATTCATATGCATCATCATGAGGATGAAGAATACAAGGGGATTCATATAGAGGATAAGAGGTTTCTTGAAGAAGGGGGAAGGAACTTGCAAAGGATCAACTTCATTCACAACTTCACACTCCTTATCAACCAAACTTCTATTCTCTTTCTTTCCCCATGACTCCACTATATTGTTCTAGCTTAGGGTATTAGAATTATGAGTCTCTTTTTTAGGTGGTGGGGATGAAATGTGAGAGAGAAATGAGGAATTGAATTCTATTTTTTTTCTACTAAGATGGACTATTATATTTTCTTATTATCCAACACAATTTATCTATTAAAGTCTACTTCAAACACAAGGCTAGTCTTTCCAACTCTCTCTTCCACTTGATTTGGAAAAGGATGACTTTAGAAATTTAGATTAGGTTTATGAGTAGGAATCAAATATGTCTGATAGAAAATTTGGGGAAGTGGATATGAAGGTTGATATACTTGGTAAGGTTGCCTCTCATAAATGGTTAGCTTATCCTCCAAGGATTCCATCAAACCACTCACATCTAGCATCTCATTTGTAAGCCTTTGCCAATTGGATCTTTCAATAGGTGTCCATTCTCTTTTGACCAAATATAAGGCATCTCTCACCTTTTGAATGGAATTTATAGGGAGCTCTTGACCACATCCTCTTAAAGTATCAAGATCTAACATGTACCTCTCATAGCCCAAAAGTGTTTACTTGAAGGTGGAAATAGATGGAGTTGCGGAGTGGCTAGGTTGACTAGGAGAAGAAAGATATTGATTAGGCTATTTATAGGAATAATAAAACTCATGAAAAGGTTTAAATTGTTCATATTGGGTTTGAAAATAACCATACTGGGTCTGGTACACTTCATGAAAGGGCTAGTTAAGGATTTGCTCTTGTTGATAAGGAATGACACAAGCATACAATGTCTCACCAAACTATAAAGAAAAAAACTCAACACCAAATTCAGCCATGAAACCCCATGAAATTAAGAACATAAATAAATATATCACCAAAAATATTAAAAATGAAACCTATGCTACTTGAATAGTTGATGGATCTTCATATTCACTATTGATGCTATGATAGATGCCTCCAAACACTGATTATTGAGAGACAATCCCAAAAATCTCTCAACTTCTTAGACCAAGAGTCCCACTAGGCATGACAAAAATTGTTTTCACTTGTATTTTCACCCTTTGAGTATATAAAAAATCTCTCCTCATCCAAGTGGCACAATGGAAACACCTCTAGGGTTGTGGGTAGCATAAGGATGAGGTGAATCTCTAGATAGGGTTAGATCCCTTGATATACCACTTTGGATAAAAAATACACTTAAATTTTGGGGGTGAAAAGGGAGAGAGATAAATAAAATAAAATTATTCTAAGAGAGATGATACACCCAATAACATGATGAATCCCAACCAATAACATGTTACACATGAGAACAAAGGACAAACTAAACATACACTTCTTCAATCTATGTCTTCTCACATCAATGTTACATTGTGAGGTTATGGATAAATTCCTTAGGATATGAGGACTATAAAATAGGCCTATGAGGGAACTAATTAATATACTAACTCAATAAATCTTTGAAATTTCCTAAAACACTTCACATGCCCTACAAGAAGAAGCTTTCCAACTAAAAATAAGATGAAAGAATGAAGCAACATGCTAAGGAATCCATAGTCTTCACTTATGCAAGATCAAAAGTTACAAATTAAGACACTAATAATAGTCATGAAAGAGTTAAAAATTAGTATTATTATTGATCAATAGGTATGCGAATGATCAAGGCTTCACCATACTTAAGAGGAGCATAGATTATAATGCCAAAAAGGCTAGTTCTTATAGAACTTGAGAGAGAGGAAAAGAGAGAAGTCAAAGGGTCACAAGAACACTTTTAAATATGATAAAAGAATTTAATTATTCATGAGAGAATTATGTGGTACTAACCATGAAATATTATGAAGCACAAGTGTCAACTCAAAGCATAAGCTTCATTAAAAGTGGCATAAAACTCTTCATTCTGGCTCAAAAAATTGCTTGTATGATTAGCCGTATTTGAATGCCTTATAACTAATTATTAATAGATAAATTATTTTTATGAAGGTTAAGGACATAATACATGCCTCTATATGTATTTTTTTTAGGCCTAGTCATATAGAATCACCTGGAAAGGAGCTATCATCATATGTAATCTAGAAAACTCCTCTTTCATGCATCCTACACACTTGTCATCAAAATTGGTATTAGTTTCTCATTAAAATCATGAGATGGAGTGTATGACAATTTTAAATACCCTCCATGGACCTATAAGCATTAGGGACACCTTAAAATCACTTTCCCTTAAAGTTTTCACACTTCTCACTAGCTTGACCACTAGACCAATTTTGGTTGGCTGAGATGAAGCACCTGATTTGGACACTTAGGATTTTTTTATAGAAGTTAAATTACCATATGGAGTTATAAAAAGTCTAAAACTTCCCCTCAAACTTCATTTCACCTTCAAACTCATTCTATAGCTTGCATAACATAAAACATGATAAAAAAATACCTTGTTTCTACCATGTTTGTATAAATCCATGCAACCAAAAAGCATGTGAGGGATCTTGAGTGAGTCTTATATAAGTTCCAATAGGTTTCATAGTCTAAATATTCCACTAAAATGCATATCTATCTTCATTTCGCTAGACTAGTCCTTGCAAGGGTTTTCAAGGGTTTTAAGCATCTTTCCACTCTTAAGGTTTGTTCATAAAGGTTTGACATCTAAATTGCAAAAAAAAATCCACAAAAGTGGCCTTAAAGACCCCTAATAACATCCCTAAAATCCCTTGGCACCCATGCAAAACCTCCAAGAAGATATGAGTATCATAACTTGACCTATCGAGCTCCTTTTCTTCTTTCCTAAATGCTTGAGTTGTTTCAAGGTCCAAAAATGGATTTACTTGGTTTCTCTACCCTCTAAAATCTTGGACACATCTGTATTAATCCCATACATATGTTCCAATAGGTTTGAATTATTTTCTAATGCCAAAAGTGTGAAAGACCTCATCTTAGGACACTAGGCCTAATCCTTGCCTAGTAAGCTTACCTGCATTCTTGTGGTTTAGACCATCCAATTCAGTTTATTTGCATGTAAAAAGCTCAAAAAAAATTAATATTATCCCACAAGCATGTCACAATCAATTGTAAATCTCACTAGGGATAGATTTGAAACTGACCCCCTATTTGGCCTTTAGGCATACCCATACCTCATGAGTTTGTCTACACCTTTGAAGGCATGGACCTTTTTATTGGTATTATTCCCTCCTTGATTAGTTTACAAGATTTTCCTAGGTGTCCCTCAGCTTTCCAATCCCTTTTGGAGGATATCCTTAACTTTTGGTTTTCTCCTTTTACCCAATCCACCAAATCTACCAGTTTAGGCCTAAGGGAAAGTACCCTCTATCTGAGATAAAATAGAGGGTACTTCACCTAGTTGTATAGGAAAAATTGTTATTGAAATGGATCCTAAAATTCATGGAAATTATTCACACAAAATTATCTCCTAGTTTTATGGCTTGATCTTCCAAAATCATTCAAACCTAAAATAGACCCTGGTGAAAAGAACTGTGTGTAGGATTCTTCCAATAAACTGTGTTATACATGTTTTATCTCCTTTATTTTACTGATTTTCATTGGATATATAATTATAAAGGTGTAAAAATAATTTTGGATATGTCTAAACTTTTTATTAGTTCAAATTATCATACCCCTTGATACTCTTTACTCAATCAAAATGAGTTTCCACTCTTGATTACATTCCGCCCTAACGACTCCTACCTATAGATTTTATTATGTATTTTAGTTGGAAATCAATGTTTATAGGTCTATTTTAAAATAATAACATCATTGTAATTTGTTTTAAACCTCTGTCTCCCCTTCATGTACTTCTCACACTCATAATCCCTTAGTTTAATCAGTGTATGCATAGTATAACTGACTGTGTTTTGCTTGGGAAGGACCCCTATAGGTATATTTGTATGTAATTCAAGCCTTATTACATGTTTTATGTTGTATTTTAAACTCTCCATACTATTCCATATATATTTTCATTCCTTATATTCTCAAAGTGAGGCCTATTTTCAAGGCACCTAGCTTCAAGTTTTATGGTAACCTACAGCCAGCCTATAGGGTTAAATTCATGAGGTAAAGGAAACTTGTAGATGCTTTTGGGATATTAGGACATCACTATTCAAAATTTATTAATGACTTTTAGATAAATTATGGTTACTTTCACCCTTAACCTAAGTTAACCCTTCCAATACCTAGGTTCACTTATAGATGGGGTAAGAGTTAAAGCGTGTTGTAGATCAACCTTTCCTTAGTGTATGGGTTGTGGGTGTGAATAAGGGCCTAAACATGGTTTATAAACCTCTTTGATCATTTTTAGGTCAAAAATGACCCTTTAAACTATTATAAACCTCATAACTATGGAGATAAGGTCAATTTTCAATTTTTAAATGGAGAAAAGTCCTTAGACTCAAGCCTGTAGATGATTCTGAAGAAAATTAGTGTTTTACTAGAAACTTTGAGACCCCAAATGACCATCTTCCACTTGTCATATTTATCCCAAATTTGGTATAGTCCTTCTCTCATGTATGGAATGAAATATTTACATATTTATATGTCTTATAACTCATTTTAGACATGTTTTAAGACATCCACCAAAACCCTTAGACCTCTATTTTTACAATTTAGGGAAAGTGGGCCTGAACACTATTATTGTTCTCTAGAGGTAATTTCCAACTCAGAATTACTGGCCTAGCTCTCAAGATGGTCTGCCATGATCATTTTAACTCACTAGGATCCCAATAAATAATTTCAAAATTGATTCAATTCTCCATGATGATCTTTTAGTTCTCTATTAGCACCTATAGGCAAGTGAGTATTTCAAAGTACAGGCAATGTGTGAGGATAATAGGTAGTGAACATTGAATTTGTTCCTTACATGAGTTAAAAACTTATCTCTATGCTTCCAAATTCACTCTTCATACCTCAAATATCTTGACACCACTACTAAGGCTCTCATAATGGCATGCCATCATCATGGAAACCTCTATATGTGTGCATGAGTTGAGTGTAGATAGTGAATCATGACATGGAGCAAGAGTGTGGATGAAAGGATTTATGGAAACTAAAAATCATTAACAATTATTCAATTTTATTTATTTCCATGAAGGAATTCTTAATATCATTTCTAAAACATTTCATTCAATGTGAAAATAGATGCAGACATATAGAACAAAGCTGGCAGGTATCTAGTGGTTGACTAGTGTGGTGTTCTTGACTGTAAACCATGAAACATTTAATGGAGAAAGAGGATTAAAATGTGAAGGGTGAGTCAAAAAAATATTTTAAACATGAGGATGAGCTTAACACAACTTCCTAGAGCCGTGAACCAATTCGAACTCTTGAAAATGGTGAACACTACCAACAACTCAAAAAATATATCTTCCTACAACTTTGAGTAAATTGACTCATCCAAACACCTTGAAATGTGAAAAAAAGAATGGGATACATGAGGGGACATAGTAAAAATCATCTAAAAATAGTATAAGTAAGTGGATTGTATAGATCTACTCAAACTAAGGTAAAATCTACAGGTTACATAGATTAGCAAGTAGATTTGAAAGGTCAACTTCTTATGAATGGTTCATAAAGCTCAGGACACCATTACTCTAAAAATATATATAAAATGGAATATGAATGAGTTTATAATATTCCCCTAAAATAATTTTGCTTTAAACCCTTCATGCTGACGGTACCAAGCAAAAAACTAAAGGTCATTTCTGCTTGCCAAAAATGATGAAAAGGGAGCATAACGTTTTTGATCAATAAATGGCACTTATAGATCAAAAAAAATGTGGAAATAAGCTTGGGGAAGCTGAAGATTCATTGTGTGATCCTTTCCCATGTGGTACACTTCCTAAGGATCCGTACAAGTGCTAAAATCTTCTTTTTTCCCAATAAAATTGCCTTTTTAACTAAAGAACCTACCAATTTAAGTTATGTCAATTTATTAAGACTTAAATGGACACATGAGGCATGATATCACCCTATGGAATATTCACACTTCCCAATAAACCCATACAACTCATTAAATGCACCTTTTTGATCCCTAAAATGACTCAAAAGGATATGTTGGCTAATGCAATAAGTGACAAAGGCTAACATATCATTGAATAACATTAAATGACATATGATATACCTTATGACCAAATATTAAACTCCATAAAACACTTAAAAGTCAATTTTTTTACTAGAGGTGCCCCAATTTGACCAAAAAGTTAAATTTGGTCAACAAGATCATTAGTTATCTTCACATAATTCATATTCAAGAAAATAAAAATGCAAAAAAATTCCAAACAATAAAAATAATTAAATAATTAGAACCTATGCATGACATGGATTTATAGTTACATGATTATTATATATTATTTATCATATATACATGGTAGATCACACATCAATTTTCTACACATAATATTTTCATGGTATAGATGAGTGAGATGCATGGCATACAAGTTATATTTGACATATGGACATACAAATGTAGGGCATTTATTATGCCCAGGGGATACCTTTATTTATTAGGGGCCTATCTACACTAGGGGCATCTTGGTATACTTATACATGTGACATATTTAAATGACCATTCCATTGATCATATTGAGTTGTTTATAATATTTATACGTAGCTTACTCTTACATATACTCTTTATGACACTATCAATGAATATTATACTTTTTAATGTGTGATGATGACATGGATTGTTTATATAGACTAAATTTTATTATGTTGTGAATGTTTGATGATTTTGATTATTACATGGTGTGATACTTGATTATGTATTACATTTAGTGATGATTTTTATGTGTACCATTATGTTTTAAATTGTCAGAATATTGTGTGTTACATTGCATGCTCCATGATTAACTATTGATGATTATTACATCGTGTGACCATTTATGTGTGTGACATTTGGTGCTATCATACATGTTTCTATTAGTAAATTGATTGTGTGTTATCACATCATGCATCGTTATGTCAAGGATCCTCTAGTTTATATCATGGCCATGTTTTTTATGTCAGATTAAAGTTGAGTTAGATTAATTTCATGTATTGATTGCTTGTGTGCATCATGATTATGGCATTGTGTTCATGTGTGTGTGTCTACACGATTGTTGATATTGTGGTGCTATGATAATATCACTTAGTATTCTAATTGTGTTCAATTCCATAATTTATATAATTGCTTATTATGTGTGGCTTTCTACTGACTACTTCTATCTGTGAAGATCATTACTATGATGACTATTACTACATGCCTAATTATTATATCTACTTGACATAACACTTATATGACTTGGGTTACATTTTTCATATGTATATGAATGACCGAATATTTATATTATAACATAATCTAATCATGTTAGAACACATGCATTACATGCTTACATATTTCATATATAACATGATGCGTATAACTCATTTATTTTGAGATGAGTGATTCATAGGATTCATATCTCACCTCAAAAGGGGAGCATAATAGTGGGATTGTCATAGAGATTGCATCATTGATAGATAATTGGTGTGATCTAGATTAGGGCATATTATGATTCAAATTGAGATGGATAATGAATGAGATTAGGACATACTGATACATAGGTGAGCCATATGTGGGGTATTTTATAGGATCATGAGAAACTATTGATATATTATATGACATAATGAGACATATCACATTAATAAACTTAAATAAATTTATTAGGTTATAGGGATAACATTGAGTAGGTTATCAAATTTACAAGATAGGATAGAGTGACATGTATATTTATGACATTTTATATCCCATTGATGTATAGATGGATCAAATTGACCCTTTGATATTTGAGCTCTAGTTTTGTATGCGAGTTATCTAATAAAAATGGCACGCAGAGGAAGATGACAACATGTCAGTGATCAAGTGATGGAGAAAGGGTGACCTTCATAGGATGGGTCACCAATATGTATCCCCATCTTAGTCATTTATGGCATATATGGCTCATTAATTTCTAGGTTTATGTCAAAAAGTTACAAATTCATCATTTGTATTTTAGGTAAAATGACAACTTTGCAAAGGAAATTGGTGACTTTGTATGAATTCATCATTCTTGAAAATGATGATTTTTCCAAAAAAATGGAAATCATCAATTCAACAATTTCACACAATTTCAAGTAAAGTTACTATTTTCATGAAAAATGAAAATGGTGATTTCACCAAGAAATGGTCAAAATCTATTGGAGGAGCTCAATTATTGATGGTCGCATGTGCATCACCTACCTCATGCCATTCCTCAATCTTAAAACTGAAAATAAAAGGATCGCTACAAAAGCAATGTCGTTGGGTTTCGAACCTTGAAACCATTGGATTTTCCTCATTTTTATTTTGGCCCCTTTGTTATGAAAACATGATCTCATGAATAATGCGAGCAAGACCAAAATGATAAATTTGAACACAAATATAAAATACTAGAACAATCTAAGCCATGAAATACCCCAAGGACATGCAAGGTTGGAAGTGGTAAAATAAACATAAATATTGTCAAACAAGTCAACAAGTTAAAATGTGCTTAGTGATGAGTTTGTTGGAAAATACCAAAATTAAGGAGTAATACTTGTTTAGACAAAAAAAGTGTTCACATTCTCTCCAAGAAGATGCATCTGACATAAATTTAATATGATTTTTCAAGTATCAAGAAATACTAAAAAAACATTAAGTATGCTTCAAACTACCCCTCTATGGTTCTAATAATACTAACATGTTTTTTAAATATCGTAAAGTATCACAACTAGAGATATTTTTCATATTTTGTTGTGATACCAATCATGATATTGAAATGTTGATGAATGTCATCATTGTGCTTTAAGCATTGGCAAGAAAATAAATGTTAATGTAAGAGACATGTTATTTTTATTGGAATTCATTGATATAACTATTATTAATAAAACAACAACAACAACAACAACAACAACAAACAGTTAATTGGTATTCATGACATAACTCTATGTCATTACAAAACATGAATCAAAACTAAAAAACTTGGTTATGCATGGAAACCTAGAAACCACAAGATTACATCAAGACACAATTATAACAAATACATATCATCATGCACAAGCTGTAACCTCAAAAGGTGGTGTAGGCTAATAATCCTCATAAGGTTAGATGATCCAAGTAAAAGGAATAGTTAAAGGAGGATCAAGTGTCATCTAACCATCCTGATAAGGAGGTGTCTGCGAAACTATGATACCCCAACCAGAAGGCAACAAAACAAAGCTACCAATGAGACCACCCCCTTGCACAGGGGAGCTCCATTATGATGGTCTAGTAGAGGATTTCCATAAAATTTTATTGAGATCACTACTCAATAAAAATTTGGTGGGCAAAACATCATTGCAAATTTGCTAACGTGGCATTCCACATGAAAATTGCTAATGCAAAGTCATTATCAAAATTCACTAATGGTGACTTTTAAAAGTCGCTAGGATTAACCAATCCCAGATAATTTAGTTCAATAAGACCATGGAATAAAAATGGCATATATTCTACTTGGAGTGCTCATCCATTCAAGGAGGATCTGACTCCACCTCCTTTTGGGCTTGTGACTTGTCCCTGAAGATATGTATTTTTATATTTTTTTTGTAATCTCATAAACTCTGAGTTGTTGTGCTTCTTTGGTGAATTTTTTTTGAGCTATGTCCTCTCACTGATGAGGAGTTTAGGTCATGTATACCAACCAGTCATTTTATTATTATAATCATCCTTATATCATTATTATTATTATTAAATTAATAATAGATATGTTGATGTGTTCCAATAATAAAAATGACAGATAACTTTTTTAAAATATAAAGATTGACTCTTCATTTTTTTAGATAGGTTTTGCTTTTGACCAGAGCTCCAACTGGTCTATGACACAATCGGGGGCCCAAATCTCGAAGTGATCATCTATCATAAGCACCATATTTACCAACAACAGCGACAACCGACCCAAGAATACCAATGAATGGCCACAACCAGCCCAAGTATACTATCAATGGCCATAATCGACTCAAGAATACCAATGATCTACCACAACTGGCCCAAAAATGCCAATGATTGATTACATTTGACCTCTGATACCATATTGATATTTGAACTTGGGTGGTGCTTGAAACAACCAACTCACTCACATCTCATCAATAAAAATTGACTCCTCATTAACGATTTTTAAAATTCACTATTATATCATAAAAATATTATTAGATCCCAATATTATTATCATAATTAAACCTTACAACCCTATTATACTTTTGTCAAACAATTTACATATAAACTTACTATTACACACAAACCCAATGCATTAAAAAAATCCTGAACAAGCCACTAAATACTTAGTGGCTATGATACCACAATATTTTTTAGTTTCTAATACGAATTTTCTTATTGTAAATTAAAATGTAAACATTAAACAATATTGCCCAATAGAATCAATTGAATTAAAGTGTATATCAATAATATAATATATATTCATTTCTGGAAATAAACATTAACAACAATACTTAAAATAAGATTACACATAATTTTATAAGCATTTTACTTTAGAAACACCAATGCATGGAAAATCAGCTTGGTAATGTCAATTGAACACCATCTCTTTTAATCAATTTCACAACTTACAAGATCCATGAATACTAAAATATTAATTTCACATTTTTGGGTCTCAACTTCTTAATCATTGCTCACAATATATAAAAACACAAAATGTTTTGAAAAGCTCGTGAAAGAAACCAATTCAAATTTCCCAAAAAGAATTAATTCGAAAAAAATATTTAAGGTCATCTTACCAAACTTTCGAGGCCAAATTCCATTCCAAAATGTTCATTAAAATATAAAATTCAAAAATGTACAAAAATATTTTAAAAATAGAAAATTTTATAAATTTTTTTTTTTTTGAAATCTTAAGTCATGAAAAAATCTCTCAACTTTTCAGCGACATTATTTACATGTGAATCTTCACAATCTAATTCAAATAATTTCATATTTAATTTTTATATTATACATTTCTTATTAAAAATAACTATAAAAAACTTATCATGTGAATATAAAATTAGAGAAAAGAGTCGTGTAGTCTCATATCTCTTCTCAACAATTGTTTCCCTCTTATAAATTCTTATCTTCAATTAAAATTCATTTTCAATATAATAATATTATTAATGGATCCAAATTCTTGATTCAATTCATTATTTTATAGTACATCCATTATATTTCTAATTAAAATTAAGATAATAAAAAGATTTCAAATAAAATATGAACTAGCACTATATTAACAATTGCTCATTTTTTTGTTGCAACAATTATTTTCATCACTCCTATCTTAGCCCACACCCTTCACGTCTTTCTTATGTTAAATGTTGGAGACATCCTTTCGTACACCAAATGATGCCCAATCATCAATAATCTAAAGAAACGACATTTATCAACTATTATTTATGTGTGATTTTGTATTCAAGCATGACTATTGGTGATATTTATGTAACTTCCAATGATAATTGCACAATTGTCAGTAACATTTACACAACTACCACTTACTATAGGATGTGTGCTAACAATTGTACAACTACCCACGTGACAATAATGCCTATACCAATTTACAAAGTAAGAATGCCTTCGGAAATTTAATTAGAATAATAACTCCTAAAGAGTTATAAAAATGATGTCTTATGTTTTTTCTTTCTTTTAGACCAAATGTTTTTTCTTTCTTTTAGACCAATTGTTAATACTTGTTGGTACTATTGTTTTTACCCAATAATATTACTTTGCTCTCTTTATTGTCAGCAAGCAATGACAAAATGGTACCTATTAAAAATAAAAACTATTTTCCAATGTTTCAGTGAAGCTTCTCATATTTTATTGTTTTTGTTAGTTGTGGCAATTAGAAGTAATTAATTTAGTTAGATATTATTTGACAATCAATTTTTTTTTTTTTAAATCTTTTAAAAAAATTTAAATATTTTTTAATGTTTGATTGAAAGCTATCAATTTTCCTAGTTGTCATTAAAGTGTGATTAATCTGTGTGACTTCCATCCAATGAAAATCTTTGTCAAGTTAAATTTTAACAGAGCATTTTACCAATATTAAAGATATTATATATGTTTAACACAACATGCAGAATGAATCATGTTGCAAAGGCAAAGACAAGGAAGCAAAAACTACCAAATGCAACAAACAAGGGTTCCCTTGGTAGTATAACCTTTTGTAAGCATGTCTCAACCTGAAAATGAATTAACAAGGTTATGTGAAGATAATCAAAGCACATTTGAGGGAAACTCCATTTCAGAGCATGGTGCAGAAGCACAACAAAAATAATATGGGGAAGATGCCCAAGATCAAATTCTCTTTGTAGAACCGTTTATAACAAGCATGTATCTTCAAGCATATTAATTTCCACGGATTCCCTAAGAAATATTCCCAATAAAAATATGATGTTGGGAAAAAATCAAAACCGTTTGTAATGTTTTTTAATAGTTAATTATTTTCTCCATTGTTGTTAAACAATGAATAGTTGTATGACCTGCATCGAATGATTTATTTGCATCATGTAAAAAATAATGCAAAATCGTTGTCATTTAAATTGTTAGCCTCGAATGCAATGCAACTCCACCAAATTATCTAGTTCTCAGAGGGGCATTTATAATTTAAAATATCCATAGGGATATCAAACATTTTGCCAAGCTCCCCAAACTTCTTAATGTCACCTCTAGTGTAAGGCATGGCTCTAGAAATCATCGCAGGTTGTCCCTCGTATTGCTCTAGTTGCCCTGAAACATACAGTGCATTGTTGAACCCAATGGACTTGATGGTTTAGAAATACAAAATTATGCTAACAATGGCAAACCAAAAAAAATAGCAGCAAGATGCCTCTGACACAGTTGGATGGGTTCGAAGCTATCTCCGTTAATGATAAGCAATCACAAAGTAAAACTTCTCAATGCTTGATTTTATTATTTACTGGCATTTGTGTCGAATATCAATTTCCTGGTGCATATAATTCAGCTTCTCAAGCATTGTTTTAAAAACCTTTACATGTTATAAAGTGTTTTAACCTTGTCTATAGTTCTTTCGACTGTCGCCTGCATCAATATAGTTTAATCTAGATACCGTGTTACTATAATTTGATACATCACATAAATTATTAATGCATGAAATCTAGAATGGTGTTCTTTTAGATGACAATATCATTATACTTTTTGCTCCGTATTTTGGATATTCAAAAACATTTGTTCTTTGCTTTATTCTAGAATAATTTTGAATAATTTCTTATAACAGGTACTAAAGCCGCTTTATGGCACTTATTTTTCTTGATTTTATATTAATCAAATGGTCACTTGATCCCTCATCCACCATGGTTATTTTGGTGAATGATTCATTTTTGAAGACTTTGTATAAACAATGTGGGATTCACTTGATCAAACAAGGCAATGTCTAAAGCCATACTATTGAAGCCTTTGAAAAAAAATGTTAAAAGAATTTTTTATAGAGGATTTTGAGGCTAATTAGATAGTACATCTAAGTTTTGGATGTTTTGGCGATGTTGAGAGGTTGTTCTAAAGTAGGGTATTTGAACCCACAGTTGGGCCCATGTGGTGGAGTTGGCCTTCTTGTTGTGACAAGTCTCTATGAAACCTACGACTTTGAGCTTCCTAGAAAGATTATCCATACAATATTTATTAGGTTAATTTTGTGAAGTTGAACATTGGGTTTGGTCATTGATGGTGTGGTTAAGGAAATAATCTTTGTAGATGTCAAAATAACCATTTTGAGGGGCCACATACCCATATTGGATTTAAACTTTGAGAACCATGTCTAACTTAACTTTTACTTGGTCCTCAAAAAGATAAGATAGATATTTCTTAAGTTCATTTCAAATAGAAATATCATAACAATGGATATCATTAAATCTTGAATTAACCTTTAAATTGAGGGTAAAAACTTTTCTTATACAATTTTGAGTTAAATGAGTAATATTATTGCTTTCGAATCATACCACCTTTTTAAATAGACAAGGGTTACATTAACCCCCAAAAAATTATAGGTTTGAATTCCTTGTACAAAACTATTTTCATTTACACAATAATTAAACATCAATGTTTAGGTATCATTTGGGGTGTCTGTGTCTTAAATTGCATGACTAACTTTAATATTAATCTATGATTATTTTCATTTGCACATAACTAAACATCATTGTTTAGGTATCATTTGTGGTATCTATGTCTTAAGTTGCACCATTAGCTTTAATATTAATCTAGGATTAAAATTTAAATTGAGGTAATTTTTACCTTATACACTTAACTACCCCCATTCACAAATTTTAAATTATTGTAAACATTTGCAGAATTTTCTTTTGTTTCTTAATAAGCAACATAATGTTCCTTGCTACCAACTATTAAAGGTGAGTGAATTAAATTTTCACTTTTACTCCTTTTCTTTTGTTTTTTACTGAGCAAAATAATGTTCTTTTCAAAGAAATTATTACATGTGAGTGTTTTAATTAATTGGCACTCTCATTCTTATGAACAAGACCTTGTAATTATAATTATATTTATAAGTATTCTACAATCATATTAAGGGAGTGTAATAGAAAGAATTATTCACAATTATGTTCTGCTTTAAATTTGACATCCATCTAATTGTTATAGGGAAATTTCAATCTTGATTTTGACTATCACTTAATTGTTTTTTTCTTTTTTGCTTGAAGAAGTCAATCAAAAAATTGTAATATCTTAACCATAGTAACCATATGGTAATGTTTGGAGCTTCTCTTTTCCTTTTCCCCAAATATTTTTTTGAACACGATACATTGGTGTAGTTAGATTGATGTCATTTGTCACCACTTAATGAAAAATTAGCATAGAAGGTAATGGAATTATTAGTCAATGTGATATGTGAACAATCTTAAATAAGAATCTTGAAATTGATATCTCTCGACATATTATAGGCATGGATTTGTCACAAGAGTACGTGACCCTTGTTTTTATTCTTATTGCTTTTTGTAATAGGAGATATTTATGTAGTCCTTTTGTGTTGGGGATTTATATTATTTATTACATTATCGTTAAGTTGTAGATAGGTTTAAATCATTATTATGCTGATATACATTTGACAATGGCAACAAATTAGTATAATGGCATGAGTTATTCAAAATTATCTTAAATTTTAAATTTGATGTCCATTTGACCATCACGAAATAATTTCAAATTTAAATTTGACATCCATTTGACCATCACTTAAAAGTTTTTCTTTTGTTTGAAGACATCAATCAGAAAATTGTTATAACTTAGCCACACTCTGGAGTTTTGAGCCCCACTTTTTCCCCTCTACAAGATTTTTTCAAATTTAAAAAAGTGATATAGTTGGATTGATGTCATTTGTTTCAAAGGCTATCAAAGAAGTTGGAACCATCAAGGTATATTCCATATCTCTAGTTTGACCAAATCTATGGTAATTATGGTAACGTAAATTGTGTTTCCAATATGCATTGCAGAGGTTTTACCCATCAAAGTTTGTAAATGACATGGATAGACACCATGCAGTGAAACCTCTTAAGAGTGTGTTTGACTTGAACGCCAATCTCCTTCGGTCTATAGAGGTAGAATGTATTCCATATATACATGTCTCTGCCAGCTCTTTTACAGGGTAGTATCTTCTTTTAAACTTAGCACAGCTTGGACATACATCCTCTCCTAGAGATAAAGTTGTTTATGGAGATCGAGATAAGAAAGGTGTGCATAATTTCTTATCTTGAAATTGATAAACCCTATGTTTTTCTTGGGCTTGGGATCTTTGTTATTAAATTCCAGAAAATGGCTTCATTGATGATTCAGGATCTTTGTTATTAGATATCCTAATGCATCCACATTTGTTGTAGTGAGTTTTATGTGGTCAAGGGTTTCTGTTAGAATATTTCTTGATCTTTGACTGAAATATCCTTAAATGGGATTACAAATATGTATGTGAAGGAGGAAGACATTAGGACATTCAAAATCAAGTCAGTGGATAATCTTAGAACCTTGAACGAGTCCCTCTACTCGAGGCTTCCAGCCAGCACTCTATCCTTCAATGAGCTTTTAGCACTTTGGGAGAAGATGATAGAGAAGACTCTGGAGAAAACATATCTATCTGAGGAGCGGGTTATTAAAGTAATAGTTTAAGGTTAGGAGTTACAAACCTGATTCCATAGTGTTTATATGCATCTGATAGGAAAAATATTATGAGAATGGAATAATTCTATTCATATGGATAAATTTTAACATAGCTAATAGTTTGGATCTAAAATTTGAAAAAAAAAAAAAAAACTAATACTAGCATTTCCCACAGAAATCTGGCCTAAACTATAAATTTTATCATCATAATTGCTAAATTGACACCATATGTAACTGTCTTGGATGATGCAGAGACACCTTTGCCAGCGAATTTAAGGACAACAATTTATCACATCCTTTATGTGAAAGGGGACCAAACCAATTTTGAAATTGGACTTGATGGCGTGGAAGCCGGTCAGCGGTACCCAGATGTCAAATACACAACTGTAGATGAATACCTCGATCAATTTATGTGAACCATATAAAATTCTCTTAGAAAAAATGAGAGTTTAGTAGCAGTCAACATAAAAGTTTATCAATAACTATGTTTTTTAATCAGTGCTAGGAAACCAGATCCTTTGATTGAATTTTTTTACTAAGAACCAGCAAGGCAAATGTCTTACACATTTTATTTATTGTCGGTTGAGGTCCAGCTTCAAGAGACTGTGGAACATAATGGTGCAACCATAAAATATATGAATACCAAAGATATGATTCTAACTCGTGTTGATAAATTTGTTGATTTTAAAGTGTGTCCAGAATTATATTGACAACATGAATCCATTTTGCTTTTTTACAAATACTTCCCACACCTAAAATTAGCTCTTATTCTAATAATATTTCAGATAACTCTATTTGAGTCCTTTTCTTTTAGTAGCTCACATAACTAAAATTGTATCTCATCTCCTCTCCAGAATATGGCTAAACTATATTCGTGTCTAACGCTTACATGGTGTTTATGTTTGATGAATAGCTATTAGTCATTTTTTTTATAGGTTGTCTTTGAGATTAGATCATTCATTATTCATTAACTTGAATCAAAACCTCAACGTGCACTTTTAAAATTTGTGTTTATACGAATAAAAAGCATTGCATTATGTTCTATCTAGATGTACATGGAAAAAAAAAGTTCTTACGATGCTGAGTAAAAAAGCTTTACATTACTTTATATCTTCACATATGGCACAAGAAACTTCTTACAAAGTTGTCAGACAAGGATAAATGATTGATTTTATTGTATGGGATCTTCTTTTTGGAAGTACAACTATTAAGGGGGAGGAGGGTGAGGGAGGCAAGGAGGCATGGGCATGGGTGAGGTGAATCAATTTCCTTAAAACAATTCTTCAATTTTACTTAACATCTATGGAGTATTCATTCACATACATACATTAATTAATACATACACAAGCATTTATGAAAGCAAATAACATAATAACACATGATATATGTGGGAAATTTTTTTGGGGAATAAAATCCATTGAAACACAAATTTGACTATAGTCATATAAGCAATGAATCAAACTTTTAGTGAGACACCAACCCCATAAGGAGCACCAACCCCTCAATAGTCAAGCACCAACTCAACTAGTCTTTTAGCAAGCACCAACTTGCACAGAGGCACTAACCCCCTAGGTAACTCATCACCAACTCAACTACCTTGAATCTTTGATCACCTTTAGACACATGTTGCTCACTCAACTGAAGATGACCTCCTTTTTCTCTTCTCACTCAAACAACCCTTTAGGCCTTCTCGCTCAACTAGCCCTTTCTATGGAAGAATTAGGTCATATGACCTTGCTCATCACCTATAAAAACATAGTTAGATCTTCATGACATATTCATTACACCTCTTTGATGATATTCAGTCCATTTATCTAGTTTCCAAAACTCTATATCATTTGTTTATTTCTTCAATATTCTAACTAGTCAAATTAGGCCTATTAGACCTTCTCTTTATACTTGACTCTTTCTCTCACCCATCTTGGTTAGCGAAGAACCTATCCATACTTGGATCACCCTTGGAATAAATCAAAAAATATGTTTCACAAGTGAAACAACCACCACATAGGTTGGTCATTACCCTTAAGGGCCAAAACCACTATTAGGCCCAATAGAGACCTAATGCAATTAGGCCTTCTCTAAGCACACATTTTACTTTGGCCTTCTTGGAACACCTTGATCCTCCAAAAATGGATGAAAAACTTCATACACACTTCAATTAGACCCCTTATAATCTCACCTTATGTCCCCAACACCATTTAGCTCATTTCACTCCTTGAACCATTCAATTAGGTCTATATGCAATTAGGCCTTCTCACTGCCAAAAAGTCTATCTTGCATATCTGATGCATACACTCAAATTTGCCACATAACCCAAACAAAAAATCACATGGATAGAATCTCCATGACCTCAAGTTCAAAATCATGTTAATTATAATTCATCAAATAAGGTAAAAGACCTCAAAATAATCAACTTCATATGCTCACTCAGAACTGCACACAGGCCTTAAGAACCTAGTCAAAAGCCTTTGAATTTTCACACCTTCATAGGAGTTTATCATGCATAAAAATATATTAAAATGAACCTATGAGACCTTTATAAAAACTTCATGTGCATTGGATTCTTCAAATCTATGTAAAAGGACTCAGGCACATCATTCTCACTCATGCATAGAAAACTGCTTGTAGCTCCAAAAATGTAGTTATAAAAATCAAGATTTAGAACATTTGTGTGAACACTTTTATGATCTTCAAAATGGTTTTCATGATCCTTGAAAATTATTAGAACATATTGAAAACGATAGATTACAAGGTTCAATATCAATATTGGTCTTATAGACCAATCTCATCTCTTCATCCTACACAAACCTCATTATGTTAGACAGGTCACTTTGAGAACAACTTTCTGCTTGTTTATGTGCATCATAAAAACTTATATTCAAAGGAGAAAGGTGTTTTAGGTCTTGATAAATGAAACCATGCATTTAGATCAATCCCTAGTCCACTACAACCAATCCCTAATCTCATTCTCACTTCTGCCTAGTTTTCTCACTGTCTTCACTATTAGCCCAGTTTAGCGATAGGTCAACTTGAGTGACCAAAATAGTTAACATATAGGATATAACTTGTCCAACTAACACCATGGACAACAAACACAAGTCTCAAGCTTCATCTTCCATCCATTTTCAAGCTTTGACCTAGTCAAACCTGCCTGCTACATCAAAAATTTGAGAAACAAGGGGTTTCATGTAGCTTTCACTCACTCTTTTGGCAGACCTATTCCACTTAGAGAAACCTAGAAGAGTCCTCTACATGTTACAAATATCAAACTATGTCAACCAAACCATTCTGAGCCATTTCAAACAAGATCTTTCCTATCAGGTCATAATGAGGGTTTTAGGAGGGTTTTGACTGTCTTCCATTCTTAGCAATCGTTCATAAAGGATTGCCCCTCAACTCCAAAATCAATGCTACGAAATTCAAGTTAGGACCCTTCCCCAACTTCCATGAACTTCTTAAGATCTCATGCAAAGATTTCACGTGCCAACAACTAATTTTTATGCTTTTTCCTTCAAGATATGACCTCAAAATTGGTTAACAAACTTAACAAAACCTATCACACCTTTGTCAATGTTCTTAAATGCTTTGAAACCTTGGGAAATTATCTTGACCCCTCATTAGGCCACACTATGTCTCCTAGCACAATAGGCCTTGAACTACCAGTCATACTTAGACCTTGAACACACCTTGAAACTCTTGTACTATTCTAAAAACCTCATTCTTATGTCATTCAACCTCACACCATGCTCACACACTACCAACATTCTTCACAGAAGTCTCATACTACTCATCTCGTCATACTACCATGCCTATGCCTTCTTAATATGTCTTTTCATGCAAGGACTAAGCCTCAAAACTGACCTTGAAACTCATCTAAAGGCTTATTTGCCTCTTGCTCATGTGTACATAAATTTATACACTCTCGCATGCCGTGTATCATGATCTTGACCTTTGTTAGGTTGTGGAGCTAAAAGCTTCACCAGGATGCAAATAGGAGAAGTTATGGAGGATGTAGAGTTGCGGAGAGTTGCAGAATTAGTTGCAGGGAAATTGGCATCGGTCTGATCAGCCGACGTCAATCAGATGGCAGTGAGGAAGCAACCGGCGTCAGTTACCAGTCGGCCGATATCGGTCATGGAGGAGCCGACATCGGCAGCCTGTGCGTGAATAGGCAGTTCGCATGTTGATTCCAGAGAGTCTATTTTTGGACTGTTAGTTTGCATGTTGAAGGCTAGTCTTAGTCTTGAGTTGCGTGTCTAATTGTTGTAATTAGGTTAGTCTAATTATTGTAAGCATGAGATCTATATATGGACTCATGTGTTGTATTTTAAAAGTGTGCTAGAAAGCCATAGAGCTTTTAGAGAGAGCTAGTGTAGCTCCTCCTAGTTCCAAAGGGGTGCTGAGTGTGTATGATCAGGGAGAGTTGCAAGGTCTGCAAGGTTAAGGAGCTGATCCACTGGGGTACTGGTTGAAGAATCATAAGGACTTGGTGAGGCAAGGACAAGGGTTCTTCAGGGGTGTAGAGATATCTACATGGTGAGTAAGGTCTAGTGATTTACAGGTAGCAGAGAGCAGGAGATCTACTTGGAGTATGGTTGTGTACTTGGTGTACTGGCAGCGTGTTACTGACTTGTTGGAGAGGTGAACATCAATTCTATATTGGAGTTGATTGTTGTGACCGAGAGAGAGAGGGAAGAAGGTCTTGAGGCGTGGCGAACCTTTGAGGTGGAGGAAGAAGTGGCATCTTCCTTATTGTATATTCTTCTGAGTGATTATTAATACAATTGTGTATTGTCTCTCATATTCCTGTGTTGTTTCATATTTCTAGTTACTTATTGATTCTGGTTAAATTCTGTGTTTAGTTGCTAATACAAGAAGTAATCATATGTGCTCTAATTGGTAGAGCAAGATCCTGACTAAGTAGGCATCGGAGCATGTTTATTGTTCTAGGTCCCTGACAAGTGGTATCAGAGCTTTTGGTTGGGTTACTAATAGGTGCTTTTAGATCTGGTAGTGTTTGTTGATTACAGGTTACTCACAGGGGTTTCTGATTGAGTGGGAGTATAGCAATGGCAGAAGGAAGTAAGCTACGAATGGAGAAACTGAATAGCACGAATGGTCTGATTGATGGAAAGAAAGAGCAGGTAAATAAAGATTGTTGGTTGGTTGCAGATCAACAGGAAGGAGCAGATGTTGCAGGGGATGTTACACAGGATGTTTTGGATAAAGTGGAATCTTGGTTCACAGATTCTTTTGTCTCTTTCCATGCAGTTCGAAATAGAGCATCTTTTCATGGGTATGTCTTTGGAGACTTTGGAGAGATTTATTTAGGAGCTGGAGAGCCTTGTCAAATGATTGGCAAAGGGGAAGTGAAGCTGAAATTGCAGATGGACGACACACAGTGGTTGAAGGAAGTCATGCAGGTACCAGTCTTGGAGATGAGTCTAATTTCTTCAGGAAATTTGGGTGATGAGAGATGCACTGTGACTCTCACAGCGGATACACTTGAATTAGATGGTGGTAAGAAAGTAGGTATCCTTTATCTATCTACTTATATTGCTGATTCACCTTCTGTTGCAGAGATGTGGCTTCATAGGCTTAGTCACATATGTAGAAGGAGAATGCATGTTCTAAAGCGGAAGACAGATGTTTTTGATAAGCTAAAGAACTGGAAAGCCTTGGTGTTCATGGAGGAGATGACGGACAGAGATCAGGTGAGGGAACTGAATTATTCTGAGTAGAGCAAGGTTGATTTGATTAGGACTTTGATCCACAGAGAGCTCGCAGGTAAAAAGTTATCACTCACAAACGAACACAGGTACCGACATCGGTCAGACAGTAACTGACGTTGGCAATAGAAAGATCGATGTCGGTCATGAAGAAATCGACGTCGGCAGAAAGGATACCGGCGTCGGCCAGGGAAATGACGTCGGCAGTCAAGGTCAATGCAGGAAATTGACATCAATCGGGAGCAGACTGAGAGATGGCCGAGATCGGTCACTGGAACGGATATTGGGCGGACAGCAAGCTATCAACAAGTCTCAAATGCTCATGTCAAGGTCAAAAAGGGTAAGTGAACCTCATATTCGTTGTTCACCTTCTTTATATTGCTTACTGATGGTCGAGAACTAGGAAGATGCAAAGAGGCAATGCAGGTAGAATCTAGATACAGTGGGAGCTTGGCATGGATGAGGAGTGTGAGTCCTTGGAGAAGAACCAAACAGGTATTTGTTGGTAGAGTTGTCAGCTGGAAGAAAGCACTGAGAGACGGATGGATTCCCATAGTTAAAGAAGAGAGTGGATGGACACATGAGATAGAAGGCCAAGGTATATGGTCTTGAAGAAGCTGCAGGACAGTGGTACAAGTTTTGACAGGGGGATGACTAAGCATGGCTTCAGTCAATGTCAGTGTAACTATTGTGTTTATCTTACCAGGTAGATGATGGTCGCAACATCATCTTGTTACTGTATGTGGGTGATTTACTAGTAGGTTTGTACATATAGGTATTTGCTGAGCTAAGGGTAAGGTTAGTTCAGAGGTGTGTCATGAAGAATTTGAAGTAGCAAAATTCTTTGGCATAAGAGTCATGGATATTTTATCTCCAGTGGGAGCTGATGTGAAGACGTTGTTGGCGAGGTTCATTACGCAGGATGCAGAATCAGAAAGCACACCAATGGCTGGACAGTTCAAGCCTAGCTTGAAACAGGGTTCGAAATCACATGAGGTCTAGTGTAGACCTGAGTTTTCCCAATCAGTGGGGGTTGTCGGAAAGTATGGAGCCAATTCGGGGAAGGAGTACTAGAGGTCAGTTCAGTGGGACTAGCAGCAGGGATTCTTGTTATGCAGGGTCAAGTTCTTCACTACATGGATATGTAGGTTCGGATGTGGCAGGTTACTTGAATGACAGGTATAGCATCACAAGTTGTGTGGTAGTTGGTCTTCAGGATGGATCTTGAAGAGGGATACAAGCCAAGGAATAATTTAGATGGTGTATAGGTACAGGTACAAGTGTAGCTATTTATCTCCAAGTGGGAGATTGTTAGGTTGTGGAGCTAAAAGCTTCACCAGGATGCAAATAGGAGAAGTTATGGAGGATGCAGAGTTGCGGGGAGTTGCAGAATCAGTTGCAGGGAAACTGGCGTCAATCTGATCAGCTGACGTTAGTCAGATGGTAGTGAGGAAGCAACCGGCGTCGGTTACCAGTCGGCCGATATCGGTCATGGAGGAGCCGATGTCGGCAGCCTGTGCGTGAATAGGCAGTTCGCATGTTGATTTCAGAGAGTCTATTTTTGGACTGTTAGTTTGCATGTTGAAGGCTAGTCTTAGTCTTGAGTTGCATGTCTAATTATTGTAATTAGGTTAGTCTAATTATTGTAAGCATGAGATCTATATATGGACTCATGTGCTATATTGTAAAAGTGTGCTAGAAATCCATAGAGCTTTTAGAGAGAGCTAGTGTAGCTCCTCCTAGTTCCAAAGGGGTGCTGAGTGTGTATGATCAGGGAGAGTTGCAAGGTCTGCAAGGTCAAGGAGCTGATCCACCGGGGTACTGGTTGAAGAATCATAAGGACTTGGTGAGGCAAGGACAAGGGTTCTTCAGGGGTGTAGAGATATCTACATGGTGAGTAAGGTCTAGTGATTTACAGGTAGCAGAGAGCAGGAGATCTACTTGGAGTACGGTTGTGTACTTGGTGTACTGGCAGCATGTTACTGACTTGTTGGAGAGGTGAACATCAATTCTATATTGGAGTTGATTGTTGTGACCGAGAGAGAGAGAGGGAAGAAGGTCTTGAGGCGTGGCGAACCTTTGAGGTGGAGGAAGAAGTGGCATCTTCCTTATTGTATATTCTTCTGAGTGATTATTAATACAATTGTGTATTGTCTCTCATATTCCTGTGTTGTTTCATATTTCTAGTTACTTATTGATTCTGGTTAAATTTCGTGTTTAGTTGCTAATACAAGAAGTAATCATATGTGCTCTAATTGGTAGAGCAAGATCCTGACTAAGTAGGCATCAGAGCATGTTTATTGTTCTAGGTCCCTGACAACCTTGACATGCCATTAACCTCAGAAGAATTACCAGGTTGCCTTCAAATTCACTCTCAACAGAGAAACAAAAGGTTGTCTTAAAATTTTCTCTTTTCATAAGACTTCTTTGACACATAATTTTTCACCATGCATGGTTTCAACTCTGACATTGACATTAATGACATCTATCTTGACTTTTACATCAATGACAACAACAATGCCTCAACAGCAACAACAGAAACATACCTCAACACTTCTTTCTCCTCTGACACTCATAAACCTTATTAACTACTTATTTTAACAAAGTAAATGTTGACTATACATAAAGACTACATTATAAACTTAGTTTGTTATGTAGAGAAAATAAAAACTATCCAAAAGTCAATGCTACTTAAAATCAAACACCCTATAACCATTTGTTTATTCACTAAGGTTCAAGATAACACATTGCCCAGTGTAAGGTATACCATTGTTAAGATTGCATGCACGATATGAGTACAAGCTTAAACCAAAATTATGTCTTGAATATAGAGGGATTATCTATAATAATATCAACAATAGATTGCCAATTCACATCGACCCTCTCCTCAGCAGGTGCCCTATGACCTATTGCATTAAACTATGTTAGACATCCTCGAGTTTTACCTCAGCTTGATAGAATAAATAATGCTAAAAGCCTATAGTGAAATGAACCCCAAAATCTTTGAAGTGATAGCATAAAATATTTAAAACAAAAACAGCTTAGCTTCAATATATCCCTTGATTCAAATGCTTGTCACCAAACTTAGGCCTCAACTTGATATCCTCCTCAATGGAATCACTAATAGATTCAAAATGATGAAGTGAATTATCTATGTTATTAAAGTGAAGGTTTTACCATGAAATAAAGAGGTTGAAAGCAACAAAAAATGCCATATATAATAAATTTTAAGAAAGAGGATCATTAACACACCTTGTATTCTTGGGACACCAAATGTTGCCAGTTTATTTTGGCTTCCACTACTAGAAACAAAATATAGAGTAATCTTTGAACCGTGCCTATAAATGGAAGATACACTTTAATTATCATCATTCGGCTTAGGTGCCAATGGCGCAACTCTTGTTTGTAGCATAATATGAGTATTTGCATTAATTATTGGTTTTCACCAAGTAGCTTTTCATTGAGCTCCTTGATTGGCAACTACATCTGGGTCATTACTGCTTTCTAGGCACAACAGTTTGCATCTGAATATTTGTTGCACCATTAACAGGTCTTCGATGGTTGTGAATTCTTATTAAAAGGATTTTTATTTGACAATAGAGTTGTTTCTTTCTTCCCATTTGGATTAAAATTCTATTCAAAGGCTATTGTATATGTTTATGAGCTTCTCCCATGGTTTTAAGCTTAACAGTTTGATCTCTTTGTTGACATATGGATGCAATTCATGGTGGTACTTAAGAACTTGGTTATTCTCAAGTTCCTAAATGCTTAATTTCACAGAGAGATTGTGCAATATATCTATATAAACCTAAACTATTTGATTGCATCACCATTGTAGCTGTTGTCCTTTAATGTACCAATCTTCATAAGCATCCACTCGATAGTACTAATCCTTGAAGGCATCAACAAAATGCCACCAAGTTTCCACAGATTCACACTCTTCTTTTTGTTTAGACCAAACAACATAAGAATCCCACCATCTTTTGGCATGTGAGGCAACTTTTTACAGTGTAAATGTTATTTTATCTTCATCTAAAAAATCATCCCTAAAATAATGACTCTAATCGGTAGAGTCAGTTATCTACAACAATAGAATTAATCTTTACTTCAAACATATAGATACCTAAATTTACTTTAAATTTAATGGTTATGCAACATCCAAATACATTATTTGATGTAAAGGAGGAAGCCTATGGAACCCTCCATGAGAGGATGTCAACAAATTGGTTGCATCAGGGATTGCATCAATGATCATGTTGAGGATAGGATCTTGTGCCAAGATTGTGGACAAACATATTCAAAAACTTTCACACGTGGATGTTGGAACTTCATGTACACGCTGAAGACACCCTGCATAAAGCAACATGTTGATTCGACACGTCTAATTAGAGTCTATGGTTTACATAAGGGATGGAAGAATATGACGAAGATGGTGATAATAGAGAATAAAATAGTGTCACTTTTCCCTACACAAACATCTACAAGAAAAAAAAAAACAAGCAAAAGAATACATGAAGAGTTGTGAGATTGGCTAGAACCTGAATTCTTGCAACGGAAAAAATAACCTCTACTTAGGCATCATTATGAATGATTTAATGGTTGCAAAGCTGCAATGGTAACCATAAAAAAGAATAGGTAACTAAGCCAGTTGTTTTGCCTCTGATTGAATCATATGGCCTGAAGTGCATAAAGTGCACACACTCTGACATACACGTAAATTCCTCAAGCAAGATGGTCAGAATGATTTCTGTCAAGCCCAAGGTCACAAAGTGAAAGCTAAGATGTGACTACCTGACTAGGAATTTGGTATGCAGGAGCAATGAGTCGATTTCTTTAGGGGACAGAGTATGAAAAGGTAATTTTAAACCATTATTGCTCTATACTCTTCTAGTGTTGTAAAAATGCAAGAAGAAAATAGATTCCTTCGGTCAGCTTGTCTGGCTACATAAAAGAACTTGCAAGTTGTTATAGATAATTTTCCTCTCTAATGCCATTGACTATTTTTGAGGAGGACATATCTCGGCTCGATACCATGTTATGTAATTCAAGGACTTTATTGAATTTACATTTTGACGAAGTCAAATAAGCTATAAATTGTTTTCATACCTTTAGGACATCCATTAAACTATTGCTTTAAAGGCAACAAAGTGCAATGAAACATTTTGTAGATTTTACAATACCTTGAACAATGAGATTTTCTCTTTGGATTTTTTGGCTTATTGTGTTCCAAGTGAATCCATACAATCTAGTGGTGTTTCTACTGTGAAACTCAAATTGCGAAAGCACGCCCTACTTAGCTAACTATCAGCTTCCTTGTGACCCTTATTCACAAACTGTCCTTGTTTTCAAGGTTCATTTCTTAGAAAGTATATTTGGACAATTGGTATAGTGAGACACCTTCCAGAAACAACATGGTATAGGATTTACATAGAACAGTGTAATTTACATTGTTATTTTCTTAAACAAAAGTTGTAATCTTCAATTTCCCACTTGAAGGAAGGCTTTACAATGCTTGATGAGACAATACTTCCTGAGGATGGAGATTTCCCACTGTTATTCTTTTGACTCTCTTCCACTAGGTGAGACTTGGGAACTTCGGCAAGAAGTCCAAGATCCAAAGAACCAAGCAATGTTTAAATGCATATTTCTTTGTTGAAATGCACATAGCTCTATACTTGTTTCTTAACTCTTCTTAAATTTATCCTTTCCGTCTTTTTTTTCTTGCTTCTTCTTGCTCGTTTCTGTTTTCGTAAGCTTTACTTTGTCTGTTTATGTTAAGTCCTGTTCATTATGTGCATGTTGTCCTTTACATGCTTAGTTTGTAGTCTTGCTGCTTGAAAAAGATTAACCATTTTATGACTACAGTCTGATTTTAGAAGTTCACCCAACAGCCCCTCAAAAAATTATTTGTGGTTGTTTTTTCTAAAATGCTTGGCCTTTATGTCTCAGACCTGCACTTCTGTATGCTACTCCCTATCTCGGACCATCATAATGCTCCAATTTAAATCCCTTTGGTGGCCGATCATATATGGAAAATTTTATTTTTAATTAAATGAAATTGAGGCAAATGATATTTGTTTACTACTTACTATTTTCTTCCTTGGTACATTGTTTTCTTGCCTTCATATCCTTATTATCATTTTTCGAACCTTATTTTTTACTGCATAACATAAACGTGGTTTGAAATGTATCCCGCCTTACCAAAAAAATATTTCGTGTTACTATGTTTTCCTTGATTGATAGGAAGCTTAGAATGAAATTTAGTCTATAGTTTGGTTTTTACTGTGTGTATTGTAATAAGTGAAGTAATTTTTTTTTCACTCTCGCTAACCATTTCATTGATTCTCTCCTAGTTGGTTGGGATCTGCAAGGTAATCCTTACTTTCAAGGGATACATTTGTTTTAGTTGTTAGGCTAGCTTTGATTGTTTACTTAATTATAGGACAGCGAAAGTCCTATAAAAAGGTTTGTAATTCTTCTTTCTACTTAATGAAGTTTGGAGTGTGAAGTATTGAAGGAGAATTTATCGCACATTAGTTGTGTAGACCCTTGTATTGTTTTCTTAATTCATTCGGTGAGTGGTTTCCTTTGCAGGATTCTACATGGTCTTCTCAGTTTACCATTAATTTGACCTTTGGGAAGATTTTCAAAAGTCTTCCTCATCCAACCACTTCCACTTTGGTACCTTTTTGAAACTTTTTCATACAAAAAGGGTTGTTGAATAAGTTTGTTCAATTTTGTATGCCTCATAATTACCGTTTGTTTCTACTGAAGGATGCACACTCTAAACTTTCTGGTGGTCAGTTTCGGAGGCAATGAACACTCCATCATTTGCAATAGTTCTTCTATTGGCCTCACATACAACGAGATGTTCTTTTGAGTCAGTATGCATTCTGTGGCTGCTACAAACCTGTCAACCAATAGCTTGGCTTTGGTGTTTCTCTACCTCTTCCTGCTATGTGGGATTTGAGCCTAACCCACATAGAGCATGTTTATCTCCAAGTAGTCCACTTGGCAGTCCTCAACAACACATTCTTCATTTGAGGACTGTGTTGGTTTTCAGCCTATGACTCTACATGAGTTACATGTCTCCTTGCCATTTTCTAGAACCAAACACATTCCGAAAGAGCAAGCTAAGGTTAACTCTTTCACCTGCAATTTGCAGTCTCTCCATTCTAGAATTGTTCCCATCATTCAGAAGACTCAAGCACTACAAAAACAGCAAATGGATCGTCATCAATGCAGATTCTGCCAATATTATTCCAAATTCTCAACTTCCGCCAAATGTCGATCGAGTTTTCAAGATGACGACTCACCAAATCTGTCACAGTTCACCTACTTCATAACTTGTGGACATGCAAGATCTGTTTCCACATCATGACAGATGGTTTTCATAGCACCACATGTCCCAAAAATTTCCTTCATTGTTGAAAACATTGGAGATCAATGCGTCTATGGGGGGAGGAATGATGAGAAAGCATAAGATATAATTTTTCTATAGTTTAATTTTTACCCTGTGTGCATTGTAATAAGTGAGAAGTAATTGATTTTTTACTCTCACTAACCATTTCATTAATTTTCTCGTAGTTGGTTGGGATGTTCAAGGTAATCCCTACTTTCAAGGGATACAAATGTTTTAGTTGTTGGGTTGGTTTTGGTTACTTTCTTATTAACGAAGTGTGGAGTGTGAAATATTGAAGAAGAATTTGTCACACATCAATTGTTTAGACCCCATACTGCTTCCTCATTCCATTCGTTGAGTGGATCCCCTCCAGAATAACACATCACTGGTGGTTGTGATTATAGAATTTGGTTTGTTCTTTCAATATAGCAACAATATATTAAATGGAAGTAATCATGACACAATCATTAAACATTGAGATAACTACCAAAGAGGGGAGCAGTAAAAGAAAAACCTTTATTTTTCCAAGCTATAAACAAAACATTTAGCCACATTTTTGTTTGTGAAATAACCATGAAACTTGTTACATTTGACATTACCTCAGGTTAAATGCAAGTGCTATCTGATCACTACCTAGTGAATAAAACTTGTCTGCATCAAGAGAGTAATCTTGTACTAAAATGGTATACCTTCCTAGGCTTTGGAATTTATATAAAATAATACATGCAACCCCATAATAACTTATACACACAATTGAAAAGGTACTTAGCCTTTCGAATTTACATAAAATAATACATGCAATCTCCTAATAAACAACTCATACACACAATATTGCTCTTTTTGGTTTAGCCAATATGCGCTTTTCATTTAGGAAGAGAGGTAGGAGTTACAAACCTGATTCCATAGTGTTTATATGTATCTACTAGGAAAAATATTACAAGAACGGAATAATTCTATTTATATGGTTAAAACTTAATATAGCTAATTGTTTGGATCTAAAATTTGACAAATAGATCTTGTACGGGGAATGCCTCCAAAAACCAACTAATACTAGCATTTCCCACAGAAATCTGGCCTAAACTATAAAACTTATCATCATAATTGCTAAATTGACACCCTATGTAACTGTATTGGGTGATGCAGAAATACCTTTTCCAGGGAATTTAAGGACAGCAATTTATCACACCCTTTATGTGAAAGGGGACCAAACCAATTTTGAAATTGGACTTGATGGCGTGGAAGCCGGTCAGCTGTACCCAGATGTCAAATACACGACTGTAGATGATTACCTCGGTCAATTTGTGGGAACCATATAAAATGCTCTTAGAAAAAATGAGAGTTTAGGTAGCAGTGAACATAAAAGTTAATGAATAAGTATGTTTTTCTGTCAGTGCTAGGAAACCAGATCCTTTGATTGAATTATTGTAATAAGAACCAGGCATGGCAAATGTCTTACACGTTTTATTTTATGTCGATTAAGGTCCAGCTTGAAGAGACTGTTGAACATAATGGTTGCAACCATAAAAAATATGAGTACTAAAGATATGATTATAACTCCTATGTTGATAAATTTGTTGATTTTAAAGTGGGTCCAGAATTATATTGACAACGTGACTCCATTTGGCTTTTTTCAAAATACTTCCCACACTTAAAATTGGCTCTTATTCTAATAATATTTCGGATAACTCTAATTGAGTCCTTTTCTTTTAATAGTTCACATAACTAAAATTGTATCTCATCTCCTCTCCAGAATATGGCTAAACTGTATTCATGTCTAATGCTTACATGGTGTTTATGTTTGATGAATAACTATTCATCATTTTTTTTATAGGTTGTCTTTGAGATTAGATCATTCATTATTCATTAACTTGAATCTAAACCTCAACGTGCACTTTGAAAGTTTTTGTTTTTACGAATAAAAGGCATTGCATTATGTTATATCTAGACATAAATGGCAAAAAAAAAGGTTCTTACGAAGCTGAGTAAAAAAACATTACATTACCTTATATCTTGACATATGGCACAAGAAACTTCTTACAAGGCTGTCAGACAAGTGTAGAGGATTGATTTTATTGTATGGGATCTTCTTTCTCCTCAGACACTCATATACCTTATTAACTGCTCATTTTAACAAAATGAATGCTGACTATACACAAAGACTGCATTATAAACTTAGTCTGTTATGCAGAGAAACTAACAACTATCCAAAAGTCAACGCTACTAAAAAAAAAAAAATATCGCCTTATAACTATTTATTTATTCACTAAGGTCCAAGATAACACATTGTCCTGTGTGAAGCATACCATTGTTGAGATTGCATGAACAATATGAGTACAAGCTGAATCGAATTATGTCTTAAATATAGAGGGATTATCTACAACAATATCAACAATGGAATGCCAATTTGCATTGACTCTCTCCTCAGCATGTTCCCTGTGACCTATTGCACTAAACTATGTTAGGCATTCTCGAGTTTTACTTCAGCTTGATAGAACAGATAATGCTAAAAACCTATAGTGAAATGGACCCCAAAATCTTTGAAGGGAAAACATAAAAGTTATTTTTTTTTTTTCGAAAAAAAAACAGCTTAGCTTCAATATATCCCTTGATTCAAATGCTTGTCACCAAACTTAGGCCTCAACTTGATATCCTCCTCAATGGAATCACTAATAGATTCAAAATGATGAAGTGAATTATCTGTATTATTAAAGCGAAGGTTTTACCATGAAACAAAAAAGTTGAAAGCAACAAACAACGCCGTACATAATAAATTTTAAGAAAGAGGATCATCAACACACCTTGAGGCTTGTATTCTTGGGACACCAAATGTTGCCAGGTTATTTTGGCTTCCACTACTAGAAATGAAATATAGAGTTATCTTTGAACCGCGCCTGTAAACGGAAGATAGACTTTAAATCGTCGTCATTCAGCTTAGGTGCCAATGGTGCAACTCTTGTTTGTAGCATAATATGAGCATCTGCATTAATTATTGGTTTTCACCAAGTAGCATGTCATCGAGCTCCTTGATTGGCAACTACCTCTGGGTCATTACTGCTTTCTGGGCACAACAGTCTGCATCTGAATATTTGTTGCACCATTAACAGGTCTTCTAAGGTTGTGAATTCTTATTAAAAGGAGTTTTATTTGACGATAGAGTTGTTTCTTTCTTCCCATTTGGATTAAACTTCTCTTCCAAGGCTATTGTAAATTTTTATGAGCTTCTCCCATGGTTTTAAACTTAACAATTTGATTTCTTTGTTGATATATGGATGCAAGTCATGGTGATACTTAAGAACTTGGTTACTCTCAAGTTCCTAAATGCTTAATTTCACAGAGAGATTGTGCAATGTATCTATATAAACCTAAACTATTTGATTACATCGCCATTGTAACTGTTGTCCTTTAACGTACCAATCTTCATAAGCATCCATTCGATAGTACTAATCCTTGAAGGCATCAACAAAGTGCCACCAAGTTTCCACAGATTCACACTCATTATTTTGTTTAGACCAAACAATATAAGAATCCCAACATCTTTTGACATGTGAGGCAACTTTTAACAGTGTAAATGTTATTTTATTTTCATGTGAAAAAACATCCCTAAAATAATGACTCTAATCGGTAGAGTTAATTATCTACAACAATAGAATTAATCTTTACTTCAAACATATAGATACCTAAATTAACTTTAAATTTAATGGTTATGCAACATCCAAATACATTACTTGATGTGAAGGAGGAAGCCCATGGAACCATCCACGGGAGGAGGTCAACAAATTGGTTGCATCAGGGATTGCATCAATGATCATGTTGAGGATAGCATCTTGTGCCAAGATTGTGGACAAACATATTCAACAAATTTCACACGTGGATGTTGGAACTGGTCATGTGCAGGATGAAGATACCCTGCATAAAGCGACATGTTGATTAGAAACTAGCAAGTATGCACCTACATCTTGCATCATTGTAAACACGGCACGTCTGATTAGAGTGTATGGTTTACATAAGGGATGCAAGAATATAACGCAGATGGTGCTAATAGAGAATAAAATGGTGTCACTCTTCCCTACACAAAATAAAGGGTGCTCCATCTACAAGAAAAACAAAAAAAACCAAGCAAAAGAATACATGAAGAGTTGTGCGATTTGCTAGAACCTGAATCCTTGCGGGGCAAAAATAACCTCTACTTACGCATCATTGTGATTGATTTAATGGTTCCGAAGCTGCAAAGGTAACCATAAAAAAGAAGAGGTGACTGAGCTAGTTGTTTTGCCTCTGATTGAATCATATGGCCTGAAGTGCATAAAGTGCACACATTCTGACATACACGTAAATTCCTCAAGCAAGATGGTCAAAGTGATTTCTGTCAAGACCAAGGTCACAAAGTCAAAGCTGAGATGAGACTACCTGACTAGGAATTTGGTATGCCGGAGCAATGAGTCGATTTCTTTGGGAGAGAGAGTATGAAAAGGTAATTTTAAACCACCATTGCTCTATGCCCTTCTAGTGTTGTAAAAATGCAAGAAGAAAATAGATTCCTTCGGTGAGCTTGTCTGGCTACATAAAAGAACTTGCAAGTTGTTAAAGATAATTTTCCTATCTAATGCCATTGACTATTTTTGAAGAGGACATATCTCGGCTTGATACCGTGTTATGTAATTCCACGACTTTGTTGAATTTGTATTTTGACGAAGTCAAACAAGCTATAAAATTGTTTTCATACCTCGATAACATCCATTAAACTATTGGATTAACGCCAACAAAATGCAATGAAACATTTTGTAGATTTTACAATGCCTTGAACAATGAGATTTTAGCTTTGGTTTTTTTTGGCTTATTGTGTTCCAAGTGAATGCATACAATCTAGTGGTGTTTCTACTGTGAAACTCAAATTGTGAAAGGACGCCCTACTTGGCTAACTATCAGCTTCCTTGTGACCCTTACTCACAAACTGTCCTTGTTTTCAAGGTTCATTTCGTAGAAAGTATATTTGGACAATTGGTATAGTGAGACACCTTCCAGAAACAACATTGTATAGGATTTACATAGAACAGTGTAATTTGCATTGTTATTTTCTTAAACAAAAGTTGTAATCTTCAATTTCCTATTTGAAGGAAGGTAGGAAGGCATTACAATGCTTGATAAGACAATACTCCCTGAGGATGGATATTTCCCACTGTTATTTTTTTGACACTCTTCCATTGGGTGAGATTGGGTGAGGTTTCCCATTTTTTGAATTAATTAAATCGAGGATCCAAAGCTTATTTTTATTTCTCTTGCGCTGAAAGGAAATTAATAAAGGGAAATAATCTATTAATAATTTATTAAATTGTCCAAAAAAATATTTTAAATTATAACTTTAGAAAATGGGACTTAATTGATTATTATTGAATGGGGCCAAAAGTAATTATTAAAGACATGGCTAAAAAGTAATTAAGATTCATTAATTGAAAAAAATTGAATATTAAATTAAAAAGTAATTCTAATTACTTTAGGGTTAGGGTTGGAATGGAAAATGATTTTATAAAAAGACAAATGAGACAATGAAGAATGGATTATTGAAATTACTCGAACAAAACCAAAACCTTTTTTTCAAGAGGAAAAGCTTGCAGCTTTTGCAATTATTCAAATGACGAAAACTCTCATATTTATAGGTATGAGGACGAAACCTTTCAAACCCATTTGGTAATTCAATCCAAATATTATGACTATGCTACCAATTTCAAGAAATATTAGCTTTAGAGGAATATTCTACCAAGGTGCCACATATCCAAGCTTGGCATGAGGGTTTATATCCAGCGACCATACATCACACTTGCAAGCCAACCATACAACATAATCATTCTAGCATAGCAAATAAGGACAAAAGGTGGTATTTATTATTTGTAATCATTGATATTTGTGTAATTTCATAAGGGTTTGATCCAGTTAATTGTAATTAGCAATGGAGCACTTTTCATAAGTATTTTTTGGTGGGTTTCTACATATTCAATTAACTGAAATAAAGAAGGGCACTTGTATGTGGTTAAAAATTCTATTGCATCTTATTGCATGTATTCAATTATTTATTATCTTAGTGAAAGACATATATCTTGTGCCCCAATTAATATTTTGTGAGATTAAGACGGTTTTAAATTTATTTCTTTTAAGAGAAATCTGATTTCTTCTAAAAAAAAATTATTTCTTATTTTATCCAAAAAAGAGATATTTTAGAACCACCTTCCAAAAGCAACATGGTATAGGATTTACATAGAACAATGGAATTTACATTGTTATTTTTTAAACAAAAATTGTAATCTTCAATTTCCTACTTGAAGGAAGGCTTTACAATGCTTGATGAGACAACACTTCCCCGAGGATGGAGGTTTCCCATTGTTATTCTTTTGACTCTCTTCCACTAGGTGAGACTTGGGAACTTTGGCAAGAAGTCCAAGATCCAAAGAACCAAGCAATGTTTAAATGCATATTTCCCTCCTGCAATGCACATAGCTTTGTACTTGTTTCTTTAACTCTTCTTAAATTTATCTTTTCCTTTTGTTGTTTTTTTATTGCTTTTTGTTGTGCTTTTCTGTTTTCGTAAGCTTTACTTTGTCTGTCAATGTTAAGTCCTGTTCATTAGATGCATGTTGTCCTTTACATGCTTCGTTGTAGTCTTGCTGCTTGAAAAAGATTAACCATTTTATGGCTACAGTTTGATTTTAGAAGTTCGCCCAACAGCCCCTCATAAAAAAGCATTTGTGGTAGTTTTTTCTAAAATGCTTGGCCTTTATGTCTCATACCTGCACTTCTGTATGCTATACTCCTTATCTCGGACCATCATAATGCTTCAATTTAAATCCCTTTGGTGGCCGATCATATATGGAAACTTTTATTTTTTATTAAATGAAATTGAGGCAAATGGCATTTATTTACTACTTACTATTTTCTTCCTCGGTACATTGTTTTCTTGCCTTCATATCCTTATTATCATTTTTCAAACCTTATTTTTTATTGCATTCCATAAACGTGGTTTGAAATGTATCCCACCTTGCGAAAAAAATATTTATTGTTATTATTAGTTCTTTGATTGATGAGGAAACATAGAATATAATTTAGTCTATAGTTTGATTTTTATTGTGTGTGCATTGTAATAAGTGAGAAGTAATGTTTTTTTATTCTCACTAACCATTTCCTTGATTTTCTCCTACTGGGTTGGGATGTGTAAGATAATCCCTACTTTCAAGGGATACACTTGTTTTAGTTGCTAGGTTAGTTTTGATTATTTTATAAGAAGACTTCTTTCTACTTAATGAAGTTTGGAGTGTGAAGTATTGAAGGATAATTTGTTGCACATTAATTGTGTAGACCCTTGTATTATTTTCTTAATTCATTCATTGAGTGTTTTTCCTTGCGGGATTCTACATGGTCTTCTCAATCTACCATTAATTCAACATTTGGAAAGATTTTCAAAAGTCTTCTTCATCCAACCACTTCCACTTTAGTACTTTTTTGGAACTTTTTCATACAGAAAGGGTTGTTGAATAAGTTAGTTCAATTTTGAGTGGCTAGTAATCATCGTTTGTTTCTACTGAAGGATGCACACTCTACACTTTCTGGTGGTCACTTTGGGAAGCAATGAACACTCCATCATTTGCAGTAGTTCTACTAGCCTCACATACAATGAGATGTTCTTCTTATTTTGAGTCAGTATGCATTATGTGGCTACTAAAAACCTGCCAACCAACAGCTTGGCTTTGGAGTTTCTTTGCCTCTTCTTGGTATGTGGGATTTGAGCCTAACCCACATAGAGCATGCTTATCTCCAAGCAGTCCACTCCTCAACAACACATTCTTCTTTTGAGGACTATGTTGGTTTTCAGCTATGTCTCTACATGAGTTACTTGTCTCCTTGCTTTTTTCTAGAACCAAACATGTTCTAAAAGAGCAAGCTAAGGTTAACTCTTTCATTTGTGATTTGAAGTCTCTCCATTCCAAAAAATTTCCAATCCTTCACAAGACTCAAGCACAACAGAAACAGCAAACGGATCGTCATCATTCCAAATTCTACCAATTTTGCTCCAAATTCTCAGCTTCTACCAAATGTTGATCGAGTTCTCAACATGATGACTCATCAAATTTGTCATGGGTTACCTGCTTCATACCTTGTGATACAAGATTTGCTTCCACATCATGACAGATGGTTTTCATAGCACCAATGTTTCAAAAATTTCCTTCATTTTTGAAAGCATTGGAGACCAATGCTTCTATGCAGGGGTGGAATGATGAGAAAGCATAGGATATAATTTTGTCTATAGTTTAATTTTTACCATGTGTGTGCATTATAATAAGTGAGAAGTAATTGTTTTTTTACTCTCATTAATCATTTCATTTATTTTCTCCTAGTTGGTTGGGATGTGCAAGGTAATCCCTACTTTCAAGGGATATAATTGTTTTAGTTGTTGGGTTGGTTTTGGTTATTTTCTTAATTATAGAACAATGGCAGTCCTATAAGAAGGGTTGTAATTCTTCTTTCTAGTTAATGAAGTTTGGAGTGTGAAGTATTGAAGAAGAATTTGTTGCACATCAATTGTGTAGACCCTCATACTACTTCCTCATTTCATTCATTGAGTGGATCCCCTCTAGAATTCCACATCATTGGTGGTTGACTTGGTTTGTTCTTTCAATATAGCAACAATATATTAAATGGAAGTAATCATGACACAATCATTAAACATTGAGATAACTACCAAAGAGGGGAGCAGTAAAAGAAAAACCTTTATTTTTTCAAGCTTAAAACAAAGCATTTAGCCACATTTTTGTTTGTGAAATAACCATGAAAATTCTTGCCTTTGACATTACCTCAGGGTAAATGAAAATGTTATATGATCACTACTTAGAGAATAAAATTGGTCTGCATCAAGAGAGTAATCTTGTATGAAAATGGTATACCTTCCTAGGCTTTCAGGACAAATTTCATACAGTTTCTTATGGTATAACTTTTTATACTGCTTAAACTGTTATAAAAACTAGTACATATATCTTAAATACATCTATCTGAAATACGCCAAAAGATATCAATCTCAAGGTTCTTATCTTGGATTTTTCACATACCACATTAATAAATTATTCTATTACCTTCTTTGCTATTTCCCACTGATTGGTGACAAAGGCATCAATCTAGCTACATGACTATGTCGGGCTCGAAACAATTTCTAAGAGAAAAACAGTGGACCACAAAATCCACCATATGACAAAGATATTATGATGTTCAATTGAATTCTCCAAGCAAAAAGAAAAAAAAATTAAGTGAAGATCAAATGGACATCAAATTTAATATCGAACAATTCACTTCATTGCACTCCCTTGCTGCCATTATTAAATGCCTATCGACATAATAATTGAGAGTTAAACATAAACTATATAAATCTTTCATAGAATAACAATAATACATGCAATCCCATAATAACAACTTATACACACAATTGAATGGGTATTTAACCTTTTGAATTTATATAAAATAATACATGCAATCTCTTAATAAACAACTCATACACACAGTATTGCTCTTTTTGGTTTAGCCTACATGGGCTTTTCACTTAGGAAGAGAGTTAACATTCTCAACATTTATTCCAAATTTAATTTCAAAGTTTACAACAATAACAATAAACATATGAAATAGTATCATACCTAGAGCAATCCATGTCTTAATACAATTCCAGCAAAAGCAAATGGACTACAGCAAAAACATTTCTTTGTTGTAAACCCAAATACAATGTCAGTTCCTAGGTATACTTTATCTACTAGTAATTGCACCACTAGGTGCAAAGTTTTTATCAACTGTTATTGTATGTGTTATTGGTTCCTGAAATTTTTTCCCCTCCATATGGGAATTTACCCCACAGAGTTGCTTCAATACTGTATCTTGTATTGTCTTTAAGAACAAGTGACTGTCTGTTTGTCTCTTTTCCTCTCTCTTTGTTTTGTTACTGTGTGTAACTCTTACTATTTTCTTATAAAAGAAAACTCCATATGCTGTTTCTCATGATTACAGTTTCTCAATTCAAACTCTCTGCCATTATTGTTTTTCTACAGAGAGTGATTCGATCCATTCTAGAATAGTAGGAGATTCAGAAGTCTCCAAACCATACTATCGGATGCCAGAAATTAGTAGAGAAAATAAGACAGATTCACCAAACACAAAATTTGTGAGTTAACTGCCTGGCTGTGGCCTTGTGGTCGATTATAAAAATAAAACAAAAGCAGCATACTCTTAGGCACAGTTAAATATGCAATCTGTTTATGGCTACCGATTTTCCTGAAAACAAACATTTATTATTGGATGCCGCATCCAGATCATGATGGGAAAGCATTTGGCTTGCCCTTTGCTTCTTGACCTTTGAGCTGTTCCCAATTTGGTAGGTCAACCCCTCTTGCCTGATACGGAGAAGTGAGACTAGTGGGGTTTTACCATTGGCAAAGCTGAGGTGATTCCTCTTGCAATCAGGTTACTCCCTAAAGGATCATTAATAAAGGGCAGAGCAGCTTATTCTTGGGGTTAAATCACAGAGAGTAAAGAATGATTAAATTATACTGTAATGAAGTCCACGATTTCACATAGACAATGCAATATGAATGCAATACTTACCTCACACTAAAATTGAGCTTAGTTTTGCAAGATGAGAGAATTTGCAGGATTGTCCTTAAGCATTCTCTGATGATACTCCTTAGTATTCTTACATCCAGCACCATATCATCTCCTTCACCACAGCAGCTGCCAGTAGAAATCCCTTTAGGAGTAGATTTTCCACGCCTACCTCCCAGATCTTGGGAGGCTCAATGACATCTATTCCAAGCCGTGAACATAGGCTCTAACAACACCATGTCCCACTTATTTATAAATATTGCAAGGTGTAGTTCCTCAAGAATGAAGAATTTGCAGGAAAGTACACAAGCATTCTCTGATAATACTCTTCAATATCCTTATATCCAGCACCGTATCATATCCTCCATGACCGCAGCCGCCAGGAGAAATCCCTTTGGGAATAGATTTTCCACACCTACCTCCCAGATCTGTGGAAAGCTCATTGACATCTATCTCAAGCCCCCGAGGTAGGAACATTAGCCCTGCCAGCATCATTTCCTACTCATTTCCAGATATTGCAAGGCATTCCCCATACCCTCATTTCGAAAGCTAAATTCTTGCATACTTGATTCCAAAGCATCGCCATAATTTTCCAAGCTTTCATCTTGATCGACTTCCTCCTCTTCATTACAAGCCAGGAAAGAGATGGAAAGGATTTCACAGACAAGGTAACCTTGTTGGCAGGTAACCTTCTAGAATATGGCTTGTTCGATGAAGTGAGATTAAAATCATAAAATGAATAGCCCAGAAAAAATGTTTCGGCAGCGACGTTTGCTCAAACAGCGGAGCCTTTGCTAAGCAAGCTCTCCAGGTTGCCTTCCAATTGAACTCGCAAGGAGTTCGCATCTTTTTCCGACAAAGGATTTACTTTCCCTACTGTGATCTGAATGAGGAACTACAAAGGAACATTTTTGTCGAAATTTCAGTTTATGTGAAAAAGTATAGATTAGGAGCAATAAAGGAACATTTGTGTCGAAAATTTGACATTTCGGGGGGAAAATTTATAGGATTTTTAAATTAATTGAAGAAATCTAAGGCCGTGGAAGTAGGGTTTGATCAAAACTGCACAAAAATATGATTAATATCGCTAAATTTTATGCAAATCTCCAAATATAACAAAAATTAGAGCAAACAAGCAATTTTTAGCCAAAGGACATATCTTTGTGACGAAATGAACAAATTCGAAGCTAGGTTATAAAGCATATTTATGCCGAATAGAACATATATTACATGAAATGTTGCTTATTAAAATTGATGCAGAACTTAATCCCTGTCCGCTCTGTATAATTATTTTTCTGCCCGGGCTGTTTGAGGGAAATAACCACTAGCGCATACTTTAGTTTCTCACAGTAGCATGGAGGACAGAATCATACATTGAATTGGGCGTCTGGAATTCTCAAGTCCATTAGTTAGACGGTCCAGTTACTTACCAGTATAATTAAACAAATTCGGAATCATTAGGTTTATGTTCCATTGAAGAACTCCTGTAATGAAAATTTTCAAAATTATCATTGAAGTTCCTACCGATTAGGATAAATTGTTGAGTGCATCTTGATTAATCCCATTGGTAATTGGTAGGTTAGGTTTGCGGCAAGACGTAAACTTAATAGGCCCCGGAAAAGTAATGAAGCTCGTTAGAAATGGTGAAAGAATCCTAGGGTCAACAAAATTAAAGTCATGGTTAGTAAATTAATTTTTGTAAGGAAGTTCTATTTTTAGATTGGATGCATGTTTCAAAATTTATGATGGTTTGTTTATGCTTTGTGTCTGTTGAGGTGTGGAGCTAAAAGCTTCAGCAGATGAGCGGATGCTGAAGTTGCTGGATTTACACAGTGGCGGATGACGACAAGGAGTCGACCAGTAGCTGCCGACGTTGGTTATGGATCGGTTGACGTCGGTCATGTGCAGGCAAACAGAGACCGACATCAGTCACCTGTGCATCCAGAAAGTCTATTTTCATGGATCAAACAGATTGTTTGCATGATAAGTTTAGCTGTTAGTTGTAAGTTCGCGTTTCTATTTTTGGCAGGACTGTTTTAAGCCTTTGATTAGGAGGTGTATCTAATGGTGGAGAATGCATAGCTCATGATCCCTAATTCTTTATAATAGGGATAGATCTTCATAGCCTGTATGATGTAGAAATCAATTCAAGTACCTGAATTGTGTTTGTAATTGTGAGAGAGAACTCTTGAGGGAAAGAGATCTGTACATTTGAGAGGTGTGAGAAGAAAGTGTGATTTTTTTCATTGTATTTCCTTCTGGAAGAGTTTAATACAAGTTTTCAGGGTGGTTTTTTGTATCTCTTATTCTTTGCTGATTCTAATTTCTAGTTACTTATTACTTTTGATTAATTCCATATTTAGTTGCTTGCACAACAGTAATCAATTGTTCTTGTTAGATCCTGACAAGTGGTATCAGAGCTCAGGTTCACTAACAGGTGGTTTCAGATCTGTTTAGTGTGTGTTGATTACAGGTCACTCACAGGGGTTTCTGTTTGAGTGGGAGTAAAGCAATGGGAGAAGAAAGTAAACTGAGAATGGAGAAGTTCAATGGCAAGAACTATCAATTATGGAGGATGCAGATAGAAGACTATCTGTTTCAGAAAGATCTGTACTTACCGTTGGGTGGGGTTGATAGAAAGCCCACAGATATGGAAGGTGAAGAATGGAATGTTCTTGATAGAAAGGCTCTGGGATCCATAAGGTTGAGCTTGGCATCTTATGTGATTTCTAACTTGTCACAGGCAAAAACAACGGTAGAGTTAATAGATACTTTAGCAAATTTATATGAAAAGCCTTCAGCTTCGAATAAGGTATATCTTATGAAGCAATTATTTAATTTGCAAATGCAGGAAGGTGGATCTGTATCTAATCATCTTAATGATTTCCATGGAATTGTAAATCAATTAAATTTAGTCAAAATAGTTTTTGATGATGAAATTAAAGCTCTCTTAATTTTATGCTCTTTATCTGAAAGTTGGCATAGCTTGGTAATGGCAGTTAGTAATACTGCATCTGCTACAAATATCTTGAAAGTAGATGATGTTGTTAGTGTAATCTTGAATGAAGAAACTCGCAGGAAAAACACAGGTGAAACATCAGGAAATGCTTTAAGTATTGAAAGCAGGGGAAGGCAAAGAGAAAAGAGCAAGCAAGGGAGATCAAAGTCTAAGTCAAAGATGAGCAATAGATTCAAATCCAGAAATGGAAAAAGAAAAATAACCTGCTAGAATTGTGGAAAGAAAGGACATGCAAAGAAAGATTGTTGGTTGAAGGTTAATGAAGAGAATCAGCATGAAGGTAATGAAGAAGTAAAAGTTGTAGGTATTGTTGCACAAAATGCTCTTTCACTTTCTTTGCATAATAAAATAGAATCTTGGGTTTTAGATTTTGGGGCCTCTTTCCATGCTACCCCAAATAGAGAATTTTTCAATGATTATGTCCAGGGAGATTTTGGAAAAGTTTATTTAGGGGATGATGAGTCTTGTAAAATTGTTGGCAAAGGAAAAGTGCAGCTAAAATTGCAGAATGGAAACACATAGGTGTTGAAGGATGTCATGCATGTCCTAGCCCTGAAACAGAATCTAATTTCTGTAGGAAAGTTGGGTGATAAGGGTTGCACAGTAACTCTCACAGCTGAATCTTAGAAGGTTACCAAGGGAGCACTTGTATTAGTCAGAGGTAAGAGAGTAGGTACTCTCTATTTATGTAATTGTATTACTGATTATTCTCCTTATGTATTATCTACTTCAGATGTGAATACAAAGTTGTGTCACTGTAGGCTCGGCCACATGAGTGAGAAGGGAATGAAAATTCTTAAGTCAAAAGGTAAGTTTTCAGATTTGAAAAGCATAGATCTAGATTTCTATGAGCATTGTGTTTTTAAAAAATAGAAGAGAGTAAGATTTATCAAAAATAGGTCAACAAAGAGGAAGCACAAGTTGGAGCTTATTCACATAGACGTGTGGGGACCAGCTCAGGTAGCTTCTATTGGAGGATCACAGTATTATGTTACTTTCATTGATGATGCTACAAAAAAGGTATGGGTCTATTTCATAAAGAAGAAATTTGATGTTTTTGACACATTTAGGAATTGAAAAGCTTTGATTGAAAATGAAACAGGTTTGAGATTGAAGTGCTTTAGATCTGACAATGGTGGTGAGTACTGCAGTAATAAGTTTAGAAGTTACTGTTCTATGTATGGAATATGCAGGGAAAGGATGGTTCCAAGGACACCTCAACAAAATGGAGTTACTGAAAGGATGAACAAAACAATATTGGAGTGTGCACGAAGTATGAGGTTGCATGTTGGTTTGCCTTTACAATTTTGGGCAGAAGCTATAGACACTGCAGTTTACCTGATTAATAGAGGACCCTCTATTGCTCTGGATAGTGGAATTCTAGAAGAGGCTTGGACAAGTAAAAAGGTAGATCTTTCATTTCTCAGAGTTTTTGGTTCTGAAGCTTTTGTGCACGTTGATAAAGAAAATAAAAAGAAGCTGGATGCTAAATCTATGAGGTGCACTTTTATTGGTTATGGCTCTGAAGATTTCGGATTTCAGTTGTGGAATCTAAAAACTGACAAAATTATTAGGAGCTGTGATGTTTTTAATGAAAAAGTGATGTATACTGATCAGCTCAAGAAGCTGAAGAATTTTGAGCAGGGCCATAGAGATTTAGACGAGGTGACGATCCAAAATGAGCTCGCAGAAAAGAATAATCATAGATAGAAAAACACAGAGACCAATGTCGGTCAGGCAAGAACCAACGTCGACAATACAGGAACTGATGTCAGTCAGATAGTGATCGATGTTGGTCAGACAGGAGCCAACGTCAGTCTGGTGGAACTGACATCAGTCAGGTATAGGCCTAGAGATGACCGAGATCGGTCACTGATAGAGAATTTAGGCAGACAACAAGTAAAAAATGAGTCTTAGATGCCCATCAGGAGGTCAGCAAGGGTAAGTAAACCTCCATTTCGATATTCCCCTTCATTATTCTACTTATTGCTCACTGATAGTGGAGAACCAGAGAGTTTTGATGAAGCAATGCAGGTAGAAACCCGAAAATAGTGAGAGCTTGACATGAATGAGGAAATTGATTCCTTGAAAGAGAACCAAATGTGGGATTTGGTTGAGTTGCCAGCTGAAAAGAGAACACTAAAAAACAAATGGGTTTACAAGTTAAAGAAAGGTGAGAATGGACAGATGAGACATAAGGCCAGGTTGGTAGTAAAGGGATTTGCACAAAAACTAGATATTGATTTTGGTGAAAAATTTTCTCCTGTAGTAAAAATGACTTCTATTCAGACTGTATTGTCTTTAGTTGTTATTGAGGATTTGCATCTTGAGCAGCTTGATGTTAAGACAACATTTCTTCATAGAGATTTGGATGAAGAAATATATAGGGAGCAGCCGGAGGGTTTTGAGGTCAAAGGTAAGGAGAAGCTTGTGTGCAAGTTAAAGAAAAGCTTATATGGTCTTAAACAAGCTCCAAAACAATGGTATTTGAGATTTGACAGGTTTATGACTGAGCATGGTTTTAGTAGATGTCAATTTGATCATTATGTTTATTTTAAGAGATTGGATAATGGTAGATATATTATCCTATTACTGTATGTAGATGATATGCTGGTTGCAGGTTCACACATGCAGGATATTTCTGAGCTTAAGGTAAAATTAGCTCACACATTTTCCATGAAGGATTTGGGAGCAGCAAAGAAAATCCTTGGCATGAGTATTAAGAGAGACAGGAAAATCATAGGTTGATTTTGTCTCAAGAGGATTATGTGAATAAGGTGTTGGAGAGGTTCAATATGCAAGATGCAAAACTAGTGAGTACACCTATGGCTAGACATTCAAGTTGAGCAAAGAATAGTGTCCTAATTCACATGATGAGGTAGAGTACATGAGTAGAGTTCCATATGCTTCCACAATTGGGAGCTTAATGTATGCAATAGTATGTACTAGACCTGATATCGCCCAAGCAGTGGGAGTTGTCAGTAGGTTTATGGCCAATCCAGGGAAGGAACACTGGAAAGCAGTTCAGTGGATTCTCAAATATCTGAGAGGGACCAGCAGTAGACATTTGTGCTATGGAGGGTCAAACACTTCTCTACATGGATATGTAGATTTGGATATGGCATGTGACTTAGATGGTAGGAGAAGCACCATAGGTTATGTGTTCATTGTTGGTGGAATGGCGGTTAGCTGGATTTCAAAGTTGCAGAAGGTTGTTGCCTTGTCTACTATAGAGGTAGAATACATTGTAGTCACAGAGGCTAGCAAGGAGATGATATGGATGACACGGTTCATGGAAGAGTTGGGAAATGAGCAAGAGAGTTGCAAATTATACAGTGATAATCAAAGTGCAATTCATTTGGCAAAGAATTCAGCCTTTCATTCAAGAACCAAACATAAACAGCTTAGGTACCACTTCATTAGACAGGTATTGGAGGATGGTGAGTTGAAGTTGGAAAAGATCCATACAGATAATAACCCTGCTAATATGTTAACAAAGCCGATAACAAAGGAGAAGTTGAATCTTCATTCAAATTTTGTTGGTCTTCAAGATTGAGCTTGAAGATGGAGAAGCTAGAAGATGTTGTTTTACAGGTACAGGTGCAACTATTTATCTCCAAGTGGGAGATTGTTGAGGTGTGGAGCTAAAAGCTTCACCAGATGAGTGGATGCTAAAGTTACTGGATTTACACAGTCACCGACGATGGCAAAGAGTCGACCAGTAGCTACCGATGTCAGTTATGGATCGGCCGACGTCAGTCATGTGCAGGTAAACAGGGACCGATGTCAGTCACCTGTGTGTCCAGAAAGTCTATTTTTGTGGATAGAATAGATTGTTTGCATGATAAGTTTAGTTGTTAGTTGTAAGGCCACATTTCTATTTTTGGCAGGACTATTTTAAGCCTTTGATTAGGAGGTGTATCTAACAGTGGAGAATGCATAGCTCATGATCCCTAATTATTTATAATAGGGATAGATCTTCATAGCCTGTATGATGTAGAAATCAATTCAAGTACCTGAATTGTGTTTGTAATTGTGAGAGAGAACTCTTGAGGGAAAGAGATCTGTACATCTGAGAGGTGTGAGAAGAAAGTGTGATTTTCTTCATTGTATTTCCTTCTGGGAGAGTTTGATACAAGTTTTCAGGGTGGTTTCTTGTATCTCTTATTCTTTGCTGATTCTGATTTCTAGTTACTTATTACTTCTGATTAATTCCATGTTTAGTTGCTTGCACAACAGTAATCAATTGTTCTTGTTAGATACTGACAGTGTCGAGAGTTATTGTCTTTTTATTGTTGGACCTTCTTGTCATATGGTGTGGCTGCAGGATATTAGCATTTATTGAGTTTTTATAGCTTCACTTTCTAGATGAGCTATTTAATGACCTCTCACCTTCCCATCTAGTTGTTGAAGGTGTGACAGTCAAAGGAGGAGCGCTCAACAATGGCCCTGCCAAACAAGCAACTAAATAAATTTGTCCCAAATTTTTATCACGAGGTAAGGATTCTCCTCCTGTGATTGTTCTTTTTCAGCATACTTTTGATTATGCTTGTTAATGGTAGAACAGTTCTACCTAATAGGCTACTTTGTTGGCCACATTCCTTTTGAAAGTATGCTCTAATCCTGCGTTCAATCTGCCTCGGTATGCTATGGCATTAAGCTTGAAAGCACAAAGAACATGACCAAAGACTTTTTTCGATTAAATTTTTTTGACCCCACCTATGGATGTGTCATATTAAACAAGTCGGCCACCTGGTATGTCCTAAACTCCCTCCTAGTGTTATCCCCTTAGAATAGAGACTTTGGAGTCTCAGTGCAAGTTGCTCTCAAGTCAGTATCTAAGTTGAGTTCTTGGGTTTGCCTTTGCCTTACTGGCCATTCTTGGACCAAATAACTAGCTCTATAGGCCAAATTGTCACTCACAAATCCTAGATATTTTACTCGGCTCGGCCACAAAAGAGGTTCTGTGTTGAAGTTGATCTTTCTAAGGACCTCAAGGAATCTGTCAAAATACAAGTTAGCGATTCCTAATACTCTTAGATAATTTTATATATCAACTTGCCTAACACATGCTTTCACTACTAAGCCAAAGACCATAAGATGAAGGATTATCCATTGTACCCACCCGAAGACAGTGATTGTTTCCTAAGAATACCCAAGAAGATGGATGGCAAACTGTTGGGGAAAAAAACCAATCACAATAAAGGACCTACTCAGAATGGTAATGGGAATATTAGTAAGCCTTCCTCTAGCTTTGTGCCTTATGTGCTTAAACCCATGGCTCTATTGAACAAGGAAGTGCCTCGCAGCATGATCCTCATCAAAGAACCAATGACTATAAAAGTAGGACTATCTCAATCTCATTTTCAAAGCATGCCCATGGAAATGAATGTGTTTTCTAGTTCTCAAGTCTCATCATATGTCTCTACAAATAATCTAGTTGTTTGTCACACTTCACTCAGACCAGTGTTGGTAAGCATTCACGTAGCCCTCGAAACTCTCTGAATCACTCTTGAAGCCTTGTTCGTCAGGGTCAGTATATGTGATAGAATTTTCCTAGCAGTTAGAATTTTTAGTGGCTAACTCAAAGAATTTATTGATGAATAAATATGAATCCCTTGAAGGGCTAGATGTAGAGGATATGTATCTTGACACCCATAATCTATGAATTGTTTATCATGGAATGTTTGGGGTCTGACAGACTCAGTCTTCAAGTATGTTGCTTGAGATTTTAGAAGTAAGTTTGCAGATTTGGACATTTTTTGCCTTCAAGAAGTGAAGGTGATAGGTTTCTTTGTCTTAACCATTCCCAGAGTTATATGGCATGATAGTTTAGTGTTTTTCAGTGAACATGAGGTAGGCCATAGTGGCGTTATGACATTTATTACACCCAAATGGCAGGACCATTTTGTGACATCGAGAAAGGACCCCTTCCATCATGTCATATGGGCCCTCTTCAATATTGAGAATAATTCATTTGGTATTATTAATGTTTATGCCTCAAATGAGCTCATGAGCGTACGACTTTATGGTGATAGATTATTGATTCTCTTCCTGATGCCCACTGGGTTATTTATGGGGACTTTAATATTGTTGAATAATGAACTGATAAGATTGGTAATCAACCTATGAGATGCACTACCAATAAAAGGGAGGCATGGTTATATATGCAAAAACAAATTGGCCTTCATGACCCTAATTTAGGGTGACACCCCACTCAAAAAATTTAGTACACTTGGACCAATCTTTGAGGTGGATCCGATAGGATTGTTAGGTTGTGGAGCTAAAAGCTTCAACCCTTTGCAAACTGTGGAACAGAAGGTTGCTGAGATCCAAGAGCACCGGCGTCGGCAGCAGGACCGACATCGGTAGAAACCAGTGCAGAAGGCCACCGGCGACGGCAGGAAGTCGGCCGATGTCGGCAGAACCAGACAAGCAGGGACCGACGTCGGTCACCTGTGTGTTCCAGAACCGCTCGTTTCACAGACAGTTAGTTAAGCGAATGAAGAGTTTGCATGTTGAGACCAGTTAGAGTCTTGGGCTGCGAGGATAATTGTCTAAATTAAGAGTCTAAGTTATTTTTTGAGTTGGGGATCTATTTATAGACCCATTGGCATGTATTGTTTATGCATGAGATAGAAAGGAAGAGTTCCTTCTAGTTGTAAGATCTGTGAGTTGCAGGTTGTTGCAAGCTCATTGGGGATCTACATGTAAGTTTGGTCTTTGAATTGCAGGTTGCAGGTTCATGAGAGATCAGCTTGAAGTGCTATAGAGTGCTTGGTGTACCGACAGGGTTATTACTGACTGGTTGGTGAGGTGAACACCAATTCTGTGTGTGAGTTGGTTGTTGGGACCATTTTTTGTGTAGGAGAGTGTGTGTGAGAAGAATTACTGTACACTTGAGGTGTGGTGAATCTCTGTAAGGTGAAAGAGTGTGGCGGCTCTTTGATGTATTCTTTTCTGTATAGTGTTAATATAAAATAGTGTATTGTCTCTCATATTCTGTGCTATTGGTGAATTCTAGTTACCTGTGTTTCTGGTTATTTCCGCATATTCAATTGCTTATATTTGGCAATCATACTGTGCTCTTTCTAAGGAGCAAGATCCTAACGGGTGGAATTAAAATAGGTGTGTTTGTTCTTGGATTTACCTCCACCCCTCCTAACAAGTGGTATCAGAGCTTTTGGTTGGGATACTAACAGATTGGTGTAGATCTGGGTAGTGTGTCTTGATTACAGGTTACTCACAGGGTTTCTGTTTGAGTGGGAGTTGAGCAATGGCAGAAAATAGTCAACTACGAATGGAAAAGTTTAATGGCAAGAACTACCAATTATGGAGGATGCAGATTGAGGACTATCTGTATCAGAAAGATTTGTACTTACCGTTGGGTGGGGTTGCTAGCAAACCCTTGGATATGAAAGATGAAGAATGGGAGGTTCTTGATTGGAAGGCTTTGGGATCTATTAGATTGAGTCTTGAATCATCTGTGATTTCCAGCTTATCACAGTGTAAGACAACGGTGGAGTTGATGAAATCTTTGGCAAATTTGTATGAAAAACCCTCGGCTTCTAATAAGGTATTTCTTATGAAGCGTTTATTTAATTTGCAAATGTTGGAAGGTGGATCTGTTCATATCCATCTTAGTGATTTCCATGGTTTGGTAAACCAGTTAAGTTCAGTCAATATTGTATTTGATGATGAAATTAGAGCTCTCTTAATCTTGTGTTCATTACCTGAAAGTTGGGAAGGTTTGGTAATGGCAGTTTCTAATACTGTGTCTCCTTCAAAAGTCTTAAAAGTGGATGATGTTGTGAGTGTGATCTTGAATGAAGAGATACGCAGGAAAAGCACAGGTGAATCATCTGGAGATGCTTTGAGTGTTGAATGAAGAGGAAGGCCAAGAGAGAAGACAGAGCGTGGGAGATCAAGGTCAAAAACAGGTAGGAGATCCAAGTCCAAGTATGGCAGAATAACCTGCTGGAAATGTGGAAAGCAAGGGCACTTAAAGAGAGATTGCAGATCAGGTGAAGATCAGCATGAAGAACATGGAGAAGAAGCAGATGTTGTAGGTTACGTTGCACAGGATGCTCTGGTATGTTCTTCGGATAAAGTAGAATCTTGGGTATTAGATTTTGGTGCCTCTTTTCATGCATCCCCACATAGGGAATTTTTTCATGAGTATGTCCAGGGAGACTTTGGAGAAATTTGTGTAGGGGATGGTAAGCCTTGTCAGATTGTTGGCAAAGGCAAAGTGAAGCTGAAATTGCAGACATGTGACACATGGGTGTTAAAGGAGGTCATGCATGTCCCAGTTCTGAAGCGGAATCTAATTTCTGTTAGAATTTTGGGTGAAGAGGGTTGCACAGTAACTCTCACAGCGGACTCTTGGAAGGTTACCAAGGGTACACTTGTTGTAGCTAGAGGTAAGAAAGTAGGTACGCTTTATCTATCTACTTGTTTTACTGATTCTCTTTCTGGGTTATCTACTTCAGCTGTAGATTCAGAGATGTGGCTTAATAGGCTTGGTTACATAGATAAGAAGGAGATGTTGGTTCTTGAGTCAAAGAGTATGCTTTCAGATTTGGAAGGCATGGATTGTGGTTTCTGTATGCATAAGAATAAGGTGAGGTTTCTTGAGGAATCCGATGTAAGTGACAAGAACAGGAAAGTCTTGGTTTTCAAGGAGAAAGTGACGGACAGAGTTCAGCACAAGATGTAGAGGAATTTTGAGCAGAGCAAGGGTGATTTGGACAAGGGTTTGATCCAAAAGGAGCTCGCGGGAAAAAGTCAGGTCTCACTAGAAAAACACAGAGACCAACGTCGGCAGGAAAACCGGCATCGGTGTCCAGACAGGGACCGACGTCGGCTATGTGCAGCCCGACGTCGGTGACTCAGGGCAGATAAGGACCGGCGTCGGCCAGGGGAAACTGACGTCGGCAAGGAGGCAGTCACAGGGAACCGACATCGGTCGGCTGTAGACTGAGATGAGACCGGCATCGGTCACTGAGACGAATTTTGGGTGGACAACGAGTTGTCATGGAGTCTCAAGCGCCCATATGGAGGACTGAAGGTGTAAGTAAGTTCTTAAATTTGTCATTTCCCTTCTTTACACTACTTGTTTCTCACTTATGGCATAGGACCAGGAAGTTGTTGAAGAAGCAGAACAGGTAGATCTAGGAAACAGTGGGAGCTTGGCATGGATGAGGATGTGATTCCTTGGAGGAGAACCAAACAGGTGTTTTGGGTAGAGTTGCCAGCTGGAAGTAAGCACTGAGAGACGAATGGATGTTAAGGATGAAGAAGAGTGAAAATGGATACGTGAGATGGAAGATCAGGGTATATGATCTTGTATTAGCTGCAGGGCAATGGAGGTTTGATCATTGTGTTTCTCTTTACCAGGTTGGATAATATTAGCTACATTATCCTATTTTCTGTATGATGTGCTTGTTGCAGGGTTACATATACAGGTATTGCTGAACTAAAGGTAAGGCTAGTTCAGGTGTGTGTCATGGAGAATCTGGGAGCAGCAAGATTCTTTGGCATGAGTGTGATCTAGAGACATGGAGGTCTTGTTGATTTTGTTTCAGGATGATTGTGTGAAACCGGTTAGCATGCCGATGGTTAGACAGTTCATAGAACAGGTGTCTTGATTCACATAATGAGGTTGAGTGCATGGTATGTACTAAACCTGAGTTTTTCCAAGCAGTGGGAGTTATCACAAGTTTGGAGTCAATCTGGGAGAGTAATACTGAAGGGCAGTTCAGTGGGACCAGCAGCAGGTGCACATGCTATGCAGGGTCAAGTTCTTTATCTACATGGTTGTAGATGCAGATGTGGCAGGTAATTTGGATGACAGATTTTGCACCACGGATTTTGTGGTGGTTGGTCTTCAAGAGTGATCTTGAGGAGGGATACAAAGCCAAGGGAACAAACTAGACGGTGTATAGGTACAGGTACAGGTTGCAACTGTTTATCTCCAAGTGGGAGATTGTTAGGTTGTGGAGCTAAAAGCTTCAACCCTTTGCAAACTGTGGAACAGAAGGTTGCTGAGATCTAGGAGCACCGGCGTCGGCAGCAGGACCGACATCGGTAGAGACCAGTGCAGAAGGCCACCGGAGACGGCAGGAAGTCGGCCGACGTCGGCAGAACCAGACAAGCAGGGATCGATGTCGATCGCCTGTGTGTTCCAGAACTGCTCATTTCACAGACAGTTAGCTAAGTGAACGAAGAGTTTGCATGTTGAGACCAGTTAGATTCTTGGGCTGCGAGGATAATTGTCTAAATTAAGAGTCTAAGTTATTTTTTGAGTTGGGGATCTATTTATAGACCCATTGGCATGTATTGTTTATGCATGAGATAGAAAGGAAGAGTTCCTTCTAGTTGTAAGATCTGTGAGTTGCAGGTTGTTGCAAGCTCATTGGGGATCTACATGTAAGTTTGGTCTTTGAATTGCAGGTTGCAGGTTCATGAGAGATCAGCTTGAAGTGCTATAGAGTGCTTGGTGTACCGACAGGGTTATTACTGACTGGTTGGTGAGGTGAACACCAATTCTGTGTGTGAGTTGGTTGTTGGGACCATTTTTTGTGTAGGAGAGTGTGTGTGAGAAGAATTACTGTACACTTGAGGTGTGGCGAATCTCTGTAAGGTGAAAGAGTGTGGCAGCTCTTTGATGTATTCTTTTCTGTATACTGTTAATACAAGATAGTGTATTGTCTCTCATATTCTGTGCTATTGGTGAATTCTAGTTACCTGTGTTTCTGGGTATTTCCGCATATTCAATTGCTTATATTTGGTAATCATACTGTGCTCTTTCTGAGGAGCAAGATCCTAACGGGTGGAATTAGAACAGGTGTGTTTGTTCTTGGATTTACCTCCACCCCTCCTAACAAGTGGTATCAGAGCTTTTGGTTGGGATACTAACAGATTGGTGTAGATCTGGGTAGTGTGTCTTGATTACAGGTTACTCACAGGGTTTCTGTTTGAGTGGGAGTTGAGCAATGGCAGAAAATAGTCAACTACGAATGGAAAAGTTTAATGGCAAGAACTACCAATTATGGAGGATGCAGATTGAGGACTATCTGTATCAGAAAGATTTGTACTTACCGTTGGGTGGGGTTGCTAGCAAACCCTTGGATATGAAAGATGAAGAATGGGAGGTTCTTGATCGAAAGGCTCTGGGATCTATTAGATTGAGTCTTGAATCATCTGTGATTTCCAGCTTATCACAGTGTAAGACAACGGTGGAGTTGATGAAATCTTTGGCAAATTTGTATGAAAAACCCTCGGCTTCTAATAAGGTATTTCTTATGAAGCGTTTATTTAATTTGCAAATGTTGGAAGGTGGATCTGTTCATAGCCATCTTAGTGATTTCCATGGTTTGGTAAACCAGTTAAGTTCAGTCAATATTGTATTTGATGATGAAATTAGAGCTCTCTTAATCTTGTGTTCATTACCTGAAAGTTGGGAAGGTTTGGTGATGGCAGTTTCTAATACTATGTCTCCTTCAAAAGTCTTAAAAGTGGATGATGTTGTGAGTGTGATCTTGAATGAAGAGATATGCAGGAAAAGCATAGGTGAATCATCTGGAGATGCTTTGAGTGTTGAAGGAAGAGGAAGGCCAAGAGAGAAGACAGAGCGTGGGAGATCAAGGTCGAAAATAGGCAGGAGATCCAAGTCCAAGTATGGCAGAATAACCTGTTGGAAATGTGGAAAGCAAGGGCACTTAAAGAGAGATTGCAGATCCATGGAGAAGAAGCAGATGTTGCAGGTTACGTTGCACAGGATGCTCTGGTATGTTCTTTGGATAAAGTAGAATCTTGGGTATTAGATTCTGGTGCCTCTTTTCATGCATCCCCACATAGGGAATTTTTTCATGAGTATGTCCAGGGAGACTTTGGATAAATTTGTGTAGGGGATGGTAAGCCTTGTCAGATTGTTGGCAAAGGCAAAGTGAAGCTGAAATTATAGACAGGTGACACATGGGTGTTAAAGGAGGTCATGCATGTCCCAGTTCTGAAGCAGAATCTGATTTCTGTTAGAAGTTTGGGTGAAGAGGGTTGCACAGTAACTCTCACAGCGGACTCTTGGAAGGTTACCAAGGGTACACTTGTTGTAGCTAGAGGTAAGAAAGTAGGTACGCTTTATCTATCTACTTGTTTTACTGATTCTCTTTCTGGGTTATCTACTTCAGCTGTAGATTCAGAGATGTGGCTTAATAGGCTTGGTCACATAGATAAGAAGGAGATGTTGGTTCTTGAGTCAAAGAGTATGCTTTCAGATTTGGAAGGCATGGATCATGGTTTCTGTATGCAAAAGAAGAAGGTGAGGTTTCTTGAGGAATCTGATGTAAGTGACAAGAACAGGAAAGCCTTGGTTTTCAAGGAGAAAGTGACGGACAGAGTTTAGCACAAGATGCAGAGGAATTCTGAGCAGAGCAAGGGTGATTTGGACAAGGGTTTGATCCAAAAAGAGCTCGCGGGAAAAAGTCAGGTCTCACTAGAAAAACACAGAGACCGACGTCGGCAGGAAAACCGGCGTCGGTGTCCAGACAGGGACCGACGTCGGCTATGTGCAGCTCGACGTCGGTGACTCAGGGCAGATAAGGACCGGCGTCGGCCAAGGGAAACTGACGTCGGCAAGGAGGCAGTCGCAGGGAATCGACATCGGTCGGCTGTAGACTGAGATGAGACCGGCATCGGTCACTGAGATGAATTTTGGGTGGACAGTGAGTTGTCATGGAGTCTCAAGCGCCCATATGGAGGACTAAAGGTGTAAGTAAGTTCTTAAATTCGTCATTTCCCTTCTTTACACTACTTGTTGCTCACTTATGGCATAGGACCAGGAAGTTGTTGAATAAGCAGAACGGTAGATCCAGGAAACAGTGGGAGCTTGGCATGGATGAGGATGTGATTCTTTAGAGGAGAACCAAACAGGCGTTTTGGGTAGAGTTGCTAGCTGGAAGTAAGCACTGAGAGACGAATGGATGTTAAGGATGAAGAAGAGCGGAAATGGATACGTGAGATGGAAGATCAGGGTATATGATCTTGTATTAGCTGCAGGGCAATGGAGGTTTGATCATTGTGTTTCTCTTTACTAGGTTGGATAATATTAGCTACATTATCCTATTTTCTGTATGATGTGCTTGTTGCAGGGTTACATATACAGGTATTGCTGAACTAAAGGTAAGGCTAGTTCAGGTGTGTGTCATGGAGAATCTGGGAGCAGCAAGATTCTTTAGCATGAGTGTGATCTAGAGACATGGAGGTCTTGTTGATTTTGTTTCAGGATGATTGTGTGAAACCGGTTAGCATGCCGATGGTTAGATAGTTCATAGAACAGGTGTCTTGATTCACATAATGAGGTTGAGTGCATGGTATGTACTAAACCTGAGTTTTCCCAAGCAGTGGGAGTTATCACAAGTTTGGAGTCAATCTGGGAGAGTAATACTGAAGGGCAGTTCAGTGGGACCAGCAGCAGGTGCACATGCTATGCAGGGTCAAGTTCTTTATCTACATGGTTGTAGATGCAGATGTGGCAGGTAATTTGGATGATAGATTTTGCACCACGGATTTTGTGGCGGTTGGTCTTCAAGAGTGATCTTGAGGAGGGATACAAAGCCAAGGGAACAAACTAGATGGTGTACAGGTATAGGTACAGGTTGCAGTTGTTTATCTCCAAGTGGGAGATTGTTAGGTTGTGGAGCTAAAAGCTTCAACCCTTTGCAAACTGTGGAATAGAAGGTTGCTGAGATCCATGAGCACCGGTGTTGGCAGCAGGACCGACGTCGGTAGAGACCAGTGCAGAAGGCCACCGGCGACGGCAGGAAGTCGGCCGACGTCGGAAGAACTAGACAAGCAGGGACCGACGTCGATCGCCTGTGTGTTCCAGAACTGCTCGTTTCATGGACAGTTAGTTAAGTGAACGAAGAGTTTGCATGTTGAGACCAGTTAGAGTCTTGGGCTGCGAGGATAATTGTCTAAATTAAGAGTCTAAGTTATTGTTTGAGTTGGGGATCTATTTATAGACCCATTGGCATGTATTGTTTATGCATGAGATAGAAAGGAAGAGTTCCTTCTAGTTGTAAGATCTATGAGTTGCAGGTTGTTGCAAGCTCATTGGGGATCTACATGTAAGTTTGGTCTTTGAATTGCAGGTTGCAGGTTCATGAGAGATCAGCTTGAAGTGCTATAGAGTGCTTGGTGTATCGGTAGGGTTATTACTGACTGGTTGGTGAGGTGAACACCAATTCTGTGTGTGAGTTGGTTGTTGGGACCATTTTTTGTCAGGAAATCAGGGAACAACAAACATGCTCTGACTCCACTGGTTAGGATCTTGCTCCTCAGATAGAGCACAGTATGATTACCAAATATATAAGCAATTGAATATGCGGAAATAACCAGAAACACAAGTAACTAGAATTCACCAATAGCACAGAATATGAGAGACAATACACTATCTTGTATTAACACTAACAGAAAAGAATACATCAAAGAGCCGCCACACTCTTTCACCTTACAGAGATTCGCCACACCTCAAGTGTACAGTAATTCTTCTCACACACACTCTCCTACACAAAAACGGTCCCAACAACCAACTCACACACAGAATTGGTGTTCACCTCACCAACCAGTCAGTAATAACCCTGCCGGTACATCAAGCACTCTATAGCACTTCAAGCTGATCTCTCATGAACCTGCAACCTGCAATTCAAAGACCAAGCTTACATGTAGATCACACAATGAGCTTGTAACAACCTGCAACTCATAGATCTTACAACTAGAAGGAACTCTTCCTTTCTATCTCATGCCTTATACAATACATGCCAATGGGTCTATAAATAGATCCTTAACTCAAACAATAACTAAGACTCTTAATTTGGACAACTGTCCTCGCAGCCCAAGACTCTGGCTGGTCTTGACATGCAAACCCATAGTTCACTTAACTAACTGTCCGTGAAACGAACACTTCAGGAACACACAGGCGACCGACGTCGGTCCCTGCTGGTCTGGTTCTGCCAACGTCAGCCGACTTCCTGCCGTCGCCGGTTGCCTTCTGCACTGGATCCTGCCGACGTCGGTCATACTGCCGACGCCGGTTCCTGTAGAACTCAGCAACCATTATTCCTCAGTTTGCAAAGGTTGAAGCTTTTAGCTCCACACCCTAACAATCTCCCACTTGGAGATAAACAGCTGCAACCTGTACCTGTACCTGTACACCGTCTAGTTTGTTTCCTTGGCTTTGTATCCCTCCTCAAGATCACTCTTGAAGACCAACCACCACAAAATCCGTGATGCAAAATCTGTCATCCAAATTACCTGCCACATCCGCATCTACAACCATGTAGAAAAAGAACTTGACCCTGCATAGCATGTGCACCTGCTGCTGGTCCCACTGAACTGCCCTTCAGCATTACTCTCCCGGATTGACTCCAAACTTGTGACAACTCCCACTGCTTGGGAAAACTCAGGTTTAGTACATACCATGCACTCAACCTCACTATGTGAATCAAGACACCTGTTCTATGAACTGTCTTACCATCGGTGTGCTAACCGGCTTCACACAATCATCCTGAAACAAAGTCAACAAGACCTCCATGTCTCTAGAACACACTTATGCCAAAGAATCTTGCTGCTCCCAGATTCTCCATGACAAACACCTGAACTAGCTTTACCTTTAGTTCAGAAATACCTGTATATGTAACCCTGCAACAAGCACATCATACAGAAAATAGAATAGTGTAGCTAATACTATCCAACCTGGTAAAGAGAAACACAATGATCAAACCTCCATTGCCCTGCAGCTAATACAAGATCATACACCCTGATCTTCCATCTCACGTATCCATTTCCGCTCTTCTTCATCCTCAACATCCATTCGTCTCTCAGTGCTTACTTCCAGCTGGCAACACTACCCAAAACACCTGTTTGGTTCTCCTCCAAGGAATCACATCCTCATCCATGCCTAGCTCCCACTGTTTCCTGGATCTACCTGTTCTGCTTCTTAAATAACTTCCTGGTCCTATGCCATAAGTGAGCAACAAGTAGTGTAAAGAAGGGAAATGACGAATTTAAGAACTTACTTACACCTTCAGTCCTCCAAATGGGTGCTTGAGACTCCATGACAACTAGCTGTCCACCCAAAATTCGTCTCAGTAACCGATGCCAGTCACATCTCAGTCAATCAGCCGACCGATGTCGGTTCCCTGCGACTGCCTTCCTGCTGACGTCATTTTCCCCTGGCCGACGCCGGTCTCTGTCTGCCCCGAGTCACCGACGTCGGGCTGCACATAGCCGACGTCGGTCCCTGTCTGGACGCCGACGCCGGTTTTCCTGCCGACGTCGGTCTCTGTGTTTTTCTTGTGAGACCTGACTTTTTCCCGCGAGCTCTTTTTGGATCAAAACCTTGTCCAAATCACCCTTGCTCTGCTCAGAATTCCTCTGCACCTTATGCTGAACTCTGTCCGTCACTTTCTCCTTGAAAACCAAGGCTTTCCCGTTCTTGTCACTAACATCGGATTCCTCAAGAAACCTTACCTTCTTCTTCTGCATACAGGAACCACGATCCATGCCTTCCAAATCTGAAAGCATATTCTTTGACTCAAGAACCAGCATCTCCTTCTTATCTATGTGACCAAGCCTATCAAGCCACATCTCTGAATCTACAGCTGAAGTAGATAACCCAGAAAGAGAATCAGTAAAACAAGTAGATAGATAAAGCGTACCTACTTTCTTACCTCTAGCTATAACAAGTGTACCCTTGGTAACCTTCCAAGAGTCTGCTGAGAGAGTTACTGTGCAACCCTCTTCACCCAAACTTCTAACGGAAATCAGATTCCTCTTCAGAACTGGGACATGCATGACCTCCTTTAACACCCATGTGTCACATGTCTGCAATTTCAGCTTCACTTTGCCTTTGCCAACAACCTGACAAGGCTTACCATCCCCTACACAAATTTCTCCAAAGTCTCCCTGGACATACTCATGAAAAAATTCTCTATGTGGAGATGCATGAAAAGAGGCACCAGAATCTAATACCCAAGATTCTACTTTATCCAAAGAACATACCAGAGCATCCTGTGCAATGTAACCTGCAACATCTGCTTCTTCTCCATGTTCTTCATGATGATCTTCACCCGATCTGCAATCTCTCTTTAAGTGCCCTTGCTTTCCACATTTCCAGTAGGTTATTCTGCCATACCTGGACTTGGATCTCTTGCCTGTCTTCGACCTTGATCTCCCACGCTCTGTCCTCTCTCTTGGCCTTCCTCTTCCTTCAACACTCAAAGCATTTCCGGATAATTCACCTGTGCTTTTCCTGCGTATCTCTTCATTCAAGATTACACTCACAACATCATCCTCTTTTAAGACTTTTGAGGGAGACACAGTATTAGAAACTACCATTACCAAACCTTCCCAACTTTCAGGTAATGAACACAAGATTAAGAGAGCTCTAAGTTCATCATCAAATACAATATTCACTGAACTTAACTGGTTTACTAAACCATGGAAATCACTAAGATGGCTATGAATAGATCCACCTTCCAACATTTGCAAATTAAATAAATGCTTCATAAGAAATACCTTGTTTGAAGCCGAGGGTTTTTCATATAAATTTGCCAAAGATTTCATCAACTCCACCGTTGTCTTACACTGTGATAAGCTGGAAATCACAGTTGAATCAAGACTCAATCTAACAGATCCCAGAGCCTTCCGATCAAGAACCTCCCATTCTTCATCTTTCATATCAAAGGGTTTGCTAGCAACCCCACCCAACGGTAAGTACAAATCTTTCTGATACAGATAGTCCTCAATCTGCATCCTCCATAATTGGTAGTTCTTGCCATTGAACTTGTCCATTCGTAGTTGACTGCTTTCTGACATTGCTTAACTCCCACTCAAACAGAAACCCTGTGAGTAACCTGTAATCAAAACACACTACCCAGATCTACACCAATCTGTTAGTATCCCAACCAAAAGCTCTGATACCAATTGTTGGTATCAAGCTCAAGAACCTACAACCAAGGCTCTGATACCACTTGTCAGGAAATCAGGGAACAACAAACATGCTCTGACTCCACTGGTTAGGATCTTGCTCCTCAGATAGAGCACAGTATGATTACCAAATATATAAGCAATTGAATATGCGGAAATAACCAGAAACACAAGTAACTAGAATTCACCAATAGCACAGAATATGAGAGACAATACACTATCTTGTATTAACACTAACAGAAAAGAATACATCAAAGAGCCGCCACACTCTTTCACCTTACAGAGATTCGCCACACCTCAAGTGTACAGTAATTCTTCTCACACACACTCTCCTACACAAAAACGGTCCCAACAACCAACTCACACACAGAATTGGTGTTCACCTCACCAACCAGTCAGTAATAACCCTGCCGGTACATCAAGCACTCTATAGCACTTCAAGCTGATCTCTCATGAACCTGCAACCTGCAATTCAAAGACCAAGCTTACATGTAGATCACACAATGAGCTTGCAACAACCTGCAACTCATAGATCTTACAACTAGAAGGAAATCTTCCTTTCTATCTCATGCCTTATACAATACATGCCAATGGGTCTATAAATAGATCCTTAACTCAAACAATAACTAAGACTCTTAATTTGGACAACTGTCCTCGCAGCCCAAGACTCTGGCTGGTCTTGACATGCAAACTCATAGTTCACTTAACTAACTGTCCGTGAAACGAACACTTCGGGAACACACAGGCGACCGACGTCGGTCCCTGCTGGTCTGGTTCTGCCGACGTCGGCCGACTTCCTGCCGTCGCCGGTTGCCTTCTGCACTGGATCCTGCCGACGTCGGTCATACTGCCGACGCCGGTTCCTGTAGAACTCAGCAACCATTATTCCTCAGTTTGCAAAGGTTGAAGCTTTTAGCTCCACACCCTAACATTTTTTGTGTAGGAGAGTGTGTGTGAGAAGAATTACTGTACACTTGAGGTATGGCGAATCTCTGTAAGGTGAAAGAGTGTGGCGGCTCTTTGATGTATTCTTTTCTGTATAGTGTTAATACAAGATAGTGTATTGTCTCTCATATTCTGTGCTATTGGTGAATTCTAGTTACCTGTGTTTCTAGTTATTTCCGCATATTCATTTGCTTATATTTGGTAATCATACTGTGCTCTTTCTGAGGAGCAAGATCCTAACGGGTGGAATTAGAACAGGTGTGTTTGTTCTTGGATTTACCTCCACCCCTCCTAACAAGGATCCTTAAATGCTTGATCATGCCATGATTTCTTCTTAGCCTTACTTTTCCTTTAATAGCATGTTCTCACTACCAGTAGAAGCCCTGATAGATTTTACTTTATTCGACCACTTTTTTATTATATTTCATATTACTTGACTCTTTAAAAAGCCTGAATTTCATAAGATGCAATTCTTTCTTACTATATCCCTCTTGGATCATGACCCACCATGGCACATCAAGCAGGTCTAGAATCTTGTTACTAGGCCTGCTCAGCAACCAGGGTGGACCCAGTGGTGGGTGGACACTCTCAATCAAACAAATATATTTCTATGCATCTACAAGTGCCAATTAGTTAAGATTCAGTAGTGATCTTACTCTACCACCTCTTTTGACCTAACCCAGGATGTGGCCTCACTAGAGCAACACTCGTTTAGTGAAGCCCTCCAACTACGGGTGGTCAGATTACACCATAAAATCCAAATTTTTTACCAGTATAATGCCCATGGTGCTTAACTTTGAGCTCATATGCATTGGCTCATAGTGGGTGACCAAGTCTCTAAGGAATTCTTCCACATGTTCAAGGCCAAATCCACCACCCAAAAATGCTAGCCCTTTAGGATAATGGGCAATGATTGATAGAGACACTTGAGATGGTCAAGGATTTTGCCAAGCATTATTGACAAGTGTTTTCTACCCAACCACCATCTATGAAAAGTCAACAAGCCTTGAACCAATGCCTCTCAGTGGTTCCCACTAAAGTTACCTCCACTCAAAAGGTCACCTGTGGCAGGCTCCTCTCTATAGAGGACATATTCAAAGCTATGATATGAATGGCCAATGACAAAGCCATGGGTTGTGATGGTTTTCCCTACAAATTTTACAAGAAAATGTGGGATATAGTAGGGCTGACCTTTACCAGGTCTACCTGAAAGCCTTTTTGTAAGATGAATTTTTTGAGCAAATAGATTTGGATGTGAAAATTAACCAAAATCACTCAAAACATCAATCTCCTTTATAATTTAGATCCATTAGACTATAATACAAAAAAAATAGACATTAAAACTAGCTTAATAACCTAATGCTAAATGCTCCAAATAAGATGTAAAACAAGAAAAAGTCTTATTGATAATGGATTATAGATTGCTTACCAAAGACTCAAATTTTTAATATGATGCATGTTTGATCAATGATTTTGATAGCATGGATTGACATGGAAGTTTTATGGATTCATGTATTGGTTTGGTCATGGAGGAGTGGCTTGTTTAAATAGAGGAGAGAGGGATGATTAAAAAGGAATTAAATATTCTTTGGAAGCCTCTAGAATAGAGGCTTATAGAGAGGAAGGGCTAAGTTAGAGAGGGTTCTAGAATTGGAGAATTCTAGAATCCATTTAGGGGTTAAGAAATATTTAGTAGGGGATTAGGATAGGTGATTAGGGACTAGGGATGTAGGAGAGCCTAAGAGTAGGCTAGGGTAGGTGGGTCATGGGAATTTTAAATTCTCAAATAATGGATAAGTGAGATTGGTTAATAAATAAAGGGGATTAGATGAATTAATTGATTTACGGGGTAGGAATAAGGTTAATGGATGAAGAATAATGAAGGGGGATGTTAGATAAATGATTAGGAGTGATATTAGGATGGAATTAGAAGAGATAAATGGGGTTAGACAAAATAAGTGAAATTAGTGTCAACTAATAGTAATAATAGTGATGATAAATGAAGCAAGTGAATTTAGATGTATGCATTTTGGCCATCTTTGAAAGAGCATTATGAGTGGATAAAGTGTAAGGAGTAATGGTCTTTCAAAGAAAAACCATTTCATGGATGAATATTAGTAATGATGTTATTGGATATGATGTCCCCTCGAGGGGACATGCAGGGAAGAATGAGACGGATGGCTACTCGAAAGATGAAATGAGGGGTAGGATGCAATGAATAAACAAGAGGATGGGATGTTGTATGTGAGATAGAGGATATAGAAGATGAAATTTACATAAGTAATGAGCTATAAATTAATGATGCCCCCAACAAAGACATATACACAGGGAGTGACTATGTCACAGTTCTTGACACATCCCAAGGGGGAATCAACCGTAACATGATGATGACAAGATAAAAGTCTATAAGATTTTGATGTATCTTAGGCAAGGACACATGCTAGGGGGAACTACAGACCAAGATAAGACTGATGTGATAATATTAAGGATGAGTGTAGCTTGAAACTAGAATCAAGTAATATGATGAAGAGGATAAGATAAATGATATGATCAAATAACCAAAAGGGTAAGAATTAGACTGCATTATAATGAATCAATGAGCCATAATATGATTAATAGTGATGATACCCATAGCAAGGAAACATCTAAGGGAGTGAGAGATGATAAATTTATGGTCTTGATCATGCCTCAATCAGAAGTGAAAATTGTAAACTTTAAATGATGAATTGATCAATTAGTGATATGAAAGAAAGGATGGATATTGTGATTTATCAGGCCCAATCAACAGGTGTGGGTGATTGATGAAAATATTATGGAGATGATTGCGGGGATGGTGGTTAATCAGTAGATTCATTAATGGACGATTGATATTATAACTCAAAGATTAGACTAATGCAAGATGCGAGGATGATGAAGGACAAGATAAATATGATAACAAATGATGGGAAAGAAGAGAGAGTGGTCAAGCTAACCTTAGGCACACCATGTAACTGAGCATTGCCTACATAGTCTAACAAGACCTCATTCTAATGTAGTTTAGAATAGATTAGAGGATGGTGATGGTGGATTAGAACATTTTCAGATATGGTAGTTGTTAGATAGATGTTAGGTGTGATGATGATTGGATTGAGAATTGAGTTTAGATGTATAAAATTAGGGTGATGATAGATGACTCGTTAGAGGATATAAATGTGGGGATAAAATGACTTAGATGAATGATTGGATTTTAGATGAGTGGATTTGGATGATTGACTTGATGATGAGATAAAGATGATTATAGGATTAGGTAGGTAATAAATGATAGAAGAAATGATGAGGGCAGTCTATTATCAAGCTATCATTATTGTAATAAGGCTCATCATAGTCTAAGCAATCTGATGTAAGTATATAACTCAGGTAATATGCCCCATGATATAGGTATGACCAAGAGGATATTATGCCAAAGTGAATAAAATGGGGAAAATACCAAACTTTGCATCATCGAGGGCACCTAAAAGCATCATTGTAGTTTTTGGTGTCATCATAACATCCTTGTTCATTGACTAATGGACAAAAAGATTTAAGATGCAAGAAATATAGACAAACAAACAAAACATAAAACACACACACACACACACACACACACACACACACACACACACACACACACACACACACACACACACACACACACACACACACACACACACACAAAAACACAAACAAGTCAAAAAACACACACACACAAGTATCTACATGCAATTTCATTGTGTCTTATCTAATTGTCTTGATGAAAGTCAATAGGGTGGTTGATCAAGGGATGAGTTAGACTAAGTTGGTAACGATGATGTGAATTTAGATGATGGATAAGAATTTGGACAAGGTATGGACTTGGAGTATACTAGGGACTTGGATTAGGACAAGGTTATGGATAAAGACTTGGGTGTTAATATGAAGACATAGGACAAGACAAGATGACATATGACAAGACAAGATGATGCAACTAAATCATTAGATAGGATGATTGGGATAGGACAATACAACATATGACAAGACAATTGAGATGCTTTGGGATTTTGTGGATTTTATAATTTTTAGGTTTTTTGTGATATGTATGTATACTATACAAATGAGGTTACCAACAAAGGGAATACCAAGCCTAAAAAATAGGATGGAATAATGGATGGGATGATAAAAGGATGAGGGTGATGCTGAAAAAGGGATGAGAACCAAAGAAGATTGGACTATGGATTGCCAATGACCACATCATGAAGCATTCAAATGTCTACTTGTCTAAGTGTTCATTGGAGGATATGCCAAGATGATTCTAGAATATTTCTCAATACATCTTCCACTCCCTTATGAAGGTCAATACTAGAAGAAATAAGGGACACAATAGGATGCATCATATGATGGTAGATAATGCATAGGAACAATAGGCCGAGGGCTAAGATATACAAGGATGGAATTGGCAAAGAATGGAATTTGCCCCCAAGTGTTGAGGTACAATGTAGACAATAGATTATTTTACCATGACACCAAAAATTGGTTTTCATCATGGTACTTTCACAAGGTACTAGAAGACTAGTTTTCACCATTGGATGAATGATTTTTATTTTATTTTTTATTATATATATATATATATATATATATATAATTTTTTATTTTGACTTTTTTAATGGTATATTGATTTATTAAAGGTGGGCAAGATGCAAGATGCAAACATTTTTGTGATCTTCAACTGACACCTATTCTAGAGATGTGTGATTCTAGGACCATGTTTTCATTTTTGGATGTATTGATGTCTATGTGACCTTCGTTGACTCTTGATTGAGACCCCTCCAGACATCTAGGCTAGGTGTCTTCGTCACCCCTATGAGAGACAACATTACCCAAGAAGGTGATGTGAGGTATGGATTGGATGAGATCTTGATGCTGATGAGGGTGTATTGGACTTGAATGGATGATAGGATGGTGTGATGGGTGTTTGAGGATTAGGACTAATAGTCACACACATTGTTGGAGACATCAAACATGTCAGATATTCCACATTTGATTAATGCTTTTTGACAAAAGACTTCAAGGGATCCAATACTTGTGGACTACATAATTCCTATTTGATCCAATTATTTAAAGGATTATCAACCTTATGGATAGTACTTTTGACATTGTTTTCATTTTCAGACTTGATTATATCTTGACTACCCCATGGTGCCAACCTTTGGGCTTCATCAAAGGCGATGGATTTTTGACTTGATAAATGATGATTATTTTGACTTTGATGGTCCCTTAGTGCCTCAAAGAGGTTTTTATATGCAATGGTAAATTTAGTAGATATATAAATCAATCCTAACTCAAAGAAGATAAATTCTACTTACACTTTCAATTGGGGATACATTAGATACTCAGGGTCATGACCAAGATGGATCTGTTAGACCTGGCCAAGGGATATCTTACCACAATAAATTCACTAGGGAGAGTTCTAAAGCCTCTAGTCAAGTAAAACTATGCAATAACCCTAACTAGGTACTATGTTTTCATATTCACTAAACTAATAACAAGTAAAGTCTAATCTAGTGCTCATTAAAGCTTGTGGCACAAAGTGGGGGTAATAAGTATGTAAATTAAACATGCATAAAAGACATATACTCACGTCAATGTATATAGAATCCTAATGCATGGAAGATAAGTAAAAATGCATATCTATCTACTCTTATAAAAGAGGAACAAAGTCAGGAATACTTACTTTTGAAGATGAACCCATCGAGCCTCAATCTCTCGCTTGGCCAGGTGCTTCACAAGAAGTTGTTGTGGTATGTAAGGAAGACAAGGATAAATCATCTCTAGGCTACATAACCTATCAATGCATCCAAAAGACTACTTCGTAAGACAAGATTTGTATCCTCAAATAAATTATGAAACCTTAATCTTGATCCTTAAGTATAATGGTAGATAAGCAAATGCACAATGTATCTTACTTCTTCTCTTCTCTTAGAAATGGCAAAATAGATGTGTTTATATAGGCAGATATAACCCTAATCCTTTTCAAAATTTTAGGCCAATAAGGTTGACCCAATCAACCTAGTATCATTATTGATAAAAACAAATTAGTCATAGACTAGGTTGGCCAGGGCCAACCTAGACCCTAATAATTTTTATCAATAAGAGTATAAGGTTGATGGAGCTAACTATGTAACGTAAACTGTCAAAAAGGATTTTAACCTAGGGAAGGGCTAATGAAGGTGATAAATGACTAGAGGAGGGTGAAAAATAGGAGGGAAAGCTTAAGGGAATGGTTTTAGGAGATAGGTGTGTAGATAACAAGTGTTAGTAATGGACAACAATCATGTGAAGCACCAATGGTTTGCCCACCCATTTCTCAATACACCTCTTAAGGCATGCACTCAGAGAGATTGATACTCAATAAGTTTCTACAATATAGAGAGTGTTATTAATTGATAAAGTTTGAAAATATTATGTGTATACTTATGCCCCACTCAAAGCTCATTACGCGTCATGTAGGTGCAACACAGGATGGTGCTTTGGGAAAAGAACATAGCAACACATAATGTTGAAACTAAATAAAGTGCAATAAAGATCAAATAAGATAAATGAAAGGACATAATTGAAAAATACATACCTTTCATTAACATAGTATTGTAGATAAAGAAGGAGATGTAAGAAATATGAAGGTGTCCAATGTAGGGAATATTAGGCGAACCTATAGAGATCAGTAAAAAGAGAAAAAAATCAAATTTTTTGTAACATGGACATATAATAGTTGAAAATATTATCTATAATGTCAGGGTTACAAAACATTTTATGATTTATAAAAATAGATAGTAGAGACAAAGATATGATCAAAATAATAAATTTGATGATAAATAGTTAAAGGGTAAATAATTTTGAATAGTAAATATAAATAGGGTGAAAAATAATTCATTTGGTATTTTTACTATTATGAGAAAATAGAGCTTTAATAGACCTAGTGAGAGACTAGAGAGCCAGGATGGTGAGGAGATGATAGTTGATATGGGGAGGATGCATAATAGCTGAAGCAAGTGCAACACAAGTAAGTAACTAAAAATTTCAAATATTTTGATTATAAATGACACAGAGATCTAATACACCCTTTGTTGTTTGATATTTTGTAGAGGCACCAGAGATATTGGTGATTGATTGATGCATCATGGTTACAAATTTTTTTAGATCATTTGACAGATGTAGATAGAGCAAGATTGGTTGTATTGGGTCTAGGAGGCATCATGGAGATGAGGTACATCCCACTAAGTGTTGATATCATTGGCATGTTCTTCAAAGCATGGGAATTGTTTACTAGCATGTTTTGATGGGTGGTGGATGGGGATACCATAAAGGTAGGTATCACATTGGAGGAATCCCATGTATTATTTGGACTTCTTATATGAGGGACACTGATGATCATAGAGACACCAGATGATCTAGAGGAGAGATGAACACTAGATAGATGGGTGATGGGCTCATATAAGATCTACTTATGATTGATGGTTAGATTATTTAATGTGTATATTGTGTAGATTTTAGACATTCAAAATTCTATGATTGGACTTGTGACAACATGAATGTTGTGTTACAGTCAAATGGTAAGGAAGTATTGCATGTGATAGCCTTGTGCCAATTCATTTTGGATTAGGGGGTGCTATATGATTTTGCATTTATCATTGAGGTCTAGCTTATGCATGATATGTATAAGATGTTGTCTAGAGGGTATAATACCCTGAGATCGATGGTGTTTCTTAGTATATGGATAAATGAGAGGTTCCCAATGTATCAACTAGCTACGTTGCCCCATGTGGTTGATGATAGGTTACCTTAAGTGACTAGATGGAGATAAGATCAGGTAGTACAAGAAATGCCCCATATGTGATCACTATAGACAATCACATGAGGGGTGATCATGTGATATCCCTACACATATAATACTATTATTTGGCCCAGTTGGGTGACTATGGCACCAAGGCTGACTCGAATGTGGATCATGGGCCATTATACCTGATGGGTAGAGCCACAGTGAGTGACACACTTTTCAGGGTAGTTTGGAATCCTACACATAATGGTTCCTCTAGTATTACCTAATTTTTTGGCATGACATGATAGATAATCAAGGGGGAGAGGAGGATGAGCAATGATTAAGAGACTAGTGATTAGGCTATACCGTGTGAGACCATGGACTAGTCGAGCACCATAGCCAATAATCAAAGGAGGAGAGGCCATGGATGTGGATGTAGGGGTAAAATAGGTACCAAAACAAGAAAAACATCAAAAGGAACAATTACCACCTTGAAAACACCATAGATAGAGATGCCATCGGCAAGATCAAACATAGATGAGGGTAGTCACACAGGATGATGTGACAGTCAACCCAAGATAGAGCTGGTCAATAGAGGTACCTCTAAGGTGAGGCCCATGATATGCATAGGTGGTGTCTCTGTTGGGAAAATAAACTGGAAGCACATAATTGATTACCAAACCAAGCAACTTAATATGCAGAAATAAACCAGATTCACCAAGTAACTAGAATTCAGAATAACACATGATATGAGAGACAATACACAACTTGTATTAACACTTTATACTGAAAAGAATACAATAAAGAAGATGCCACTTCTTCTCCACCACCTCTTCAGAGGCTCGCCACACCTCAAGTGAACAGTAATTCTTCTCCCCAAAGCTCTCCCTCTCAGGTCCCAACACCCAACTCAAATACAGAGTTGGTGTTCACCTCCCGTGCTCCACGCACACCACAAGTGCTCCATGCACTCCACAAGTACTCCACGTACTCCACAAGTACTCAAGGTACTTCAAGTAGATCTCCCATGAACCTGAAACAACCTGCAATTCAACAGACCATACTTATGGAAGGAACTCCCTTGCCTTCCTCTCTGCTCTATCCGAGTACACACCTATACTCCAAGTAGATCCTGCCTGATACTGCTCCCTATTGTGTTGTTGTCTATATGATCTTGCACACCTGCAAATCAACCTGGTTCTGCACACCTGTGAACCTTGACCTTGCACACACATACACCTATAGATCAACGATCTTACTTACCATGTAGATCTCCTATATAGGCCATGCACCTATGACCAAGATCCTACATACATGAAGAACCCTGCTGATTCTCCAATCCAGCACCTACACCTGGTACTGTGGAACTAGGAGGAACACCCTTGCTCACCTCACACACAGAAGGAACAAACTTTGCTCAACTCAAACTAGAACACTTTTCCAATACAACCATGAGTCTATTATATAGATCTCATCCAAACAATGATTAGACGTCTAATTACAATAATTAGATCCGCAGGTCTCAGTCTAAAAATAGCTCTAAACATGCAAACACTTGGTTCGTTAGCTAACTGCCCGTAATAAGCTCGCAGTCGAACCACACAGGCGACCGACATCGGTCCCTGTCCGCCTGGAGGTCACCGACGCCAGCCGACTACTGACCGACGTTGGTTGCTTCCTGTCTTATCCTGCCGACGTCGGTTGGCCAGACCAACGCCAGTTTCTTCTGACACTTTGCAACTCCCCTGCAACCTCCTCCATGTCTGCATCAGTGAAGCTTTTAGCTCCACAACCTAACAGTCTCATGGATTTGATTTGATAGGGAGATGACCCATAGATGAGGTGCTCAGGGGATGAGTAGATGGAGAGATCATGCTCGATGGATGAGCAAATAGGGAGACGATGTTTGGTGATATCAAAACTGGTAAAAAATGTTGTAATTTTTAGTTTTTGAGATAGAATATTATTTTTATGTGATTTTTAGGTAGATAAATAGATTTGGAGATGCATATGTGATTTGATGTCTATTTTTTTATGGTTTTGTATATCTTATGACAAAGGAGGCCAGATGGGGATCCCTAGTCATGACAATGCACCATAACACTTTGGATGGGGTGTTGGCACCATACGACCCCACCACACTGGATGATCCTATGGTACCATATGTTCTAGCTCAGGTAGGCTAGTTTAGATTGGTGGGGGAGGCCACAAGGTAGCTACAGACATATGGGGATGGATTGCATCCACCATCATGGGTGGAAGTAGGTCTAGTAGGCCTTGGCTTAGGAGAGAGTTACACACATGGCTCCCATGATCCATTTGGGATATGTACAGGCCTAAGAGGCTAACCTAAAAGGATAGGTAGTAGGGTTGAGATCTGGGATGGCCTCATTACAATGTACTCTATAGAGGGGACAATCTAAGATGTTTATGGCTAACGAGGCTAGGCCATGAGATAGGCATGATTGAACCTAGTTGTAGATTTGGAGATATGTATTTTTGTATTTTATACCATTGTATAAAACCCATGATATATAGAGATATATTGTTTAAATATTTGGATATTGGTCTCATGAGTTGTATTTTGGTTTTGGTTGTTTATGCATGGATATAGTTCATTCTAGCACATGTATTTTTGATTTTATTATATATGCTATGAGAAATATGTGTGGAGTGTTTTCTTTTCTAGCATTATGTGATACACATGCATGGTCAAAAATAAATAGGCAAAAAGGACTTGGAAAAATATAATTAATCACAAACAAATGTACTACACACTGTATCATGATGAAAAATGTGTAATAACAACAAATGACTAAGTATAATAAACCAAAAAATGGTAAACAAGAGAACAAAATGTTTTTAAACCATGAGAAAGATTGGCACCAAATTAAAATAAGTAAAATCTCACTAAATCACATTGGGAAGTATGAAAATAATATAATAAAATGGAAATCACATGAAATAAAAATGGTATCAAAATAAAATAATTAATTCAATCAATCATATTAAATCATGTTGGGAAGTATAAAAGATAAACAAAAATTGGCAAAAGTGGACTTAAATTGATCACACTAATTCAAGTTGGGAAGTATGAAAAACTTAAGAGAAATGGTTGTATTCTTACATTCACTTGGAAAACAAGAAGATAAAAGTGAAAGATCAATGAAGTGAGCATAAAACATACTAAATAAATATGGGAAACATGTCAATGATGTGTAACTCATAATTAATCATTATTTATCTCAAATTTAACACATGTAATTTCATTGTGACTTGGGTATTGAAAACTTTTGTGAGGAAGGCCAAGTCCTACCCATGGTCTTACACTGCAACTCACAAAAGGAACACCAATGAGGTGGAAACAATAATAAAAAATTGTAAAAGGGGATGTTTTGGAATGGTAATGTGAAAATTTGATAATTTGTGAGGAAGGCCTAGTCCTATCCAAGGTCTTCCACTACAACTCACAAATGGGATCCCTAGAGGGACTGATTAGTGAACAAAACAATGTTTCTCAAGGGTAAATATTAGGATTGTAGGGAATGAAGTAAGGAATGTAAAAATCATAATGTAGGAATCTTATGAGAAGACCTTAGGAAACATGAGGTACACTAAGGCCATAGAAAGACACTAAGTGACTAATGACCATCAATATACAGAGGATACCTGTTCATAATAGGCACAAAGCTATATAGGTAAATAAGTGAGGTACTAAGCTCAAGTTATGTTGGTTATTTTGAACAATAAAATTAAAATAGACCTACATTCCCACAATGTGTTCCCGTTCCTCAGGACCTCTTATAGATCTGTCAATCTACTACAAAGATTAGGTACTTGTATGAGAAAGTAGGTAGCACTAAAAGATGTTTTTAGTCTCCTTTTCCAGTCTACTAGCCTATTACACCATAATGGACCTTGAATCTATCATGAGGCCAACTATGGAGTTTGAGATTCTATTAGAGAAATGAGATGTGCTTAGAATCATATCTTTTAGTGTGATTTGACTTTTAAAAAATTTGCATATTGCCTTTTATATCATTCCTTTTTGTTGAATGATTTGGCTTTTGAATTTTTTATGGATGTTAATATTCCTCCTCCATATATATTTGGAATGACCAATCATGAGAGATAAAGTGATACACATGAATGAGCTTTAGGATTTATCTAAAGGAAGCTGAGTATCTAAATACATGATGGACTAACACACTTAGGCTTACGTATAAACTAACATGTTTTCTCAAGTCTCAACCATGTGTATGTTTAGTTTATGAAAGGAAAGAAGGGGAATAAATGGATATCAAAGGTATACTGGTAAAAGGAGATTATAATGAGATAAATTATTTTCTAACTGATCACATGGTAAATAAGGAATGACTAAGGGGAGCAAGGTTTAGATAACCAAGTCACAATAACAATTATCTCTATTGATAGAGATAAGGTAACAAATAATCATGAGAATGAAAAAGATATCCATAGAAAATAAACTCATAAAGGAAAATTATGTTAACATGAAAAAAAATCCATAAGAGAACATAGAGAATAAAATGACACCATAAGCAACAATTGCAAAATATAAGTAATCATGTAAGATAAATAATAATTTGACACATTGTCAAATGATATAAGATAGATAAATGTAAATTTGGAGCACATGTCCAAATAAAATAAATAAATGAAATAAAAACATGTTGTGTTCATAAATACTGGTAGATTTGTCCACACACATTATCCATAACATTATGATAAGTCTCTATGAAGTTGGACTCAAACTACAGCTAGAGTCTTATTGATATTCAAGGAAAGTTGGGAAAATACTTCAAATCAAATATCCTTGATGGAAAATGTTGGAATGCCTAAATGATCATGATGATGAGGACTATCATACAGGGGTTGCTCAAGAGAAGGAATGGGAATGGCTCTATGGGAGATGAAGGGATCACAGATGAAGAATGGGCCATGGGTGAAGGAGTTGGCGGTGGATAAGGGGCCACAAGTGAAGGAGGATCCATGGGTGAGGGAATCATGGGTGGGGAAACTATAGGTGGAGGAGCCATGGGGGAAAAATGGGGAGCCTTATTATGAGGGTGACCTGTGGGAAGAAGGGTAATAGGTGCAAGAATGGTTTGAGATAAATTTGAAGAAGTGTTAGTAAGAGGTTGAGTATCATTGATGATGAGTGAAGAGGTTGTAGAAGTTGTATAAATGGTATGAGAAGTGTTATCCAATGGAGGTGTTAGAATTGGTTCATTGAATGATATAATGTCATCTTACCCAAATTTTATTAAGTGAGTTGGGGAAGAGTCTTGGATAACATAGAAATTGTGAGATGATTGAGGAGTGTAGATGGGATGAGAATTAATGAAGGAAACTACCCTTCACATATTAGTCATGTTGACCACATTCTCTTTAGGAGTTGGGTGTATAAGACTATCAATGTTATTGGTAGAATGAGTAGGCTTATCATTGTTGTCTTGGTGATTTGGAAGAGGATATTTGTAGATGACCAAATGAGCATTAGCCTAGTTCAAATCATGAGTTCTAGTTTGTGTTTCAAGGGCCTTGAAAGAAATATTATAGGCTTGTTGACATTTGTAAATGATAGAATAATGGTCAAAATTGGGACTAAGGAGGAAATCCTATCCAAATTACATAATTGCCTACATGTCTCATGAGAATGACCTCAACTAGTGTGAAACCAACATATTTTATTTGGATTATAATAGGATTTCATGGGATGAGTGGGATCAAGCTCTCATGGAAGAGGCATGGGGAGATGATTTTATAACTTCACTAAGGATAAAGGTTTATGAACATTGATGTTAATTGTTGAAGATAAATGAGGATTAGGGATGTGGTTGGGAGGGGAAGCTTGTTCTGGAGTCTGGAAGGGAACAATAGCTTAAATATTATGAATGGTATCATAAGAATTAGCAACACCATCATTAGTATAATAATGATTTTTATTTTGATTAGTGTTATAGTACTCATAGAAGTTTAGGGTGGCTCAAATTGATGCATAAGGAAATCTTGGTGCTTGGCTTGGTCGATGGCCTCTTCCAAAGTATGTGGAGAGAGAGTCTAGACCTGATACTACAACTTAGGATATCGAGTGTTGGTGAATAGATGAAAGAGGTTATCATCTACCATAATATGTTCACACTTGTTAGACAAGGTCTTCCACCATTTGATGAAATCTTATGCAGTTTCCATCTCAAGTTGCTTACAATTAATAAAATGGGCTAATGTGTTTTTAGGGAGGTCACTAGTTTAAAACTCTTGTACTAGAGCATTAACTAAATCTTCTAAAATAGTGATGAAATGAGATTTGATTTGGTTATACCAATATAAAGCATCTCCATAGATAATTTTTACTAATAGCTTAGTAGTCTTGACCCGATCTTTGTATAGATTTTCAAACATTTTTAAGTGTAGGGTAGGATTGGTTGACCCATTGTAACTAATGATAGGGGTGATACCTCCTATATCTATGTGAGAAATTTGAGGCATAAGACTCATTTTGAAGGTGTTTGACTATTTTGTTAACAAGAGGAGGTTGAGGGATGAGATTACCATGGGAATCCCAAAGGGGAGGTGGGGGGCATTTTGGTTATGCATTCCCCATGGAACCTATTGAGGGTGATTTTGGAGATGGATAAGATTATTTTAAATTTGCATAATTTGGTTAGCATTATTATCTTGAAAAGCATTGATTTGGTTAAGAGTTTATAACAAAATTTGATGGATTTGAGTGGTGTTATTTGTATTATGTGAAGCATTGGCATTGGTATTACTGGCCTGGGTACCATTATGGGTGGTAGCATGTATGTTATTAGCATCTTGAGAGGAATTATTAGTAAATAAGGCACTAGTATCATGATTTGCTTGTGTGGCAAAGGATGCACTAATAGAGAGATGATAATAAGTATAACTAGAGGCATGATTACCATGGGTATAAAATGATGCACTAGTGGAAGAATTGAGAAGAGTGGGTCTTAGAAGATACCCAATAGATGTATAACCTACCATTTTAGTAGAGATACTTGGCATGAAGGTGGAGGATATTAAAGAGGAAGAGGTCATAGTATGAGAAGGGGTCAAAAGTGAAGGAAGAGGTTGAGATGCAAATAAGCTATGGTCCCCAAATCCATGTGAGAATGTGGTGGAAGGTGAATGGGGATCCTTGGTTTGACCACTTATCATAAGATGGTAAATATTAGAAGGATATTTTCCTTGATGTTGAGGAAATTTATTAATGAATAAAATCATTTCTGAAGTATATTCTAATTCAAGATGATATTCTAAGGATAAAGAGGGTTGTGAACTGAAGATGAATGGGGAGGGGTCCCATAATTTGTAGTGTGAGTGGCTACATCCACATTTTACTTTTATCTAGGATAGGAGCCACAAGCCATTTATGGAAAAACTTATTGGGGTTGGTAAAGCTCATCATATTTATTGAGTTCAACTCAGTGTTATCTTCAAACATGAAGTTCATGATGAGGGAGAAAGATTAGGGAAGACTAATATGATGCAAAGACAAAAGGAGAAACATGATATAGAGTTGAATAGGTCAATTATGTACTATAATATAGTAAGTAGAGAAGAGTAAAGAGTCATATAGGTTGACTCTATATTGTAAATAGAGGATTAAATAAGCTAATAAAGATATAGAGTTGTACAGGCTGACTTAGTTATATAACCTAACTGGCAAAGAAGAATACAAAGTTTTACAAGTCAACACTGTATTTCAGACTAGGAGATAAAGTAGATTAATAAGGATACACAGTCATACAGGTTGATTGTGTATTAGTGATAGGGGAAAATATAGTCTATAAGAGACTGTATTGATCAAAATGATAGTATGCTAAAATAGGGATTTTTTTTGCAATATAAGTGAAGAAAAAAATGAAATCAAACACACAAACAATTGGATCAATGTGAGTGATCAAATTGGGTCACACAACACAAAACCTTACACCAATACTGGCTAATGCAATTTTTTGCAATACAACACTCAATGATCAAAGATCAAGAAATCAAATTAAAATCAAATGCTAACTAAGGGGGCATTCTAAGTGTTATTATATTATTATAAAGTATTGTTTTAAGTGTGATAAGAAAGTTGGCTAAAAATAGGGAACTAGAAAGCAATCTATGGATGGTTTCAATATGTTTGGGATAAAAGGGATATGTGTTGGCAATGGTACTAGCTTGGTATTAAGGCCTACCCCATCACTTCATAATCTTATAGTGATAAGGGTGTTGGGTTATTTTCCAATATATAACATGAACCACATATTTATACTTGGCTATAAAATCAAGTTGGCTTCCCCCTTCATGATAAAATCCAAGTAGGTAGGCATTGGAAAGACTAGTGTTTAAATGTGTTTTGAATATTGTGTGATTTGGTAGTGTCTGCAAAAGATAAAAATAGTGTAACTAAATGGTAATTTGAAAAACCACCTATTTATACTATGTGAGTTACTCTAAGCATGCAAACAACTAAAAAATAAAGTGTGAATTAATTACTAGTACATAGGTTTTAATTCATTGAGTTAGAATATGACATAGTTGGTTTAGGTGACATTGTATGCAAAGAGTATATAAAAAAGTCAACTAGGTCACTATTGTTCTATAGAAGCAAGGTATTTAAGAATAGAATCAAATAGGTTCACTATATCTCTATAAAAAAAGATATAATATAGAATTAAGTCGACCAAGTTGACTTAATTAGATGTAGGGTTATAGTTTTAAAGGATGCTAACTTGTATAAAATAAAACTAAAGAAAGCACTAAAATGATAGAGAGAAAACAGAGGAACATTTGTGGGATTGAAGATGGTTAGGATTTCAAATTTCATGTTGAGGTACCTTAAATGTTACTTTCAAATTCAAAAAACTAAGTCAACTGGTTTGACCTAGTTTTACAAAACCCTATATGCTGAAGAAGAATAAGATGACTAAGTCAACCTGTTTGACCTATTTTATTAATATAAATGTTGGTAAAGAGAAAAAGATGACAAAATTTACTTTCTTGAATCTATATGCTTATCTAAAACTAAAAAATAGCACTATGCCGACTTGTTTGATCTAGTAAATCTGATGAAGACCTGTACATATAGAACATAGTCATTTTGATACAATTGTGTGTTAAACCTACACACAAAAAGTTAGAACTATACCAACTAGTTTGATATAATACTATAAATATAGAAAAATATAATAAGATGATATAAAATGAAAGTGTGAAAGAAAAATTGTAAGGGTTATATTCACATCAAGTTCACTAGAATGTATGCAATGTGAGATACAATAGATCTATAAATCAATCCTAGCTTGGAGAAGAAAAATCCTACTTACACTTCTAATTGGGGATACATAGATAATCAAGGTCACAACCAATATGGATCCACTAGAACTATCCAAGGTATCTCTTACCATAATAAATTCCCTAGGGAGGGTTCCAAAGCCTCCAGTCAAACAAAACAATGCAATAACCTTAACTAGGTCCTATGTTTTCATATTCACTAAACTAATAAAAATTAAAGTAAAGTCTAATCTATTTTTCACCAAAGCTTATGGAACAAAGTGGGGGTAATAAACAAAAATTAAATATGTATATAATACATATACTCATGTCAATGTATACAAAATCTTAATGCATGGAAGAGAAGTATAAATGCATATCTATCCACTCTTACAAAGGAGAAATAAAGCTAGGAATACTTACCTTTAAATACAAACCTTTAGAGCCTCAATCTCTCCTTTGGCCAAGGTGATTTACAATAGGTTTTTATGGTATGTAAGGATGACAAGGATAAATCAACTCTAGGATACACAACCTATCACTACATCCAAAAGACTTCTCCATAAGACAATATCCGTATCTCCAAAGAAAGTATGGAACCCTAAGTTTTCTCCTCAAGTAGAATGGTGGATATGTAGATGCACAATATATCTTAATTATTCTCTTCTCTTATAAATGGTGAAATGGATGTGTTATATAGGTGGACCTAACCCTAATCCTTTTCAAAATTTTAGTTTGACAAGGTCATCCCAGTTGACCTAGTATCATTATTGATAAAAACAAATCAAGTCACAGACTAGGTTGGCCAAGGGATGACCTAAACTCTAATAATTTTTATTAATAAGAGTACAAGGTCAATGGGGATGACTATGTAATGTAAACTGTAAAAAAGGATTTTAGGACTGGGAAGGGATAATGAAGGTGATAAAAGACTAGAGTATGGTACAAAATAGGAGGCAAGGATTAGGGGAATGGTTTTATGTATAGCTTTATGAATATGGTCTTAGACATTTGTATTTGTATCACATGCTATATTACTCAGGGAAAATTCTAATGATGTATGTTCCTATTCATCCTTATAGAGGGAGGTGATTAGATGATCATTGATAGGAAAGAAAGGATTTATGGTGGATGAAGGTGATGGAGATGATATGATGAGGTCATTGAGTGGTGATGGGGTAACATGGTCTTCATATGGGTTCCTTAGAGTCCTATTTTTGATATCGAAGAAAATCTCCTTAAGATGAGAAAAAGGATCACTAGGAATAGATGAAAGATATGCATTCAATGCAAGATCAAATCCACTCTAACTATCTTCAATAGATAAATCTTGAAAAAAATCTATTATGGATTCATCATCTTGACTAAGATTAGAAGATATTCCTTATGATTGGTTGATATTTATATTAGAGGTATCCTCAAAAAGATAGGCATAGTCATCATATGTTTCAATATCTATGAGGGATGATGTTTCTGATGAGTAATCTAATTTAGATACTAGTGTTGAACATGATCTTGATGTAGATACCAATTTTATTGACTCTGATGCTAACTTTGATATAGAAGATATGATACTTATAATATAAGATTCTATGTTCATAAGTGACCTCTCAACATGGGGTCTTTGAAATGATGGGTGAGAGAAAGATGATGGAGGGATAATGGATTCACCAAGGATAGGCCCATGAAAGAAGGAATCATGAGGGAAGGGAGGAATATGATCATGTGGAAAAAAATAATCTTTGATGGATAATTTATCAAAGATGGGGGACCATGGAAGATGGATGTGGTGTCTTGACCTTGGCTTGGAAAGAGAAGGGCTTAATCATGATCAGGAATAGAATCTTGGCATTCCTCTTCTTGTTCACCCAAGGATGTAGACCCATCTGATTCATTCTCAATTTCAATGTCACCATATTCAATGAGGTCTTGGATATAGTTTTGGAATTTAAGACATCGATTAATTTTATGCCTCCAGGTTTGGTGATATATATAATAATGGTTAGCTTTATACCAAGAGGGATTAGGCTTAGTGGGATTAAGATGTTGTATGGGTAGATATACCATCATGCCATTGGAAATGGTATGGTGGAAGAGGGATTCTAAGGATATAGGAAGAGGAGTGAAGGGCATATCTTCACTTTGTGACCTAGATGTGGAAGCATTGGACTTTGGTTTAGATGGTTATTAACGTGATTGGGTGGGTGGCGTAGTAAACAAGGTGGCTAGGATAGGATTACCTTTGTTAGAGTAGGAAGGGGTAGATGATTTACTATGACTAGTGGATGGAGGGTTTGAATTAGATTGGGCAATGTGAAGATTAGGAGTTGACTAACATGGATGGGTGTAGACTGGAGGTAATATTGGGTGGATAGGGTCTTAAGTATGTATGATGGAGATTGATCATCTCAAGGAGGCAAGAGAAGATCACATCTCTATTGGTGATGAGACATTACTCAATTAGGGTATTGACAAAATCTATTTTGGATGCCATGGATAAATATGGGAGAAAGTATGGATGATGTGGTTCATCAACCCCAATCGGTAGGTGTGGGGGATTGAATGGACAGATCGAGGGTGTTATAGTAGTTTTTTGTTTTTGTTTTAGTTTAATTAACTTATTAAAAACTTAATGAAAATTAAGGTTTATGAAGAATACTTTGAGATAAGAATATTGTTACACAGTTATTGAATCCAATGATCGAGGGAACTTCTTTTTGGCTTGGAAGAATAACTTGCACACAAATAAATAATTTAGATAAAATGGATTAATAAATAATGGGTGAGATGTTTGATTAGGAACAGTCCTAGGAAGTTGTGAACTTATTCAAGTGGATGTCAGCTCACTATTTTCATAATTAAGTGGATAAACAACACTTGAAATTAAAAAATATAAAGATATGATAATAATAATGATTGTGATTTAATCTTCATTTAAGCTATCAATGTAAGAAACATATTCATCCCAATAAGTTGTAGTAGTATTTACATCCTCTTGTATAACATCAAGTTGGTTAGAAATGGATTCAAACTAGGGAGAGTAAATAATGGCACAAAGTGCTAGCTCGAAGGCTATGTCACTCTGATCAATGAAAAGGGGTTGGGATAATATAGGCAAATCAATTATATTAATGACATCATGCACAATGCCTAGCAGAGTCATCTACATAACAAGGCTATGTTTAAGAAGATAGGAAATCATAATGATTTAAAGATAGGAGTCTAAGATTAAAGGCTCGAGTTTTGAAAACATAATACAATGGATTGATGTTGATCCTATAGGATCGATGCCAATTCTATAGAATTAATGCTGATTCAAAATGAATTGGAATTGATTCTAACTATACTGCACCTATTTAAAAATTAAGAACTACAAGGTGACAAAGGATGATAGATGAAGACTGATGAATGTATGTTATATTTCTATGGATATAACAATTAGATGGAAATGGATAACTAATAAGAAATGTAGTAATAAAAACAAAATACTTACCTTGATCTTGGCTATAGGCAGAATGAATTTCCTTCCTATGGGTACAAATAGTTCTTTAAGCTAGAGATGACGGATATGGATTAGGTGCATTAGAATTTTGACATATTGGTGTTACAACCTCTTCAATTCTTCCAAAATCTAAGAAATATTTTGATGTGCAAAGTTCATGATCTGAAAGCCAAAGGTTGGTTGGGTATGAATGGATCAACACTGATCCAAGGAATCAACATTGATCATGGAAGAATTGACACTGATTCACCCAAATTGATAGTTGAAGATTCTATCCATGTTGGTTTGTTCCAACCATGGGTAAATTTGGTTTTGTCAATGTGAGGTTATTAGGGACAAGGCTATATGTGGGTAAAGTGGTTAAAGGGTTAAGATTCCTTAGGTTGTTAATAGATTTAGCTGGTTAAGGAGGTAAAAAGGTAATTTATAAAGGTAAATTACTGGGTGGCTAATGGTAAATAAACTAAACCTTAGGATAGGGATATTTAGGAAATTAAAATAATAATATAGGTATATGACACCTAACAAATTGTATATAGTATACAAAATTATAGTGTGTATATTTGCCCTTTTTTATGGATTGGTATGGAATACGTGTTGCAAGACAAAAACCAAGAGAGGTCCAATGCCCTAGGTTTATGTGAGGAGGTATCCCCCTTCAAACTGGGAGTCAACATAGGATGAGGAGTGGGTGATGGGTTTGAAAAATGGAATAGTAGCTGGGATGGGTAGATAATAAATGAGAATTAATAATGCAGATGCATAAAATGAAGTATATGTTTTTCACTAATAAGATGTAAGGTAATACAGGTAGAGATGCCCCAGGGCATATCCCATAATAAAATGCCACAACTATGAGTATGTGGGATTAAATGAAGGCTAAAAAAGAGGACAAATAATAAGAATTGGTTGATCGAAGCATCAAGTGTGCTTTATGGTGTGCATGTTACCTATAGATAGTTGTTCTTAAAATAAAATGCACTCTTAGGACCCACTAAGGGAAGATACACAAAAGAGTACATGCCTTACATAGGTTATGGGACCAATAGGGGGTCTAAATCCATAAAATTGAAATGGTATAGGATAAATAATAGGGTAGGTGTGGCAAGGTATTAGGATGAGGCTAAGGAGCAAGACTGGATGCATGTAAACTATAAGTAGTGAAAAAAATGGGAAAATCAGTGCTGATCCAAAATTACTTATCATCGATCCACCAAATCTATACCGATACAAAATAGATCGATGCCAATCCAAAGTTGGGTATATAAACAAATCCAATGTGGAAAAGGGCTCATTTACTATTAAGAACTAAAATGATGATTATGACACGATATATAATGGAGGCTAATAGTAGTGGATTGAGGTGATGATGATGATCATAGGAAGATGTAGGCCCTAATTTTGTTTTAATTTTTGATTTTTTTGGAATTTTTGAATGTTTTGATTTTTAGGATTAGGATAGATGCTTAGACTAGGTTAAGATGACACCAAAGAATCAATGCTAATTCTCATGAATCAATGATGATTAATTGAGAATCAATGTCATTTCACTTGAAATGATGTTGATACCAATAGAACGGTGTCGATCTATAAGGGATTGATACCAATTCACACAAAAAGGGTGAAAAGGTTAGATTAAAGTATAGGGTTTAGATGAAGTAGAGTTTTTAAGAGAATTTAGGCTTATAGGGGATTATGGTGATAGGAACATACTCTATTATAGATGTAGGATAGAGCATCACCTCTACTGAAGTGACTGTTGGACCATCTCAATGATGATGACTAGGCACACTTAGAGGTCATAGGATTGGGAGGAGTGCATTACTACCGATGTAGTCACTAAGATGCTAGATTGATGGTCACCTTGTTGGAGTGATGGGACATGACTACTAGGACTTTTTGGCTATCCACAAGAGAGATAAATATTACTGAGGAGGATATATATAGGATTTTATGACTTCTTATGTAAGGAGTAGCTATAGTACTAGAGATGAGTGAGGATATAGAGAAAAACTAATGCACTATTATGGTGGGGATGTTGTAGATATCATGTTTTTTACTAGTAGATTTGTGTTTGAGCCTATATATGAGGCCAATGCAATAAGGAGGGTGTTTTAACCATGATGCTATTAGTGATCTCCTACTATGCATTCCCAAACTTAGGAGTAGGTAGGTTTCCATGGAGCCTTTTAGGTGTGGTTGCTAATATGTTGGAGCACAAGACAATGTTTTCTTAGGCATCTACCTTCTAGGACAAGTATATACGGAGTTTTGGGGTTGGAGGACCCAAAGGAGGTATGGGTTGGATGTTATCATGGCTATATAATGTTGGGCATACAAGCACATCAAGGTGGTACATCCCATTGGTACCTAGTGGATACAGTGGTAAAAGGTTAATTATAGTGTGGCCTTCTTATGATGGAGAGAAAATTTATCTTGAGATTTCATAGATGGTATTATCTAAGACCTAGAGTACTATTGATGGGTCTTAGAGGGGTTGAGAGATGGAGATATTATCTTCTCAGATTTCCTATATGGCTTGGAGTAGAGGTAGAAATTTTAGACATTTGGAAGGAGAGGTGGGTGACAAGGAAGAGGATATAATATGTTGAGTACCTATATTTTGGGTGAGTGTGGAGATAGTTCAAATTAGTGCAAGACATACCATGGGCCCCACACGCATATAAGCAAGATGAGATAAAGCAAGAGATTCTAGACCTAGACACCACATATGTCCTAGTGGAGAAGGAAGAGGTGGTAGGATCAAATGTGGAGGATCTAGGGTGCACTTTAGGATTCCTATATTATTGGGGTGGATAATGGGTGGTGAAACAGGAGAGGGTGGTGCATTCATTCCATGAGGGAGCTGATGGGAAGATGGAGGATGCTGAGAATGATGGAGGAGAAGAGGAGGAGATGGGAGATGAGGGGGAGAGGGGAGAGGATGGGGGAGAGGATGAGATAGAAGAGGAAGAGATAGATATTGATGAGATCATTATAGATAGGGATACATTGAGGGCCCAATGTATTGCCTTATAGGGATAGGTGTCCATAACATAGGGATGATCTCCATGATACAGATTTAGAGGGATACACTCTAGACTAGATTGGATATATTGTGGGTATAGTTTGACTCATTATAGCTGAGTCATGACTTAGTAGTAGAGGCTCAAGATCCTTACCAAGTAGAGAGGGATAGTTTATGGAGGGGTGATGGAGACTCATCAATATATATAATTATAAGGGTGACTAGGCCTAACTCAAGTTAGGTAGGGACATTGAGTATTGATAGGTATAAGGAAATAGCGATGGATATATGCTACTACGAGTAGATTGTTCTTGATTTGCATCCAGAGATTCCTCACTATGCCACCCATTTAGCTGCATAGGGTAGATCATCCAGGTGAACACACATAGGATTCATTAGTATGGGGAGTGAATCCTATAGGAGGGATCATAAGAGGGACAAAGATAGAGGAGGATATGGGGGAGGGGATGGGATTAGAGATGGTGGTGGAGCTCTAGGGAGTATTTATTTGAGCAAGATACATTTCACTAAGTAGCTAATTTATTATATTTATTCATTGTATTGGTTAAAGAGCCATAACTATGTATATGGATATTTATGATGTATAACATGATTATTTTATATATATGATTCATGATTCTGATTTATGATGTTCATATGGATTTTATTTATGGATTTATGGACGTTTATGGATTATGTTATCATGGATGCTTGCATTTAAATTATGTGATATATATTTAGCTTATTAAATGTTGTGATAGATTATGGCTATTACATGATATGGATTTATATTGAAATGTTTATGCATTATGGTTATTATGGATATGCATTAGATCATGGATTTTGGATTTTATGGATTTTACATGATATGTTTATGGGTTTCGATTATGGATTTAGATTATGAATTTGATGGACTAAAAGGTAATAAAATTTAAAATGTTTATGGATTATGGTTATATTATTATGGATGTGATTTGGATTATGTGATGTATGAACTTATACGATGTTACGATATTAAAATGTTCATGATTAAATTATGGATATGATTTTGATTATGGGCTATGGATTAAATAAGTTTGATTATAGTATGGATTATGGGATTTTATGTAAAAAGGTTTAAGGATTATGGATGTTCATTAGATTATTGATTATGGATTATATATTTTATGCTATCGGATTATGGATTTAAAACTTTATGAAATTTTAAAAGGCCTATAAATCATCATTATGTTATTATGGATGTGATTTTGATTATTGATTAGATTAGATTATGGATTATGAAAATTGTTAATGGATTAAGATTACTATGTATGTGACCTATAGTTTACAGATTTCATGTTTATAGATTTTTGGATTACTAGATTAGGATATTATTTGATATATGTGGTAAATCTGTAATTAATTAGGAAAAATTTAATTTACAAAAGGTTTTATTAGCTCGTAACATGACCCAATAAAACCACTTGAAATTAATGCATTTATGTCCTTAATTGATTGCTAATAACTATCCTAACAACTTTAGGTCAACTAAGTTCAAGATATTATCGGTTTGAGATGGACATTTCTAAGGATTTGCTTAGATAGAAATCAGAATTTTAAGAAGATGTTTTCATCTTATATATCCAAATCTAAGGTCAACTCTAGAATCCTTTTGTGCCAATCCATGTAGACTGATCAATGCGATAAGTCTACTAAATTAAAGAAAGATGATCAATACAAGAAGCTTTCTTGGGATATTTTATGCATGATATCCATCCTTCAAGTGAGTGGTCTATATTTTGAGATATGCTTTTTGAAATAACTGTCTTTCAAGGGAGTGGTCTGCCCTTTTTGATAGATATATTTTTATAGATTTTGTAGATTTCATAGTTGTCTTTCAAGGGACCAATATATTATTTTTATTTATTTTGTAGATGCTTTATTTTTATTTTTATCCTAGTGTTATTGTTTTTTTATGGATTGGCCTCAAGCAGCCTAGGATAGTTTGCCAAAGCTTTATTACACAAGATAATAATCTTATTCTCAAAATGAATTAGTGATAAAGAGGGAGTTCATGAAATAATGTTGTGGAGTTCCTTCTCATTATAGGTGAAGCTTGTCTATTTAGAGCATGCTATGAATAGACCCAAGGTATTCATATTCAAGGTTAAAAATAGGCAATGATGTCAGATAACCACATGTATCTATATATCATTATTTGGTATAAGAATAATAGGGATATGGTTTTATCAAAATAAACCAAAAAGACACTAGGCAAACTAAGGTGATTAAGACTTATTAACAATATAAAGGACACAAATCCAATGCACTAAGAGGTTCTCATTTTGATTTTCCATCAAGAGAAACTAAATTATATGCTCCAAATCTATATTTATATATGATAATATATGGTCTAATCCAATTCAGAGCAAATTTTCCCCTTTTGCTTTTTTCCATATTAGTGGCATGTTGATTCTCTTTTAAGACAAGGTCACCAATATTAAATTCACATTATTTTAGATGTTTATTATAGGTGTGTTTTATTCATTCTTGATATACATGGAGATGGTCAAGGGTAGTTGATTGACACTCATACAAAAGTTTAAACTGGGCTAATCATTCCTAATGGAAATCATCCTCAAAAATGATATCTTTAAGGTAGATGTGAAGGGAAGGAATTTGAACCTTAAGAAGAAGTAAAAATTTAGTACCATAGACTAGGGAGAAAGGAGTAACACTTGTATGGGTTCTAATACTAGTTCGATAAGCCCATAAGGTAAAGGGATAATTAAGATGCCAGTTCTTTCCTACTTTATTAATGAATTTAGTTAGGATTTTGATAACAATTTTATTAGATGATTCAACATGTCCATTAGCTTGAGGATAGTAAGGTCAGGAAAAGCTTAGCTTAATGCTAAAAGAATCACAAAGCTCTTGAACTATTTTGTTTTTAAAATATTTTCCATTATCCATGATGATTTTATAAGGAACACCAAAATGACAAATAATATGTTGACTAATAAACTCCATAATTTTATCTACTTTAGTCAAGATATGGGGGATAACCTCTACCCACTTAGTAAAATACTCAATGGTGATAACAATAAATCCATGATGCTGGGAAGATTTAAGATTGATTCAGCCTATAAGATCAAGGCCCCATTGTGAAAAAGGCCAAAAGTCTTGTGCTACTTGTAACGCTTGACTAGGGATATGGGATAGGTTGGTATGCTAATAACACTTTATGTATTTCTTAATGTATTCTCAAAAATCCTAATTTAAAATGGTCCAATAATAGCCTAATCATAAGATTCTCTTAGCAATGGTGTAGCCACTAAAATTTCCACCACATAAGCCATCATGAGCTTCTTTAATAGCAAGGGTAGCTTCATTATTTTAGAGACAACGAAGAAAGATACCATTAAAACCATGCTTATAGAGAACACCCACTAGTATGACAAAATGTGAGATATGATGCTAGAAGGCTCACTTGCCATTTTTAGATAGATTTGGAGGAATAATCCCCCTTAATAGGTAATCAAATATATTTGAATATTAGAGATCTAATGTATTTTACTCCACATTATGGATGGAAGGAAGATAAATTTTGGTTAAAAAAGGTTGATTAACCTTGTGGATAAGGACAAATAACTTAGATTCCTAAGATGATGATGGGATAAATGAGGCCAACCAAGCCATAGTATCCGCAAACTTGTTAGTTGATCAAGAAGTGGCATGAATAGCATAATGCTAAAAATTAGTGATTAACTGATTAGCCAAGGTCTTATATTTCTAAAGGGTATCATTTTTACATTGATAGATCCCTTAATTTGATTGACCACAAGATAGGAATCACCATGTATATTAAGTGTTTTAATACCCAAGGCTAAATCGATTTGGAAACCAATGATCAAAGCCTCATACTTTGCCATATTATTAGTGTAGTCAAAATCAAGTTTAAAATATAGGGGTATAAGTGTCCCCCTAAGAGGGATTAGGATAATTATATCTCCCCCACCATGATCACATTTGGACCCATCAAAGAATAGAGTCATTTGATATTATGGATCTATTTGAGACATAGAGGTTATGGATTCATCTAGGAATTCATAATTAACTAGTTGATTATTGACAAGAGGTGCCTCAACAAGATGATCAACAATTATTTGAACTTTAATTTATTTTTGATAGATAAACTCATGATCAAATTCTACCAAAAGCATAATAAATTTGTCCATTTGTTAATTTTGATAAGACTTTGAATGTATAAATTTTAGGGGATTGGTGTTCATGACCATATAGGTTTTATGATTGAGTAGATAATGTTGGATCTTAGAAGCTACAAAGATCAGACTGTTCCATAACTTTTCTATTTGTAAATATCATGTCTTATATTCAATAAGTGTATGATTGATATAGTAAACTGCCTACTCTTTATGTTTCTCATCACAATGGACAAGCATGTCTCCAAGGGAATGATCCCTGGTAGAAATATACAAGAAAAAGGGTTGCCCCTCCTTTGGGGGAGTGAGAATTTGTGGTGAAAGAAGGTATATCTTAATATCATCGAATGCCTCATGATAACCAGAGTCCTAATTAAAATATAAACCTTTCCTTAGAAGGTGATGGAATGGTTGACATCGATTGGATAGCTAGGAGATAAAATGATGGATAGACTATAATTTACCCTATAAACTACAAATTTGCTTAAGATTAGATGGGGTTCACATTTCTAAAATGGCTTTAATCTTAGTAGGGTCAAATTTTATCCCTCAAATAGAGATAATAAAGAAGCTTACCCATCAATACTCCATAAATGTATTCCTAGAATTTAGATAGACATGAAACTAGATTAAATGAGTAAAGATTACCTTTAGGTCTAAAATATGGTCTTTTAATAATTTTGACTTACTGAGGTCTTTCACATAATACTCAAAAAATTTATGGATGATATCATGAAAGATATAAGTCATGGCTCTTTAATAGGTGGCTCCTATGTTCTTTAGGATAAAAGGAATAACATGATATCAAAAAGACCCCTAGGGAGTAATAAATGAAGTCTTATGTTGGTATTTTAATGAAACAAGGATCTGGTTATACCTAGAGAAACCATCCATAAGTGACAACATTTTGTGCCTAGCTATTAAATCCACTAATTAGTCAATATTGGGGAGAGGGAAATCATCCTTAGGACAAATGAGATTAAGGTCACAAAATTTATTACAAAGGCATATTCCCCCTATGGGATTTGTGACAGGGATGACATTAGATACCCATTTACCCATTAAGGGTAGTCAATCAGCTGGATAAAATTAATGGATAAGAGATGCTTTAGAGCACAACATCAAGGTGCATTTTTTGAAGATTTTATTTTATAGGTTTTCAATTAGGAAATGTGACAATGTTATGGATGATAATAGCATGGTTGATATTATGCATGTCATTATATGATCAAGCGAATGCTTCACTATGATCTATTAAAAATATAGTGAAATCCTGGTGCTCCTAAGGATCTAAATATTTGTTGACCTTAACTATTCATAGAGTCTCATGAGATCTTATGTTCATGTCAATGGTAGCCTCATTTAATAAACTAGAGGTTTTAGATGGAAGGGATTTACATAGATGGGAGTTCTATGCACCTAAATGAGTTAAGATCAACTCATCATCCTGACACTAAAAAATAAGGATGGTGGGAAAATCTTGCCCAATCATGTGTGGGTAGGATAGAGGAATGGTTTTGACCTCCCCATCATGATGATAGATGAGAGGTTCTATAGTGATGGCATTGACTAATTTTTTTTTTAGGGGAATAGATACAACGTTGTCTATCAAAGAAGGGGTGATGGATGGTGAGGATGGCATGTCCTCTTCCAGGATAGGAGGGAGAGTAAGGACTAGAATAGTTTTGGTATTTTTGTTTACTAAGGCCATGCTTTTCATGGGGTTTCTTAAAATCTCCTAACGTAACCTCCTATGGACCTTTTTCATAGCATCCTATGTCAAAACCATTCTAAGCACACCATTTAAGGTATGTTTTTATAAAGTGGGGTTTATCTAGGAACAAATAATTTGAGGTAAATAGTTTATCATGGGTTTGGTTACCAATACCTGAAGAAGGCTAATTGATTCCCCCATAGATCAAATGGGTGTGAAGGAAAGGTGGACCAAAGGGAATAATTTATCCTCAATTTGGATAATATGCATGTTGTTTGTCTAGATGCCCATATTCCTAGGGAGTAAGGAGAGTATTGAGTAGTGATAACTGATAATCTCCAATAGATAGTTACTAAAACATGAAATCAACAGATTCCTTACCAATACTTGATGTAGGAATTATCATACTAGATGATGCCTCATTAGATGATGATGGGGTAATAATTTTTTAATGAAAATAAAATGTCTTTTATTCATGCAAGTTTTAAATGGATGAGGATTGGCTGAGACATTATGGATTGTACCTTCGTGTTTGAATCTAATACATTGATGCAAGGTGGAGGGGATGCAATGCATAGTGCATATCTAGGGATGACCTAATAAGATGTTTTATTGAAAATCCCATTCTATTACATAAAATAGTTTAGGTAGAACACATATGCCTAACTAAATATGAAGGACTACCATTCCTAGTTCAAGGGTAATAAAATAGTTGAATTATAGTAAAATGGTGGGGGATTGGGCTACAATAGTGTTAGGTAATTATAGTTGTTTAAATGCATTAGAGGAGATGATATTTATACTTGCACCATTATCAATCAATACTCATTTGATTTGAGTCTGATCAATTTGGAAAATGATAAATAGTGGGGGATCTTGGTCATCAAGTTGCAATGGTGAAATTTTCAAATCATGGAATGTTATGGATAATGGATTTTGAAGTGATATGATGAAATTTGATAGAGTTTGGGTTTCATCAGCTTGTATCTAATGGGCCACAAGGTTTCTATCATAGCCTCATGATGTTATGGAGAATTTTGGACAAGTTCATATAGATACATCTTGATCGGGAGCTGATGAAGTTACTTTAAAACACATATCTATATTAACTTTGAAGCATTATTGTTTTATGCTTTCCCTAAAATAGAAATTTTAGGTTTCAGAGTGAGTATTGTAGGACTATTTATGGTAGAAATTGGTGATTTTATAATAGTCACTTTGGCTTTATCATGGTTATGGGCCTTATGATCCTAGGTTTGGGATCATGTAGCTACGTGAACTAAGTCTATCAAAAATAAAAGGGGATTTATTGTGTTCTTGAACTCATCCACATCTAGAGGATTTAGGAGGGGTTGATATTGAGCTCTATCAAAGGTTTTATCTTATTTTATATCCCATTCTAATACTATTGGTAGTATGATACATCTTGAGGTGGTTATAACCCTAGTAGTTTGACTATGGGGATGGTCATGATCTAACTGTTCCATTAAAATATCATCTTCTTCTAATAATTTTTAGACCACAACGTTTAGCGCATTACAACTTTTTGTGTCATTTCCTATTATTTGATGATACACATATTTACTATTTTATTGATACCATATTGGTTTCTGAATATGAAGGTTAATTGGTTTTATGGGTGGTAGAGTGATAAAGGAGGTTTGGAGAAGTTGATTAAGGATCTTAGAATAAGACTCCTTCAATAGATCTAGACTAGGTTTTTCAATCCTTTGAGGCATTGTTAGGGAAGAGGTATTTGACTTTGAACCTTAACCTTTCAAACTGGTTATTTGAATGTTACCTACAATAGGTAATTTGTGCTTAAGATAAGCTATTACACCTAAACCTTATGGATAGTAGGGGTTTAAAGGATTATGTATCAGTATTATCATAGTGGGAAGATCCCTTTGTGATGATACATATTCTTTAGTAGAGGATCCTATGATGGTGGATTTTAGTCTTGCTAAAAGATGGGGTCTTAATATAGATGTTTTTATTTTAATAAGTGGTAGTGACACCTTCCATTTTCAAATTTGATTAGGGATAGTGGGAATATCCTCTTTATGGGGTTCAATCCTAATGGGAGGATGCTACAAGCATTTTCCTCATGGTGCCCTGAGGTTTTTGTTTTATATATATATTAATTTTACCTCAATTTATCTAAGATTTAGCTCCTCCTAAGTAATAGGGGGAGCTGGTCTTGAGTTGGTTTGAGGTATCATGGTGGTTTCCTTAGGGGGTAGTAAGCTAAAGGGAATGGGTATGCTAGACATAGGTATAGAGATGACATGAGGAATGGTATGCATATCTTTCATAATATCTAATCAAGACTTTTATTTGATATTCTTTGCCTCTTTTATTTCAAATTGATCATCCTGAATGTTTTCAGATATGATTTCCTCAAGTGGATCCCAGATAATGAAATCCAAAAAGATTGAGGAAGATTTCAAGATAAATTCACTTAATTGAGATGGATTGAAGGCATCCCCTATAAGGATATCAGGGACATAAGCACTACCAACTTATTTAGGTAAAATATAATCATGGATTATACTGATTACATGAGTTTTATGGTCTAAGGTGGATCTTGAATTAGCCTAAATAGAATTAGACATGGAAGTGTGGTTAGTGAATGACTGACTAAAGATGTCTATAGACTGATTAGGGGGTGCATTAGGTTTTTATAGTTTTAACTCCCCTTGATAAATAAGGTTATATAATAGACCCTTAAATAATGACACTGATTGACATCATAACCTATTACGTAGTGGAATTTTCAAAAGTCATTTTCCTTAAACCAGCTAGGCTTAGGGTGAGAATCATTGAGAGGTCTCACTAGAGGAAGTTCAATGAGAAATGAATCTAATAACTTAACTAAGATAGACGCATAAGATTCTCTTAAATGTGTATATTATCATAGAGGAAAATGTGTTAGTGGTTTTTGAGGTTGTATCTAAGAGGTAGAGAGCTTACATTGGCTTTTTGTTTGTGGTGGTGTTGATTTTACAACTATGGCATTAACAACTCCTTTGGTTTTATTATTATTGTTAGTCCCTTTAGAAGGATCAGGTTTGAAGTTTTTACTACACAATTTCACTTTCCCTTCTTCCAAATCTCTAATTTTTAATTTACAGGCCATCAAAAATGCCTCATCAAAGGTTTTGAAGGATTACACCCATAACGTCAATGAGATATGTTTAGCACATGCTCTCATGAATAACTCAATTAGTTCAAGTTGTAGAAGAGAAAAGGTGAGTTGGTTTATGAGACTCCATCTCACCATGAAATAAATGATAGATTTATCATTAAACTATCTAATGGCATAGAGGTCGGTGATAGTTAGTTTTCTTATGATGTTGATAGAAAAGTGCTCTAAGAATATTTGGGCTAGCTACCCAAAAGAGAATAGGGAATACTAAGGAATTGAGATGTACCAGTCTAAGGATGGTCCAACTAGTGACATAAGAAAGGTTTTAAGGAGAAGAGCATCATTATGAGCTATAAGATAGCAAGCATGTCTAAATGCTTGAAGGTGCTACTAAAGATCCTCCTTATTTTGAAATTTGGTATATTTTGGAAGTTCCCACTATAGAGGGTAAGGTCTAATGGGGACAACTGGGTTGATAGGTTCATTATAGATTTGCTCATAAGTGAGCATATTTTTTTACCCAAAGGCAGAGGCTTCTAAATTGGCCATCCTATTCATAAGGATACTCATAAGGTCTAGTTAAGTGTTGTATTAGAGAATAGCTTCCAAAACATTCTATTATGGGAGTTGATAAGTATAAAATTGAGCAAAAAAGGGTTGGGATAAAGAATAACCAACTGAGGTGGTCATGATTGGTTGGGATACCACCACATACTATAGGGCTTGCAAGGGTATATAAGTAAACCCAAGATCTTGTGAAGGAGATATTTATTAGGTGGTTAAGGGGATATATTGTTGAGGAGGTTGAATTACAGGATCTTATTGTAAAGTCTAACTTTTAGGATTTAAAATTATGCTAGTTTGGATGGGTCAAAGGGTTAATGGGATTGAGATAACTAAATTTTGAAGTGCCATGGTAAGAGGTGGAGTAGACGTAGGTTGAGGTGAAATGACATTTTGATCTTGGGTACTAGTTAGGGATAGACCATTAGATGTCACTGGAGGTGGGTTACTTAAAATTTACATAGTTTTAGTGTCAAAACTTGTTGGGGGAGGATTGTTATGGAAAGACACCATAGTAGTGGCAAAACCTTCACCTTAATCTAAAAGCATGCCATAAGCATTCTTGAAAAACTAAATAAGAGGGGAAAGTGGGATACGTATAGATTAGGAGCAGAGGTAATGGTTAAGCATGATTGGATTACTATCTAATATGGTAGAAAATTCATGATCACCCTGAGTATAATACTAGGGAATACCTTCCCTTGTGGACTTAGGGGAAGTAGGAGTACTAGGAGAATTCTCCATAGATGAAGATGAAGCTAGAGGTTTAGTTTGCTTTAGTGACTGTTGTTGAATTAAAACCATGTAGTGATGAAGGAAAAGGTAAGAAATAAAAGCAAAAATCACATAATAGTCTTTTTTATTATCTCATATTTAATGAATAATAAAGGCACACATGCTATAAGATGTTTCTAAAAAGATTTTACTCTTTTAAATTTAAAGTGTGATAAAAGAAAAGAAAGGTTACTGAAGGTCCTAATAAATGAAAATATAAGTATGGTTTTGGGTTTATTTAGGCTCAAAAATATCTCTATATTGGAATCGATATGTGGCCTAGTATTGGGGCATACCCCTTCATTTCATACACCACAACATAAGGGTGTCAGGTGCTTAACCAGTATATATCGAATAATCATGGTTTATAATCAATCAATGTATTGAGTTGGTTATCCCTTTGGTGATGAAATCCAAGTAGGATAGTCAAGATGAAGGTTACTTCTAGGTGATGAAATCCTAGTCGGTTCCCTTATGTCAATGTTTAATGGATTTATTATGTAAGTGGTTTGGTATGTGTGTAAAATAAGTGATTGTTATGATAAATTAACCCACCTAGATTATTATATATGCATTACCTAAGAAAGCAAAAATGGATATAGTTCTTTTTAACCTTTATAAGGGAAAGAAAATAACAATTTTTTATTTTCTTTTGAATGAAGACAACAATCAAGAGGAAAGGAGAGAAAGATGGATAAATTCAGAATGAATTATAATAAGAAAAATGAGACCTTATTTGTCCCACCGAGTGTGCCAGAATGTTATAGTAGTTTTTCATTTTTCTATTTAATTTAATTAACTTACTAAAAACTTAATAAAAATCAAGGTTTATGAATAATAAATAGAGATAAGATGGTTGTGCACCAATTTAATCCAATGACTGAAGGATAACCTACACATAACTAAACAATTTGGACAAAATGGATTAATAGATATGGGTGAGCTGCCTAGTTAGGAACTAGTCTTGAGAAGTTATGAACTTCCTCAAGTGGATGTCAACTCACTATTTTCACAATTAAGTGGATAAATAACACTTGAAATTATAAAATATAAAGATATGATAACAATAATGATTATGATTTAATCTTCATTTAATCTATCAATATAAGAAAAAAATTCATCCCAATAAGCCATAGGAGCATTCACATCCTCTTATTTAACATCAAGTTGGTTAGTAGTGGCTTCAAAAGAGGGAGAGTAAACAAGGGCACAAAGTGATAAGACCTAGGCTCACAAAGCTCTGATACCAACTTTCAGGATCCACTGCCCACTAAGGGCACACTTGATTACCTTTGTATTAGCAACTAAACATGGAATTTAACCAGAATGATAAGTAACTAGAAATATGAAACAACACAGAATATGAGAGACAATACCCAATTGTATTAATACTTATCCAAAAGAAAATACAATAAAGAAGATGCCACACTTCTTCTTCCCACACCTCTAGAGCTCCCACACTTCTAGGGCTCACCAGTAATTTTCCTTCAATGGTTCACTCTCTCAATTACGGTCACAACAATAAACTCAAACACAGAGTTGTTGTTCACCTCCACCAGTTAGTAACAACACTGCCAGTACACAACCATACTCCAAGTAGATCTCCCTGCTTTTACAACAACCTACAAATCACCAGACCTTACTTACCATGTAGATATCTCTACACCCTGAAGAACCCTTGTCCTTGCCTCACCAAGTCCTTATGATTCTTCAACTAGTACCTTGGTGGATCTTCTACTAGAACTTTGCACACCCTGCAACTCTACCTAGTCATACACACTCAGCACCCCTTTGGAACTAGGAGGAGCTACTCTTTCTCTCTCTACAAGCACAATGGCTATTTAGCACACTTTAAAATATAGCCCATGAGTCTATTATATATATCTCATGCATACAATAATTAGACCCTAATTACAATAATTAGACACATAACACAAGACCAAAAATAGTCTTTTACATACAAATAACTGGTTCGTCAAACTAACAGTTCATCAACTCGTATTTCTAGAACCACACAAGCAACCGATGTTAGTCGTTGTCTATCTGGAGGTGACCGATGTTAGCTGATCCCTGACCGATGTCGACAGCTTCCTGTCCACCCCTGACTGACGTCGGTTGTCCTGACCGATGCCGGTTACTGTGACACTTTAACAACTCCTCCTGTTCGCATCTTGGTGAAGCTTTTAGCTCCAAAACCTAACACAAAGTACTATCTCAAAGGCTATGTCACTCTAATCATTGAAAAGTGTTGGGATACTATAGGAAGATTAGTGATATTAATGATGTCATGCACAATCCCTGTCAGAGTCATCTACATAACAAGACCATGTTTAAGAAGATAGGAAATTAGAATGAATTAAAGACATGGGTTTGAGATTAAAGGATTGAGTTTTAAAAATAGAATACAGTGGATTGATGTTTATATTATAGTATTGGTGCTGATTTTGCATAATCGATGTTGATTCAGAATGAATCGGTGTCATTTATAACTAAATCACAGTTATTTAAAAACTGAGAACTATAGGGTGACAAAGGATGATAAATGAAGATTGAAGGATGTATGTTATATTTTTATGGATATAATAAGTAGATGGAAAGAAAAAACTAATAAGAAATGCAATAATAGAAATAAAATACTTACCTTGATCCTGGCTATAGGTAGAATGACTTTCCTTCTTGTGGGTGCAAACAGTTCTTCAAGCAAGAGATGACAAATATGGATTAGATATAGTAGAATTTTGGTAGAGTGGTATTATAGCCTTTTTTATTATTCTAATATCTAAGCAAAATTTTGATGTTCAAATTTAATTATTTGAATGCCAAAGGTTGGATGGGTATAAATGGATTGACACTAATTTGGAGAATTAATTCCAATCATGAGAGAATCAACACCGATTCACCCAAATTAGTAGCTAAAGATTCTATTTGTGATAGTTTATTTCAATTATGGGTAAATTTGGTTTTATCAGTGTGAGGTTATTAGGAACAAGGACATACATGAGTAAATTGGTTAAAGGGTTAGGATTTCCTAGATTGTTAATATATTTAGGTGGTTAGGGAGGTAAATAGGTAATTTGTAAAAGTAAATTATTGGGTGGCTAATGGTAAATAAACTAAACCTTAAGATTAGGATATTTATGAAATTAAATTAATAATAAGGGCCTAAAAAACCTAAAATATCATATATAGTATATGAAATTATAGTTTCTATAAAGGGATGAAAATGGGATGGGTGGAAAAAATTTGGACACAGGATTTCTTTTATCTAATTTTAAGTTTGATTGGATATTTAGATGTGATGTGATGTTTAATGATGCAAGATAAGATCAAGTAGACCAAATTAGTCTATGAGCTAGACCTTGATGATGTTGACTATATTTATTTAGGTGAGCTATGATAAGCTCTAAGATTTGATAGGGGATAGACTAGCCCATGAGACTAATTTTGACTAGGGATTGATTAGATTAAGACTAGCTCAAGACTAAAATGATCAACTCAAATAAGATGATTATTTGATTAATAACTGGATAGGATTATGATTATGATTCAAACTTGATTACACATAATAAAACTAATGATGAGGACCCTAATATGATAATAATGTTTTACCAACATGGACAAGGACCAAAGTAAGACTACATACTTGATGAAAAGATTAGTATAGACAAGTTAGGTTTAACTAGGATTAATATTGGGTTATATAAGCAAGGAAGATGGTGATGGATAAGATGATTAGGGAAGACAAGGTCAAGATAAATGTATGGTTTAGAATAGGGGATATATTAAGTTAAGGTGATGTGTGATTGGTTATGGGTAAGGTGGACTTAGTCGAAGTTAGACTATGATGAGATGTGTATGACAAGACTTGATTAAGATATGTAGGTGATGGCCAATGACTAGTGTTATCTGGGTGAGACTAGGATAAGATGTGGATAAGATGAGAGGGGTGATGGGAGTTATGATAAGACACAAGATGAAATAATTTTAAAAGGATGTACATAAATTTAGAAATCAAATATGTACAAGAGGATATTGATAAGGATATATAAGATGACATAATGATGAGATAAGGATATATAAGATGATGATACATGATGGAGACCTAGATAGGTGTGTATAGGTTTGGGTAAAAGGTTGACTTGGCTTACTGACAACACGAGCTTAGAAAAACACTCACCAAATCAATCAAACCACAAACTTAAGATTAGTAAACTGATTTGGGCGTGTAACTCAATAACTGAATCATATAATGACTTCATGGGTGAGGATATAGGCTAGTGACTCATTACATTATCTACCAAACCTTCCCAACCTTATTTTCACATGATAGTCACTTAAGAGTTGATATTGACTCTGAAAACAAGTCACTTGTTACAGTCGATAGGTCCAAATATAGGTTAAATGGGATCTCTAGGGGCATCCCTAAAATACACAAGTTATGTGGGGTCCAAATCTATGTAGGGTGTTATCTAATGCTTGGTTTAGAGAAGTAACTTTTCTCATATATAGAAGGCTTATATGGAGTCAACTATTTAGCCTAACAATAACTGTCCTTGATATTTATACTCCACCAAAATATGGAGTGTAGATTAGTATGTGGTGGTGAAATCCATAGTCACTATACCTCTAAGACTATGGAAAGTGCATGGGTATCAATTCCACATCATGTTTCCCCTAAAAAATAAAAATGGGAGGGTTTATTAGTATTTTTTTATCCTTTAGGAATCATTTTAAGGATTCAAGGAGGAGAGCATACACCATTGTAGCCTTTGGATGACACACAAGCAGATAAAAATATTTATTAACTGATTAATTTATATGTGATATATATAATATATTTACAAGATGATTTTTCAAAATGCTAAAATATCTTTAGTATACGACCTACAAGACAAGTGATTAGTAGTTTCAATTGGCAATCTTAGAGGGGAAACCTATAAGTTAGTACATTAGACAAAATATATGACCTTCAATATAAGATGTTAATAAGTCAAAATTATGATTAGATTCATCCCTATAAGAGACATAATGTTATTCCAATAAGCCTTAATAAAAAGACTAAAAAAATCATGATTTTAATTTATAAATTCTTTTGACGAGGGGCCACAATGTGAGGATATGGGAGAGGTAGCCCCTTATAGGATCTAGGGGAAACACTCCTTTTAGGGTCCAAGGGAAATCCCCCTGGCATGCTCCTATTCATAATACTAGGTGGGGTCAAGGGGTAGCACCCCCGAAGCCAAATGTAATTCAAAACTTGTGAAACCCTTAGAAAAACTCAAAAATCATTGAAAGTGACCCTAAAAAAATGCACTCAAAAAGGATAAATTGAAGTCAATAATAAATGAAAAATCAAAATTGTAGAAGTAAAAACCATTTATACATAGTCACATAGAGTTAGTTTTTCAAAATCAATTCCAAAATAGGGAAAATTACAACTACTAAGCAATACCACAACTGCCTAATATGTAGTTTTGTAGGCTATTGGCTAATTGTAACCATGTGTTTATGCAATACTATAGGTTATCAGGTAATAATACAAGTCAAAATACAACATCATTTATCATGATATATGGTTTTACCTACTTAATGAAAATACAAGGTTTAACAACATAAAATAAAATATGCACAAAGTATTTACAAATAATTAAAGGACGTCCAAATGACTAAAACAAAGTTATTTTTGATACTTGAATAGGTATATGTAGTTTTAAGACCCTAATTCAAAGCTGATTATATATGTTCAATACCATATATATGTGTCAATATCATTTTATCAAAATGTAGTATTTAAGAAAAAAATAATAAGTTCTGAGCCTTTTTATAGAATGTACACAATATTTAAAGAATATGAAAGATGTTAAAAAGATTTGCAAAGTATTTAAAAATATTTTGAAAATATTTATATAAGTTGAAAGAGATCAAAAATTCAATATTTATAAGACAATGTATTGCCTAAACAATCTAAGTCAAAACTACCTATTATTATGCAAAATCATTTATGGAAAATAAAACCACTTCTCACAAAATGTGATATTGCATGAAGTGGTCAAAGGGGTATTTGGATGTTTGATGTTGATTTTGGAAACACCTCCCCTTACCTATAAGAAAACAACAGTCAAATAGAGAGAATAACATAATTAGAAAATAAAAAATTTAGACTTAGATTAGTAATTTTGTGTTTATGTCAAAACTGCCCCTCACAGAGGTAAAACCACAATTGATTTTCAATACCATGACTGTAAAAAATAGGATTTTGATTAATATAAAATAACTAACAATGTTAAAGGTGACAGACTTATATTTTATCCTTGAAATATAAATTTAGTATACAACTACAAGAATAAAAAAGATGTCAATATAGTAAATGTTTGATTTTAACACTATATCACTTCAAAACCACATGTCTATATCAAATTCACCTTTCAAAATATGCAGTATTGATAAAGGTGAAAATCCTACCAAAAATAGCTAACCATTAGTATTTAAGTAGTATGGTTTATGGATAACTACAACTACAATCTTCAATAACATTTTTACAATATCACAATTTGTAGATCAAAACCACCTTTCACTTGGATATGAAAATTTGATAAAACCCAGAGTTTTCTCTTCATCCAACCAATCCTACAAGCTAATCAAACATATCTAACATGAAAATGGTCAATTTGAAGTTGTTTTCCCACTATGGTCATTAAATTTAAGATGAAATTTTTGAGCAAATAGATTTATATGTGAAAATTAACCAAAATCACTCAAACATCAATCTACTTCATAATTTAGAGCCATTAGAATATAATGCAAGCAAAATAGAAATTAAAACCAACATTATAACCTAAATCTAAATGCTCTAAACAAGAGGAAAAAAAATAAAAAGACTTATTGACTATGGATTTTTTACCAAAGACTTAGTTTTTTAACATGATGCTTGTTTGATCAATGATTTTGATAGCATGGATTGACATGAAGGTTTTATGGATTCATTTATTAGTTTAGCCATGGAGGAGTGGCTTATTTAAATAGAAGAGAGAGGGAGGATTAAAAAGGAATTAAAATTTCCTTGGAAGCCTCTATAATAGAGGCTTCTAGAGAGGAAGGGCTAAGTCAAAGAGGATTCTAGAATTGGAGAATTCTAGAATCCATTTAGAGGTTAAGAAAGATTAGTAGGAGATTAGGATAGGTGATTATGTATGTTATTAGGGACTAGGGATGTAGAAGAGCCTAGAAGTAGGCTAGGGTAGGTGGGTAGGTGGGTCATATGAATTTTAAATTCTCAAATAATGGATAAGTGATATTAGTTAGTAAATAATGGGGATTAGGTGAATTAATTGATTTGTGGGGTAAGAATAAGGTTGATGGATGAAGAATAATGAAGGGGGATATTAGATAAATGACTATAAGGGGTGATATTAAGATGAAATTAGAAGATATAAATTGGGTTAGATGAAATAAGTGAATTTTTTGTCGACTAATAATAATATTAATGATGATAAATGAAGCAATAAAATTCAGATGTATACCCTTTCACTCATAGACTTTAGGCTTAACCATTAACAAAGGGCATACCGAATTCATCTTGAAATTTGGTGACCCTAATCTCATTTTTAATTAACATCCTGTCACTTTTCTAAACATATCTTACAAAATCATCACTGATGCTTTGGCTCTTTGCCTTAGGCATATACTACCTTCGATCATTTTGCCAAAACATATGTGCTTTACATAAGGCTAGTATATTCTGGATAATGTCATAGCAGTTTGGGAGGACATGAAATGGGTTTACTAATTCCACAAAAATTCCTTGTTTATCAAAATAGACTTTGATAAATCCTATAACCACATTGAGTGGCCATTTATCCTTACTATGCTACAAGCTCTGGGTTTTGGTCACACTCTCATTCAGTCTATGTGCATATTTTTTATGATGTTTCATCATATCTCTCCATTAATGGAGTCAATTTAAAACATTTTTACCTATTTATATCCATAATACAAGGTTTCCCTTTATCCCATGTACTATATGTCCTTATAGGAGAAGGCTTTGGGTATCTCTTGGCTAATGCTCAATTGTAAGGCCTAGTGCATGGTAGCCCTTCCTTCAGAAAAACCCCAACAACTTATCAATAGAAACTTTGTTTATGACTCTATAATTATGGTCATTTAGTAAGAGGATGTTGTGGCTAATTCAATGCACTATCTGGAGGTCTTTTGTCTCACCTTTGACTCCGCCATTCAATTGTGCAAAATACAGTGCTATAGGTAATCATATCTTCCACCTCCTTAGATGGCATAGTATAATTAACATTGGCTTTAACACAATGAGATATTTAAATTTATAGGGATCCCCTTTACCTTTTAGGCCTCCCCCTCTCAAATTTATAAATATGTGGTTAACCATGTTGATAAAAAAACTCTTGTATTAGATTACCAAGTTTTTTTCCTTGGCTAGAAAATTCCAAATCTCCTCCAAAGTGCTTACTGCCACCCATGTGTATTACTCTTCATGCTAGATACCCACCAAACAGGCCATTAAAAATATTTAAAATTTGTTTTATGATTTCATTTAGGCCAATCCTTCCTCTGGTAAGAGTTTTCACAAAGTTGCTTGGGATTATTGTTGTCTCCCATAGGAGGCTGGTGGTATAGGCCTCATTGATATCTCTCAACAAGCCTTTGATTTGTGTGCTAAGTGGATTATTCATAAAATATAGGGAAAAGAAGCTTGGAACAATCTTTTCAAGAATTGCATTGTTCAAGGGTCCCCCTACAACCACACAACTTGTAAAGGTCTTGGTTTCCCCAATATCCTTACTCTAGTCGCCCCTATCAAAATGGTGGGAACCTTTGTTATTAAGAGTATCTGGAAGGCTTGAAAAAAAATCAAACCTTGGTTATTATGGAATAGGTCAATATTTAGGGATGGTCTATCCATCAACCAAAAATCACTTTGGTGGTCATCAATTATAAACATGCAAGCAGTGTCTCTAGTAGAAGTGCTTTGGATTCATGCACGTAAATTTTATCGTAGAGGTATTCACATTGTGTAAGAAATTTTTTGTAAAAAATTGATTTTGGATCCCTTATAATTCTTTCAAATCTAAATATAAACTTTCTCTAACTAACATAGAGTCTTATGATGAGATTGTGGCAACAATGCTAATGGATTTCTTTTACAAGATCTCCATCAAATTTGCCTACCCTTATTGGAAGGATTAGAAATGGTATAAAGAGACTCCTTTCCAAAAATGTGCTACCAGAGTAGTATATGAATGGATCTCTCCACACATGCTTATGGTGGATAAACTCACCAGAGGTGGAATATACATTCTGTAGACACTAAAAAACTACACACTCGATTCTAGTCATCAAAGTTCCTTGATTGTCTCTTTCTCCCAACTCAACCGCACATTCATCTAACTTATCCCGACCCACCTTGAGTCCAAGTTAGCTAAACTTAGCCAACTCAACTCACTTTTTCTATCTAATACCCTTTATCCACCCTATGACCCTCTTCAAACCCACTTCTACTCAGTACCTTGACTATCGATGGTTAGGGGTAACCGTCAACAGTTAGGTCCCTAAGTTGATAATACATCATCAACTATTCCTGAGGTAATTATGGACAAAATTTAATAATTTTATCCATCTCATCTTATAACACATCATAATGCCTTGTTACTCATCATCTTTATCCTTCTTACTCCATCACCTTTTGCTTACAAAAGGAAGTGAGCAAGAGGAGAGGGTGATCTAGGAATAAATATACAAATTCTACATTCAAGCTATCTTCATATATATATTCAAGTCTTCCAGACATTTGAATATTCTTCATGTAGGTTTCTCCAATAGCCATCAACCCAAACCTTTGGTGAATTTATTTTAGCTTTTCTTCAAGCATCATTATGTTGCCAAAATCTCTTCAAGAACAGGTAAGCATTTGATTGCTTTTATTTCTATTTCTTTTCCATCTACTTGAATATCTCTATCAGGATCCTCCTCCTTATACCCTTACCATCTCATTTTGGTTACTTTGGACCCTCTACCTTCTCATCCTATCATTACTAGATCTTGAATAGACTTGTACCCTTAGCTATATTAGATCTACAAATCTCTTCCCATGTATGTTTTGAGTATTCCTAGTCCCCTTAGGTAACTAGTGATGGTTACCCCTAATTGATGATGGTTACCCATAACCATCGAAAATTATCCCTTTAATCCAAGACCCTCATCTTTCTACCATTTAACTAACCATTGACTAGACCATGTTTTCTCAACTAGAGTAGACTAGAATAGAACATAACATTCCTTTAGTAAATTTACATATCTTTTGTTGGTTTATTAGATATTTAGCTTACATTAGTAAAATGTTCATCTTGTTTAATTTTGTGTATGCTTGCTTTCATTCATTTACTTTTAGCATTAACTTGTTTTACGGGTGTGGATTGATATCCTCCATAGATAATTTACACTTTCTTAGATCTATCCCTAGCTAGGCAATCCACCCTTATTCTTTGTCTAACAAACAAGCTTACTTTGAGTGCTTTCTTATGTAGGTCATCTTCCCTAGCCAAAGAAGAGTTCTCCACTTCATCTAGTTCATGCACACATTTCTACCAGGTTTTTCTACCATATATATTTTACCCTTGTCCACAAATTTTATCTTTTTATTTCTTCTTAGTCATAAAAGTGAAAATTCTTGCGTAAACATTTTGGCAAGCCTGGTGGGACCTTAGTTCCCTTTTTTCTTGTTGTGGGGCCTAGTTCCCTTTCTTATTTATTGTATGTTCATCAAATAAAATCTAAACATTTCCTTTTGGGTATAAAATAATTTTTAGCATTGATGGTTTGCTTGCTTGATTTAGCTCACCTAGTTAATTAAATCATCATGAATTAATCATAACACACTTATGTTATAAAACCGAACCACTCACACAAAAATAAACACCATAACATACTTGAGACAAGGCCATTGGGATTTCATCACCCATTGGATCACTTTACCCTTTCCATTAATCCTACTTGGATTTTATCACTAAGGGGAGGACCCACTTCATTCTCTAGTGGAGTATAAAATCTAAACAAATGGTATCTATTGGATAAGTAACCTAGATCAGCTTCAGGTTCATTAAGTGTAGGGAGTAATCCCCCAGTACTAGGCCACATACCTGGTCTAGTACAAATTATTTTTGAGCACCATAACAAACTTGAAACCATCCTTAGCTTTCTCTTTTAGTACCTAATTCACAATCCAAACTTATTTCACACTCTCTAAGGCATAATCCAAAAGTGATTTAAAATGAATCCTAAGAATAATTACGCTTTTAGTTTGTGCTTTGTTTGCCTTGAACTTTTCTTTGCCTGTTTATTATTTGAGGTGAGAGGTTTGTTATTATTTTCCAATTGCTCACATGGTTTTTAACAAGTAACAGCTAAGGAATCAAACCCATCAAACATCCCCTACCTCTTCTTCTTCATCATCTATGGGGTAAAATTCAAAGGTTGAGGGTTCCCCTCATCATTCTCCTCCACCTACCATGCCTTGGATTGTTGTTGAGGGTGATGCTGATTTCACCACTTTCCTTGACAATAACCCCATTTCCCTTCAACACTATCTTAAAAATTTAGCTCATCATACACCAATTTCTTTGGTTCCTCCCACAAATTATCCTTTATTCATGCCTTATGACCTTATGGTGGGTATTACTTATACCCAACCCTTGGTTACCCAAGCTTGATCTTCTACCCATAACTCATTTTCTACCACCACCCAAATCCAATCCAATATTTTGACCCATAATCAAGCACTCCCTACACCAACCAACACATCTAATGTTATGTTAACCCAACCTCTTATTACATATCCCACACCCACCTTAGAGGTAACTTCTACCACTCTTTCCACCATTCCTTAGACCATCACCACCCAATTAAATTATACCCATATTTAAAACTTGGTACTTTATATACCTCAAACTCTTCCACCCATTAACACATAAGTTACTACTCAAACTCAACCCCAACCCACTCACACATCCATACCTCCAACTACAATAATCTCTCAACAAATTCCTGCAACCTATTATCAATATGTGCCTAATCCACAAGGTCACATAGCACCTTCAACTCAATCTTATGTAACCATGAATCCTTGTGTGGCACCATCCCAACATTTTACAACCACCCACCAACATGTCTTATATTCACAACCCCCTTATCATTATGTTTCATATACCATACCTCAACCCAACCTATCCTACAATATTCCATCTTCCCAACCTCATACTAATTTGGTCAAGATGTTAATTGACAAAATGACCAATCTCGAATCATCCATCTCAAAAACCCATAACCTTATCTCTTATGACCAAATATGCAACAAACCTATCCACCCATTCGTCCCAATCCGATCCTATCATCCTCAATGCGAATTGCCTAAATTTTCCAAATTTCAAGGTAAAGAGTACCCAAAACAACATTTGAAGTCATTTTACCATTTGTGTTATTTAATTGCACATGATGATGCCCTCAATCTTTGAACTTCCCCATGTCTTTGGTAGGACCTGCTCTTGATTGGTATAGTGCTCTCACCAAGCACCCTATATTTGATTTTACCCAACTTGCCCAAGTCTTTTTAGATCACTTTTTGATGAACATATCTAAAAAGGTTTCTATAACCAACATTTATTCTATTAAGCAATTCGATGATGAATCAGTTGTTGATTTCATTGCTAGATGGAGAGGTCTTATCAATCAACTTTATTTCTCATTAACACAAGCTGAATTGATTGAGGTATTTTCATGAGGTTGTACCAAACACATTTTGCCAACTCTCAAAGTTCAAAGTTTCCAAACTTTTGATGAGGCCTTTACCATGACATGAAAACTAGAAACCTGATCTATCAAGGAAGGAAAATTAAAACTTTAGAATAAGATTTCCATCTTTAAATATAATGATCCTTCCTCATCATCAAAACCCACCAATCAATCCAACCCTTATAAATCTAAGGCATCAACCAACTCAATTTTCCTCAAAACCACTCTACCTCCAACCATCAACCAATCCAACCCCTCAACCAATTATTCTTATTATTTCAAACAACCCCACCCAAATCAAACCTGTGGACCTCCAAAAAAATACACTCCAATTTGAGATTCTTATGCTTCAATTTTGGATAAACTACTCAAAGAAAACATCATACAACTTCCACCCATAAAACCTCCTCAATAATTTGACACTACTCACCCCACATCTGGTTGGTATAATGAAAATGATTCATGTGCATACCATCACATTATTGGACATGATGTTAGCAAGTGTAATACCTTCAAAATTATTTTCCAAAACATGATTGACAAAGGGTAACTCATATTTAACAATCCCAATGCACCCCCTAATCAATCCCTTGATATTTTTTGTAAACCATTTCCCAACCATACACCCTCTACCAACTATAATGAAAACCAACCCGAATCATCTCACACATATGAGGTCAATATAGTTGATATAATAATTAATGAACCCTTTATTGAGGATACCATTACCTCAACCTCCATTTCATCTATCCCACTCATTGAAGTGGCCAACTGGCCAACCCTTCCTTTGGCCATCCAAACTAAAGAAGCCACCTCACCCTCCTCACTTGAGAAAACCATGGACTTACCCACACCTCCTTTAGAAAAACCAAATAAGGCAATCATTAATTCAACTACCTCTTCACCCATGGAGGAGAAATCACCTACCATTCCTTTGGAGGTTTAACCAAAGGAAGAAACCATATCCATCCCCTTACTTAAAACTATCACATCTATCATTGAACAACCCAACCTTTCTTTTGAAACCACTCCAAAAGAGGAAACCTATTTGCCTACACCTTCCATGGAAGAATCATCCTCCCAAAATTTATAACCCTCTCTTGATAACATTCCCTCACCTCCACTTAAAAGGCTTAATATTGGAAACTAAGGATCAAGAAATTAAGCCCGTCTACAAACCTTTTTCTATATTGGTTTAAAATCTGGAATTCACCTCTCAACCTAACCTAGATAAAGCCACTTTTTGGCATTGTTTGGGTCTACCTTATCAAAACCAACTCAAACCTTTAACCACACTTCCTTCAACATATAAACCCATCATACCTCTAACCAACCCTTCTCATTACATGAATCTAGGAGAACCTTCCCACCTTCCTCTACTCAAAATTCCCAAATCATCATCTACCCTTTAAACTAAACCTATCATATCCCAAACCAAACCCATCAAACACCTAGGGATACATCCTACTCCCAATATTGTACATCCACCTTTGAAGTTGGACTTGACCCCTCCTAAACTACCCAAAAATACACCCACCAAACCCATCAAAAGGATCAAACCAATCAAGTCTCCACCTTGAGCTAGGACTATACCACATCCTTCTACCTTACCTTCTATCTTGGGACCTCATCCCTCAACTCTTCTAGTTCTATATTCCTTATCTCACCAACCTTCACCCTTTTCCTCATGGATATCTTCTACCAAATCATTAACCTCATCATCCTCATTATTGGATAAACTTTCCCTCACTACTCTCCCACCTATAACCAAACAAGCACCCTCAACTCCTAAATCCTCCATAAATCTAACCCCAAATACACAACCCCAACCTAAAACATTCACCAAAAATATTCAATCATCTTCCAAATCGATGGTGAGACCTCCTTCAAAAGGGACTCCCACTTTACCTCCTAAAACCAAAACCTTGACGCCCTTAACACCTTTGACTGAATCCTATTTAGCCATCTTTCAAAGGTTGTTGTAAACTTCCTCTATCCACTTACCACCCATCACACCATTTTAACATTCTAATAAATTTAACCCCTCACATCCTACACCATCTTGGTTTAACAACCAATTAATCTATGTCTATCATAAAACACCTGGACATGATACAAAAAGTTGTAAAGCTCTTCAAAACCTTATCCATAACTTGATGGATGAGGATGATCTATTATCAGATGAGCCACCTCTTAGCCCATTACCAACTCAACCATTCATTCAACCCTTCCAAACCATACCCTCTCCCACACTCTCATCTAAAAGTAAGGAGAAACCAAAACAACCATCTAGTTCAACACCTTCCCTTATCCATACTATCCACATGGTCACCCGATCTAGGGCCCAACAAAAGGGTAAGGAGAAAGATAAAGTGTCCATCCCATGGACATACCCTTCAATCTCTCAACCTATCGATCAAACTCACATACCCTCACCTTTACCCACACCATCACCAAAACCTAAGATATCCATTTTGGGTGTCCTTTCCTCCAACCCATCTAAATCCTTACAATGCATAGTGCTTAAGTAACTTCATCAAAATCTAGTGAAGATGAGTCTTTATGAACTCATTAAAACCTCACCACATCATCTCCAATCACTCATTAATACCCTCAAATCCATTAAGGTTCAACCACATGATATTCAACCTCTAACAACCTTTATTGGTGTGCTTCACCATTCTAACCTCGTCACATTTCAAGATTCTAAGATTCTATCTATTCATCCTAAAGATCTTGATCTTCCCTTATTTATCACCACATACATCAACCAAACTCAACTTAAAAGGGTGATGGTTGATGGAGGAGCTAGTATAAACATCATCTCCTCACATGATTATGACCAACTGTAACTACCCAAGAACATCATGTTTAAAACTGTAGTGATCCTTCACTCTTTCAATGACACCATAGACACTATTTTGGGAACAGTCATCCTTCACATCCATCTAGGACCTCAAACTATTCTTGAACTCTTCTATGTTGTAGAGGGCAAGTTTCAATACAATATTTTACTTGAACACCCTTAGATTCATGTCATGAGTTGTGTCCCTTCCACCTTACACTGATGTGTCAAATTTGAGAACATGGGTTAAGTCATTACCATAAAATTTGACCCAAGTCCCTTCACTTCATGCAATATGACTTATCATCTAAATGATGTCCTTATTCCTACCTCAACCACTTTACCACCCACTAACAACACTTCCACCACTACCCATGATGAAGCTTCAATGAGCTTATTCATCCCTTCATCTCAAATTCCCATAGAGGACCCCTTGGAATCGACATTCCAACATCTCTCACTGAGAGAATACCATATTTTAGCTTGGATGCTTTCCCCGCTCCTCAAGAGTATGAGAGCCTCATCCATGATCCTAGATATGACCCCAACATTAGCACCATTATTCCTTTTGGGCTCCCCAACCATAAAACCAACTTCATATATGGGGGACTTGATCATCTACTTATTACTTCCACCATTACCTCTTACACCAAACCATTTACCATAGACTTCTCGTATCTTGACAAACCAACATTTGCCAAACTATATGTTCATAGGAGTGCTTGGAAAGGATTCTGTCTTAGCCTTTATGAATAAGGACCTCATGAGATACACATGATCAAAACTCAAAATCCTTGAGAGTCCTTCAACCTTGGGTTTGAACCACCTAAAGAACCCACCAACTAATCAAAACCCATTTCCAACATTGATGATGAAACCTATTCCTCATCAACCCATTCCCATTCCAAGTCTGAGGACTTTGAGGTCATTAATCCTAACTTTTTTTTATCAACACTATTATTTTGGGTCCCTTAATCTATCAAAAGGATGGCCAAACTAAAAACCTTCCTCTCATCCATTTTGACATGATCAAACATGATTCTCCTACCATACATACCATTGAAAACAAGATGATGATTCCATTCTCACCTACCTTGGTGCAAAAAAATCTTCTATCTATAAATCTCTTCCTCCTGAGAAGCAAACCATGTTGAATGAATCTACCAGAGAGGTCAACTTGTGTACTTAGGACAATCCCCGCATTGATCAATCTTTAGATTCTAGGGAGCAACAAGATTTTTATTTCTTCCTTCATGACCGTAATATTGCATTTGCTTGGTCCTATAAGGACATGCTAGGAATCGACCCTTTTATTGACCTCCATAACATTATCACCTATCCTAACACAAAACCTATGCACCAAAAACTTTGTGGGATGCATCCTTGCATCACACTTCTTATAAAAGAGGAGCAATAACATTTCTTATCCATAGACTTCACCCAACCAATAGACAATCCTCAATGGGTTTATAACATTATCCCTATCACCAAACCGATAGGGGGACTTCACCTCTACCTTGAATTTCATGACCTTAACCTTGCTTGTCCAAAAAATGACTTTTCTTTGCCTAGCATCGACCAACTTGTTGACCTTACTACTAGGCATGAAATGCTATCTCTTATGGATGGTTTCTTAGACTACAATCAAATCTTGATTACCCCCAAGGATCAACATAAAACCTCTTTTATCACCCCATGGGGAACCTTTTGTTATATGGTCATGCCCTTTGGTTTGAAGAATGTAGGAGCCACTTACCAGCATGCCATAATTACATCTTCTATGACCTCATTCATAAAATTGTTGAGGACTATGTGGATGATCTACTTGGAAAATATAAACATCGTAAGGACCACCTAACTGTTCTCGCCATCATCTTTGAATGCCTCATCCATTTTAATGTTAAACTAAATACCAAGAAATTTATTTTTAGGGTCCTATCTAGAAAACTCCTTGCCTTCATCGTCTCTCTTTGAGGAATCAAAGTAGACCTTACCAAAGTATGTGCCATCCTCAAGATGCCACCTCTAACCCATATTAAACAACTTCATAGTCTACAAGACACTCTAATCTATCCACCATTTCATCTCTCAATTATTTGATAGATGTCAACCTTTCCACCATCTACTCAGGAAAGACACTTCTTTTAAGTGGACTAAATACTGTCATCAGGCCTTTGATTCACTCAAATAATACCTTATTTATCCACTAGTTCTCACCCCTACTAAGTAGGATCAACCCTTCTACCTATATATATCTACCACTAACCATTCCCTGGGGTAATTCCTGCACATCAAGATGAATAAAACAAAGAAAAAACTATCTACTATATCAGTCAAACACTTATAGAGTATGAGACTCGATACACCCATATCGAGAAGCTTTACCTTTCTTTCTTCTTCATAGCTACCAAAATTCATCACTACCTCCTCAATCATAAAACCTACGTCATCACCAACACTAACCCCCTCAAATATATGCACTCTAAATCATACCAAAACTATCATATGTCTAAGTGGCTCATGATCCTCATTGAGTTTGACCTTGAGTTCCTCCAACATAAGTTAATCAAAGGGCAAGTCATTGCTGACCAAATAGTTGAATCTCCTTTACCAGACCATCAACACCTTTCTCTTATATTTTCAAATGATTATATTGTAACTCTGTCTCAAGAAGGCATCACCTATCAAATGACCCTATTCTTTAATGGATCCAAATACCAACATGGTGGGGGTGTCGAAGTTTTTCTCATTATCCTTGATGGAGAACCCATTCCTCTTTCTTTCAAACTCAACTATGAGTGTACCAACAACATGGCTGAATACAAAGCCCTAGTGATAGGTCTCCAAACCACCTTAGCCTTAGGAGTCAAAACCATTACTATCTTTGGTGATTCCCAACTTATCATCGACTAAGTTAATGATTCCTACCAATGAAAAAATGACATCCTACAAAAGTATAAATAATTAGTTGATGTACTCTTAGCATCATTTGGCCATTACTCTATCCAATCTATTCTATGATCCACTAACAAGTTTTTGGATACAATGGCTTCCCTTACTTCCTAAATCTTAACTCAACCTACCACTTCTAAACTCTTTAACATCTTTCATTTTTTATCACACCCTCGTATATCCAATCCAACCTTCCCACCATTTGTAATATGGAAGGATCTACCTCAAACACTTGGCACAAAGAAACCTTCAAATACCTCAATCTCAATTTAGTTCCTCCTAACCTCTCTAATAATGCTCAATGAACCTTCATCCAAACCACTTCCCTTTATACCATATTAGGAGGAATCCTCTACAAAGATGGTCTTGATGACCTTCTTATCCATTATCTTCATGGTCAGGAGGCCTTTCATGCTATCAAATAAACCGATGATAGAATATGTGGTATACACTTTGGTATCCTAGCATTTGATAAACGTATTCTTCACCTTGGCTACTATTGGCCCACCCTTAATCAAGACTATTGTGACTATGTAAATAAGTGTGTTAAATGTCAACAACATGTTAATTTGCATGATGCACCTGCACATGGCCTTTAAAAACCCAAATACCTTTGGCCTTTCTCATAATGGGGATTGGACCTCATCAAATAAATCAACCCTCATTATTTACAATGTCATCACTACTACCAAATACTTCATTAAGTGGGTACAGGTTATTCCTCTTATTTCCACCAAAGCTAAAAAGATCGTTGACTTCATCAACCACCATATTATCTATCATTTTGGTATTCCCCATAAGATCATCATTTATAATGGAAAATTTTTCAATAAAAATCAAGTTCAAGGTCTTTTTGACACCTTTGGCATCAGACTTACCTTTTCTTTGCCTTATCATCCATAAGCAAATGGACAAGTTGAGGCTTTCAACAAAATTTGAAACAAAATGCTAACCAAGGTCATCAATGCTTTAAGCTAAGATTGACACTTGCATATCTCCTTAACTTTATGGGCCTATCACACTAGCATTCAAACCTATATAGGTGTTACCCCTTTCTCCATTATCTTTAGAGTAGAGACAATCTTTCCTCTTAAAGTACAAATTCCCTCTCTTCATATCATTACTAGATATTATTTTTAAAAGTGACTATTGTCAAGAATGTTTAGCCCAACTGGAGCTACTTGATGAACATTGCTTCGCAACCCTTAACTACCTTCATCTACACCAAGAGTGCATTATGCGTGCCTATAAAAAAAATATGAGAGAGTGAGAATTCAAAACCAGGGATCTCATCCTCAAAAAAAACCAATATGTCACTAATATGGAGAAAAGTGAAAGAGGTAAGTTTTCCTTAATTGGCTTAGACCCTACATCATCACCCATAAGTATGGATCATGAGCTTATCATTTATCCTCCCTCAAAGGCAAACCTAAACCTAAACCTCTTAATGCTTCACATATGTGTCCTTTCTACTATTAAAACAAGGATTGAACTTACCTTATTATCTAACTTAAACTCATCCCTTGATTCATGAGATTTTCCACCCTTACATTATTTTTTTCCTCTACTTTTGAGGACAACTTGATTCAAACAAAACCATGTGATTATCCATCACAACTATTACCTAATCCTAATTATGGGTACCCCAGCTATACCCATAGTATGGTTCTCATGGATACTTTTTGTCTTTTATGAGATGAAATCCCATGGTCTTTTGTCTCTCAAAACCCATTCCTTTCCACCTTCCACTACCTTCTTGTGATAAAAAATTTCCCTCATAAAGGTACAAATTTAAGCCTTATTAGACTTGTCCATGTCTAAAACTAGCATTCAAACTATTTGGGATACCAAAATATATCATTTGGGTCATAAAATTTCTATCATTCTATAGACTACTCCCTTGAAGGATAGCTACCCTATTTCTTGAACATTGCTTAAAAGATAGACTACTCCCTTGAAGGATGGATACTAAAAATCAAAAACTTAGACCATTACCTTGAAGGATGGCTAAGTCAAATATATATTAAAAGCAATTCCTTGAAGCTTCCCACATTGATCAAATTTACAAAATTCTCAAAATTAAAAACATAAATAGACCCTTTCTCAAAAATTAAATAAACATCCCAAGAAACTGGTAACTAGCTTTCCCTTTAGTAGACTTCCCGTATTGATCATTCTACATTAAGCATAAGACATAGACTTGTCTAAATTTGGTTATTAGGTCACCTATAGAAGGGGAAAGACTACCCACATAAGGTCATCTTCCCTATTCACCCATCTACCATTCACTTACCACTTATCCCCCTTCTTCCATTCTCTATGAATCAAGGGATTTTGAGCTTATTGGACACAATGTGATTAAGATGTAGTTTTATAAACCAAAGTATGCTTATGCAAAGCATTCCAAAGGTTAAGGTTCACTAAGCCCCATCTAACTTTGTTAATGTTTTTAGTATTTACCAATGACAAGGCATCATGCTTCTTTTATTTCCCTTCTATTGTTGACTATTGGAAACACATATTTCCTAATTCTCCCACATTTCACCTTTTCATAAACCTCACCCCCAAAAAAAATAAGGCCTCTATCTTGGAGATTCCTTCTCCATCTCTTAGTTCTTGGAGAGTATTAATCTCTAACCTCTATCAAACCAATTTTTTTGATCAAAACCAACACTACCTTCAAAAAAACCAAAACCATGTGGTATGTCAAATTAGGGAAACTCATTTGAAAACCACCTCAACCTATTTGGGGAATTTTCTTCCCTAGGATTTTTAGAGATTACTCTTCTCCTTCTTCCTTCCTCTTTTAAAAATCATCAAATCAGAACCAGAACTACATACAACCTAAAGTTTTTTGTTGGATACTATATCCATGAAAATATATAGTCAACATCCACTTACCTAGTGCATATGAAGTCAACTTGGCCACCCCTTTTCCAACATACCTTTCACCCAACCATTGATCATTATCTTTCTATCCATCTTTTGGCTATCAACCATTTGGAGATTTTTTCTTCTCCACTTTTTATGACCATTTGGAGATCACTTTTCTCCACATCACTATCCCAATACCAAAACTAAATTTGGCCTAAATTTTATGTTGGATATTATGTCCATGAAACTATGTAGGTAGAGTTTATTTGCCTAGTGCATCTAGAATCAGCTCGACCATCCCTTTCTTTTCAACTGCCAATCATTGAACATTATCCTTGAACCATTACACCACATCCATCTCAACATTGACCATTTTGACCCAAACCTTTCACATCTTTTTGTGATGACTTTGTTGTGGTCTTTTTTACCACACTGACTAACTTTGCCATGTTAAAAATTTGAACATTTGAACATTTTTCACTTAGTGCATGACTAAGACATTAGATTCCTCCATGGGATCACTTCTAAATTTAGATACCCACACAAACACTAATCCATTTTTATTTAAAGGATAACAAGTGTACCCAACCATCACAATATGGTCACATGGTCTATTGGTCACCTATCTTCTTAGCACTGAGCTTATTTTTACCAACATTGGCATCTTTAGTCTTTACATGATCTTGGTTAGCACATATTTGTCACATCTTATGCATATGTTTGTATTACAAATACCCAATTTTGAACCACCCTTTAGTCACCCACATTTGTGACTAACCATAAACCATTCATCAAACTCTGACCCAATTCAACTTTTCCTCATCATCTCTCAGTTTAAAGGGGAAATCCTCCCATATTTAGGGCAAATTGACCTTCAACCAACCTTCAACTACATGATCTATTTTTGTTTTAAATCTTGCAAATACAAGCTACATAACAAAAAGGGGTAAAATTTAGACAATAGAAAAACTGCACACTCAGTTCTAGTCATTAAAGTGCCTTGATCATCTCTTTTTCGTGACTCAATTGCACATTCATGTAACTTGTCCTAACCCACCTTGAGTCCAAGTTAACTAAACTAAGCCAACTCAACTCACTTTTTATAGCTAACACCCTTTATCCACTATTTGACCCTCTTCAAACCCACTTTTATTTGACACCTCGACCACTGATTGTTAGGGGTAACCATTAATGGTTACCCTAACTATCAATAGTTAGCTCCCCGAGATGGTAACACATCATTAGTTATTATTGAGGCAATCAAGAACAAAATTTAATACTTTTTCTCTACCTCATCCTTTAACACATCACAACACCTCATTACTCATCATCCTTATCCTTCTTACACCATCACCTTTTGCTTATAAAAGGAAGTGAGTAAGAGGAGAGGGGGATCCAGGAAGACATATCCAAATTCTACATTCAAGCTATCTTCATACAGATATTCAAGTCTTCTAGGCATTCAAAAATTCTTCATGTAGTTTTCTCCAACAACCACCAACCTGAACCTCTGGCAAATTTATTTTAGCTTTCCTTCAAGCAATGTTATGTTGCCAAAATCTCTTCAAGATCAAGTAAGCATTTGATTACATTCGTTTCTATTTCCTTTCCATCTACTTGAATATCTCTATCAGGATCCACCTCCTTAGACCCTTCCCATCTCATTTTGATTACTTTGGGCCCTCTACCTTCTCATCTTATCATTACCAAATCTCAAATAGACCTATTACTTTAGTTCTACTAGATCTATAAATCTCTTCCCATGTATGTTTTGAGTATTCCTAGCCCTCTCAGGTAGCTAGTGACGGTTACCCATAACCATCTATAATTACCCATAATCTCTAATGGTTATCCCTCTAATCTAAGACCCTCATCTTTTTACCATTTAACTAATAATTGAACAGACCATATTTTCCCATTTTTTGTACTAGGTTAGATTAGAGCAGACCAAAATAGAACAAAACATTCATTTAGTAAATTAGCATATCTTTTATTGGTTTATTGGATCTTTAGCTTACATTAGAAAAGTATTTATCTTGTTTACTTTTGTGTATGCTTTCTTTCATTCATCTAATTTTAGCATTAACTTGTTTTATGGGTGTGGATTGACAATCTCCATAGATAGCTCACACTTTCTTGGATCTATTCCTAGCTAGACAATCCACCCTTCCTCTTTGTCTAAAAAAAATATTGCTTTGAGTGATTTCTTATGTAGGTCATCTTCCCCTAGCCAAAGAAGAGTTCTCCACTTCATCTGGTTCATGCACACATTTCTACTAGGTTTTTCTACCATATCTATTTTACCCTTTTCCATAGCTTTTATCTCTTTATTTCTTCTTAGTCATAAAAGTGAAAATTCTTGCATAAACACGTTCTTCCACTTCTCTCTAAGATAAATTATTTTTCACTATCTGGTCTACTTATAATGAGCACAAAATTACTCACTTCAAGTGGTGTTTTATTTATCAAGGCTTGCCTATTAGTAGAAAGTTGGTGTAATTGGGGGTTTATCTTCCTAAATGTCCCTTCTATGGCCACCTTAAAACCATAATGTGCCTTTTATGACACTTTCCAAAGGCCCAAAATGCTTGGTTATGGACTCAAGCCTTTTTAAACCTCTTCACTCCATTCCCTTTAGCTAGTGCCATATTATCTTTGGGGATAACCTGATTCTACCTCCTTAGTTCACCCAAGTTTGGCATGCTTTCAAAATGAAAATTTTATTTTGGCTATGGAAAGAACATAATACAACAATATTTTCTAATAATTTTTCCAACTCTTTATTTGTTACTTATGAAAAAGCTATCATTATTTCTAATGTGATTCTATAGTTACAAGTGTAAATAAACAAAGTGGCTATGGATCTTGATTATTTGAAATGACTCTTCCATCACTGGGGTGATTCTCCTTGCACCATTGCTCATGTGCTACCTTCTCCACCTATTAACACCCTACCTTGCAGCATGGGTGATCCTCCTAAGTGTGGATCTCACTATAACCGATCTCACCACCATTATTAGTATTATAATTCCTTGTATTTCACTCTCCCACTCTAGTGCAACAAGGTGGTTGGGGTTTCATTATTAATCAACATGTTAGTAGGGGTTCTCTGCCTTCACCACTTCAACATAGTTAGGGGTGGGGCTCCCCACCTTTAGTGGCCTAAACTTGGGGGAGGTAGAAATTTGGAAGTTCTTAGGATGGTTATTTTCATCCTTTTGATAAAATTTTCCTGTGGCTTAATTTATCCATTTCTCCCTCACATACTACTAAAGAAAAAGATAATATTGACTAGGTGGAAATTGATGCTGGATGGGACCCAGTGGATGATGGGTAAGATCTTCTAGGCTCTGATTGGGGTGGACCACCTTATAATGACCCACCCCAAATAGTTTATTTATTGTTTCTACTTAATTTTCTCTCTTTTTGATGTACTAGAACTTTCTTTGGGTGTGACCTAGTTTGTTGATGCTTTTATGGCCTTGGGAATTTTATTTCCTAGGCATGGCCTAGTGTGACTTTGGTGGCATGCCCTTTACCACCTTCTTTTTGTGAATAGTCTTGTACATGTTTTATTTATAATAAATTATAATCTTTATTTCATATAAAAACTTCATTAAAAAATGGTGGAAGGAGTGGAAATAGAGATGAAAATATTTAAACTTGTTATAAAATAGATGTTTTAATAAATACATGTGGAAGGGGATGGAAATATTTAATCTTGATAAAAAATAAATGTTATATCAAGTATAGGGTAATAAGAATTCAAAAATATTTAATAACTAGGGCACCATGTGTTAAGTCCCTATGGGAGCTTAGAATAGTTTTGAAATTTATTTTAAGTATTGATTATAAAGTGAACATTTTTATCAAGAAAAATTATTTAAGAATATTTATGACACTGTTGAACTGCTATGATAAATTATTCCATAGTGATAATATTTGTTGTTAAAACTACCCACATATGTACCTATGGAATACAAGTGGACCATGGTTGTCAGTAAATTGTCATTGCCAAAATGTGTGCTTGGTTTGGAGGATAGAATGGATACTCATTTTTGTAATGTCAATTCCATGTTAATGGTATTCAACTTGGCACAACCAAAATGAATGAGTGCTTGGAGGACATAATACACTATAATTTTTACATTGTTAATTTTACCTAACCATGGTTGATAAGAAATGAATTGACATTGTGCACCCAACATAGGTGCAATTTCCATGTTGAGTTTTTAGCTTCTTTTCTAGAAAATGGAAGAATAAATTCTCTATGATTTGGAGTTCAAGAATTATAGATTTTTGTAAATGGTAGTTGAAGAAAATTAAGAGAAGGAATAGTTTTAAAAGTCATACTTGGTATGTTGAGATCGGGTAAACCATAATACATGCATTAACAAAGGAAAATATCTAACACGGCTCATACAAATCAAATTTTATCCAAAGGTTTCGAGGGGTTTTCTTTCCAAAGGTTGCATACCCAAATAAAGTGCAAAGCATATAGAAGAAATTCATAGTTGTTACAAAAAGGAGGGATGCTTTCTTCTTAATTTTATTTTCTTGAGGTTTCAATTTAAATGTGTCCACAATAAAATGATTTATCCACAATTACTTGAGCAGATTAGATTACAACTTATAATAAGGTTTTAGCATACAACTCAAGGCATTATTTTTTTACATATTTCATTTTCTATGACAAGTAAAAAGTATGGATTTATGTAAAATTAATGTCACCAACAACTTGGAGGACTTTCCAAACCTTCCTATAATGTGGACATTTGTAGCACTTGTACTAGTTTCAAATGCTTGTGACCATGTAGTTATACACCTGATACCAATATTTTTTTTGAAATCAACCTCAAGACACCAAACATGATAGGTATGGAAGTCAAAATTATTACTTGCTTTTCAGTGTTCATACTTTGAATAGTATTAAGGATGTAATTATGTATGATTTAAACACTATGAATGGGAACTTGCCCATGCTTGTATGTAATGAGAGGCATGAAAATGATGTGATCATTAAAAATAGTAGGCTACTAATTTTTTCCACACAATCAAACCAATTGAAAAAAAAGTGTTTTTTTTTAAGATTACCCTAATGAAACTAATTCTTAGAATTATGTAATCATACCTTTTCACTAACCCATAAAACTGTCTCCAAAAATATTCCTAAATGTAAAGTAGCAGTGTTCAATTAAAACATTGATTTAATATAAATATCTATATATTTCAAATTAAATATGTTTTTTTTATTCCCACATATGAATATATATAAAAATAATTAAAATTATATGAACTTGAAATCCACTCTAATGTTTCTGATTTCATCAATGCCCACTAAGTCATAATGAAGGCATCATGTGTCACATACTTTAATATCTTAAGGTCAACTTTAAAAAAAAATTGAATTAGTGCTACTAATATCTTCTACCCAAATATCTTATCTAGAAGGACAAAACTTGGATGTTAACAATATCCACATCATTTGAAAAATCATGGAATGGTAAAGGATATAATTATCCAAAATTATTAATGAAATAAACCCTTCATGGATTCTTCTAAATATTAATTTTTTTTAAGTGGCACACTAGCAAATAAAAATAGAACATTATAGCATAAGATCTGAAATGTACTCTTTATTTATCATCAGGGCAAACATATTTCCAATCTGTTTATGTGTATATGCACTCTTTATTTATCATTAGGACAAGCATATTTCCAATCTATTTATGATAAATGTTTATGTAAGGCATTGGGACAAGAATAATTCTTTTCATAATACATAATTTTTTTATCTTAAATGATTTATAATTTCCTAAAGGAATGTTCTCAAATGATTTGAAAATATGAGTGCAAAATCTATAATCTTTATGTATATATACATTTATTTATTTATGTATATATGTACATTTATGTATTTCTTAAGAGCTAAAATGTACACTTCATCATAAAGCAAATTTCAATACTATTCTATGATAAATACTTAAATCAGATTTCAATAAGATTTCAAGTCAAATTTTATAGTCCATGTTGCCTTGCGATCTACTATCATATACATATATGTATGTATGTATGTTTCATTTAGTATAACAAAATCTATTACAACAAAGACTATTTTAGTTCAAAATTATGCAGTTATTTCAACTTACCATCTATAAATTTATTCAAAGACATCAATTGAAACATAGACAAAGTATTTCACCATCACGATATTTCCATTTAAGAGGCAAGGTTGGATGTCAAATTCCAGGCATATTTCCTAGGTATTAGGCTATCGAGGGAGTGAGAAAAACATAACCTAAATTAGCATTTTGGCTAAAGGTATGCAAGTCTATTGTCTTTAAATATGGCCATATTTAAAAAAAGATGTCATAAACTAAACTCAATTTAGATGCAGACATATTTGTAAATGATTGTAGACAAAAATACAAGATAAACTTAATTTAGATGCACCAAAACCTTAGATAAAATAGAGAAATAAAATTTATCCAATTTGACTCAATTTTTTAGGTTTTGTAGTAGAGGAGGAATATCTCCACTTTTGAAAAATCTTTGAAGATGAGAAATGCCAATGTTTGAAATTAAATCTTGAAAATCCATAGATGGTTCATTAAAACTTTTCAGTAAGATGATACTTGTAAATAAATCATTAGAATGGTGTATTGATGTCCATGACAATTTAACATAATATGATAAGGCAAATGTAGACATGATAGACTTGAAATGACCTACGAAGGTGATACCTTGCCCTCAATGTAAAAACTTGGACACCAAATTATACTATTTAAAAAACTATAATGTTAACCAACCTTGCCATTATTATAGGAAATGCCAGAGATACTAGACTTCTATAAGATCTTTGACAAATTTCATTGTTAGGGCTGGTAGACAAAATAAAAATCCCTCTTCCCAACTCCATCAAGGTAACTTCATTCAAGTCTCTAAAAATGTATGTGTTGATAGATAGGATTATATACCCTTATGCCCACCTATGAATTTTCTGATGAATTATTAAAAAATAAGCCAACTTATTATCAATAAAGAATGATGTGGGAGGATGATTATTATAGCATTTCCTAAAACTCAAGCAAAGACACATGAAAACTTAGGATTTTAATTTTTTTTGTATCCAATGCGTAAACCCATTGTCTAGGTGAAGGAAAGATGCTTGCTTATTTCAATGCCTATGAAATAAGATTTATTGAATGGTGTAGTATATTTCTTTATAGTCTTTAACATCTTATCATGGGAACATTCCTTAAGATAATTAATGTGATGTATGCTCTATATAATGGACCTATCCTATTGTTAGTTCTCATGTGTGAATTGAATGATTTTTTAGCCTTGCATCCTGACAAACATTTATTTCCAAGAATTGTTCATGATGTCAACATTATGCCCATTAATAACATGTCCACAATTTCAACCAATCAAAACACTAATAAATGGGGTTTTCATATTTTTTTGTTAACAAATGCATAAATTATCTATTGAAAAATTTTAAATATTTAAATTCACAAAAAATAATGAATTTTGATTGGACCAGAACTTAAGAGTTTAATCATAATTTATATCAAATTGGTTGTTTTATTATACCCTTCAAGACTAATAAGTAGAAAAATCATGGAAACATGCATTATTTCCCAAACACAAATGAGAAAATAAAAGGGTAAGTGAGAGAAAAACTCAAGTTAACTATGGGATACGATGCCTTGGGCACATGAAAAAGAGAAAAAAATTATTGGTATAAATAATTATATGCACCTAAGTGTAAGTTAGTGAATTATAAAAAGAGACATAGACTTTAGAAATCTTGTTAATAGTTCATCCATGTACGTAGTTTTCATTGTTTTGAGTATTTACTTTTCATTTTTTAGATATAACTCCATGAGAGTGAACCTATGAGAAGATTTATAATATATATGTAGTTGATTTTTCATTCATGTACTTGTGTTATAGCTTTCTACATATCTGAGAGATGAAGTGTGCTTGTATGAAGATTGTAGGTGAGAATAGATTGTGTCATGTTTCTCCATTTTACATGGTACTAGATCATTATTCTACAATCATTTATTGAGTAAATTTGAAGGTAAAAATTAGGATTTTTGGTTCATGTATATATTTTTTATCTACTCAAATTTATCATAGTTTTTCTCTCTTATTTTTCCTTCTCAAGCTTAGTTTTTTAACACAAATTTGAGTTTTGGGGTTTATTAAATATTTTTTGGAAGTTTCAGGTGATCAAAATCAGGAAAAAAATAAGTGAGGGTAATGGGTTTTCAAAAAAAATAATGGGGTTTCATATTTGGATGGTTTTTAGGGAGTTTTTGAGTTGTTTTTCAATTTTCAAGGAATAATGCATGGATTTTTGGGATAGGGAGGTAATTTTCAATTCAATAAAAAGTAGGCAAAATTCTAAAATTAAAAACAAACTACATAGTTTTATCACACGGTTGATTTTTGGCAATAATTGGAAGTTTTCTACTATGTAGGGATTCAAAGGGGATCAAGGGCCCTTTAGGAGTTTCATTTTTTTTTTTAAATAGTGTTCAGATTTCCCATGATTTTTCTTGAAATTTATTCTGGTTCAAGAAATAATTTGTAAAAAAACATTATTTTTTACTTGTGGTAGTTTGGTTGCCCTGCCCTACAATTATAAAGACTTCCACAAGGCCCACCACCCTTACCAATAGTGCATTATGCCCTCTCTTCCCCTCCCTACAACCTCCCCATCTATTTCCAACCCCACAAACTTACTCACTCCCCTATAATCTCCCCTATGTTTAAGCTCCTATGCATGCAGTCCATAACCCTAATGCTCTTAATACTCTGCTTTGCCACTGCTTCATTGAGCCTTGCCTACTTTAGACACTCAAATTTAATCATTAAGTTCTTGATAATGTTGAATCTTGATATATTTACCTTACCTAAGGTCTTTTCACCATTTTGTTAACTTGTAATCTCTACGACAACATTCACAACTAATCAAATTAGTTATGAAGTGAAAATGTATATTCACTCATGGTTCTAATTGATCCCCATCTATATATTAAGCATAATAGTGTGAGAGAAATATATATTATAAAAACAAAGTACATTTCTAGTTGTGAAGAAGTATTAATGAAGATAAGTGAGAACAAAGGTATTATGGGTTATGTAAATACTAGATTCATATGAAACCATATCATTGTTTATTCTTTGGATTAATAATGGAAGATGTTGATTTGATTGTGGGTTTTTTTTTACTTATAGAGGTTTTCCCATGTAAAAATATTGTATTATATGGTGTTCATTCATTTTATGTATTTCACTGAATTCATTATTCCTACTACACATTTACATTTCTAGTAAAAATTATTGGATGAAACTACATTTGATCCTACTAACACTAACACAATGGTGTTTTTTTAGCATCAATGTTAGTTGGAGAATCCCTATGTACACCCTCTCCAACATCAGTGTGGGAAAGCTTACTCATATGTAGAACAAGGGTGTCAATAATCACATTAATTGCATGTAAATTTTCAATTTATACTATCTCATTCATTATAGAGGTGATTATCTTAGGTTAATGTGGATTTTGGATACACACTCTGGTTGGTTGATTAGGTGCACATCATGCACCTAGTTTATCATATGCACAACATTTTCCTTGGATCTAAAACTCTAGGTAGTTAAAATAATTATGAATGTCAATGAGGATAAACTCATAATATAGTTTCCTCCAAAATATAAATAAACCTAATGGTTGTTACAAGGTGAGTAATCAAAGACCATCCACAACCATTCACAAAAAATGTCTGTTATCAAATTATGTTGGCACCATTGGATGGTGAAATATTTGCATGATAATAAAGGTGGTGCATTGGTTTAAAGATCAATGGATATTACATAAATTAGGTCTTTATTTTTTTTATCTCACACCATTTACTGACAATTTATTAACATAGTATAACCTACATCTCTTTTTATAAGATTGCCATCTGTCAATTTGACTAATTATCAATTTTAACTTGGCATAGTAGTGATTCTAGTGTATTTTAAAAATAAGTATGGTGGGTTTTGTTCAAAAAAGGGTTCCTCATTATTTTAATGAACTTTTCAATAGGTATTTTATTTTTTATTATATGTACATCCAAATCCTCCTTACTACTTGGGAGGTCTTATAATGTTTTAGGATGGCTAGGAGGGTTAGGAGGGCTATAAGGGTTAGGAGCATTTCATGGATTATTTTATTATTATTTAGTTACCACATTTTATCTTGTATTTTAACATGTTTGATAGGTTTTAACAACCAAAAATAAATGTTTTTAACAAAAAACAATGCAAATCTATAAAAAAAAATTACTAAATTTGGTGTTAATTGGCCGGAAATTAGTTTAGTTACCTCTCCTCTAGTGCAATAATATATATTTTATCACTAAAAATATTTTCAAGATATTTTCAAAGAGTTTGTCAATATAATTGGTAAATAATGGGTAATTTTATCCTTTTAGATAAAATGTTAGCATGGTGTGTAGTTGAATTGTGGGAAAGCAATGACAAATTGTGTGAGTTGAATGAGAGTTTCAAGAGGGTTTTAAACATATTTATAAAAATGCATACACATTATAATGTATATATGTTTTTAACCCTAATAATTCATACACGTTTTATGATTGGTATTTAACAAGCCTAAAAAAATGCAAACACATTATTTTAATCATGCATACGTGTTTATGGTCAATTTATGAAAATTTGAAAAAATTGGCCCATCATCTTCCTACACTTACCCAAAAACATATATCTTTCTACTTAGCTTCTATTTATGTGCATTATCACAAAAACTATACATATATATTTTATTATAGTTTATGGAAGCTAGAAAATTACTTTTTAATGGGAGTGAAAAATTGATTATGTTGAAGCTTCTAGATCATATTAAGGAGTTACTTAGTATAATTCTTTAATTTTTTTTTAGCCTTATTAAATTCCATATTATAATGAACTATATTGATGATAAAATTATTCTTATGTTTGCACTATTGTACCATGAATTTATTCAATGACATGTAGCTAATACTATAATGAACAAAACATTGAACTTGATAGTGGGTATATGGAATTAATACGATCATAAAGAAGTTATGTTATAGTATCATGTGTTGAATATAGACTATTTTGTAAATTGATTATCTCTAATAAGTTTTAAATCCTAATAATTAGACCATAATAGAATATTTGTCTTGCTATTAGTAGACCTACAAGGATGTTACCAATGGTTGGTTACACAAGGTTCTTTCATAAATGGGTTTAAGACCTTGAATATATACATATCCTCATCCATTTCAAGAGTTAAATAATATTTACCTTACTCTACATGGCTACTTCCATAAGTCTAAGGTTTTGGGAAGTTGATTAGTACTATTTAAACATGGTGTATTTTGAGCTTAAAGGCTTAATATAACTACATGTGCTATCTTAGGAATTCAAGATGTTGAAGCTTGATTTAATAGGTATACTAATTGATAGTTGTAACAATTGATTTCATTGTCCTATTATGATACTTTCATCTCCTTTGTAAAAAATATGGATTGAAAACTAAAATCCATAACTATAAAAAAATAACCATTCTTTAGATTGTAGAAAACATTTACTTTTTATGATTGGGTTTTTTTTGAATCTATTATTGCTATCTTATTCTTAGGATATTATATGAGGAATAAGTAAAAATTCCCTTAGAACAATGAATATTTAATTATGAACCATATGTTTTAAATTTATGGGATGTTATATTTAAATTCACTTACAAAAAGATGTATAACTTTGTGTTAGTATCCAAGTTTATTAATGGACTCTAAGACCAATTTGGTTCACTTACCATAGAAACAAATAGTATGCATAGATTTAAATTTTTCCATGATCATAATTATGTTACCATGATACACCTACATTGAATAACATGATAGTTCTCTTGGTTAATGGTTTAAATGTGACCATTATAATTCCTCTATTTAAGAAAATTAAAATTCCTTGTCAATAGAAGCTTTTAGGAAACATAAAAATTATGTCAATATGATATAGTTACCTAAAATATGATGTTGGATCCCTATTGATTCAATATGAGTTACAATGGTCCTTAATCTTAATATTGAAAATGAGTTACTTTACCTTGTCTATTATTAAACTTATTTCAAAGGTAAATATTTATACTTCTTATGGTGATTGATGTTGGAAAAAAATAAGATTCAAATTACCCAGCCTTATGCCAAAGATACTCTTATTTACTAGTTGGAAAACACATATGAAGGCTAATAATTATATCCATATAATGGTTAATTTCAAATTTTACAACCCATCTAATCTTGTATTGAGGTATTGTTGAGTTGTTTTCTTTTTTCATTGAGAAATTAACCCATATTGGTTTGATAAATGGTAATGAGCATGAATATGGAAATATTTTTACCAAGCTAAGTGTTACCTTCATTATCCCACCTTCTTATCTACATGGATTTTGTCCTATGTATCCCTTAATCAATTGATAATATATTTAGTATTATTATATCAAAATAAAAAAAATTGTGTAAATTTTGGAGTGGGTGACATTGTTTGAATTTCATGGTGTATTACACTTTGTTTCAAAGAATGGGTGGGATACCAACAACTCTAGGTAAACTATCTTTTTTGTTTCATTATATTTCTATAGTGAACCTAAAATTATATTTTGTGTGTAGTCTCCTTATGGACAAATTCATAAATATGAAGTCTATGGAATTAAGGAACTTTATTCTAAAGGGTTAATTTATATAAAAGTTTTACATCCTACTTATGCATCCACTTGTGCCTATTGTATGTTGTGGTCAATAACAAACTATGGACACCAACATTTCTCTCCTATATTATCTAGCACTAAGAATTCTTGTCATTTAGGGATTGATAAAATATGTGATGGGCTAATTTTATATATAATTTTATTGGATTATTGTGGCTATGACACTTCAAATTATGTACAATGAGATAATACTTCTCCATATCTTCTATATAATTGATGGCATTAAGAAATGGATTCATTATTATGATTTATGAAAATTTTGGTTATACACATTGATTGACTTAAGGAATTCATGATCAAAATTTTATTTTATACTTGTCATTGGTTGGTTTTACTAAAAATTACATTATAATTAACATGATATGATTTAGATATGGTCATTTATAATATAATTATAAATGCATATGAGCTAAAATGAATGTACTATGATATTGATTTTACTATGACTGACTTGCATGTTTATTTTGCTTCATGATTCTATAAAATCTTATCATGATTATTAATACACGTTAGATATTTGAATGCGTGATTTAACCTAGTGTGGGCTAACCATGATATTTATTGAGGTGTTTTAGATGATCCATGTAAGATTACTGTAGTAGATGACACTTTTTCATCAACATGCATTATTGGTTGCTACTTTGATGACATATGTATAGGTGTTGGGAAGAGGTGTACTACCATGATGCTTTGGAGTAACTTGATGCCATGTGGGTTATGTTAGTTATCCTATGAGATGGGGGAGAGTAAGGGGATTACATGGCCCAATGCTTACTCTCCTTTTGAATTTTAATAAAATTAATATGCATATTTAACTACTACCTCAAGCCATAGCCTTCCTCCATGTAGATGGCATTTCTTATTGGAGAAGCTTGCAACAAATGAACTCATTTATAATCTTGAGTCCTTGTGGGCTGCATGTTGGTTTCCATTCATTTTTATTCTATCAAATACATGTTGATGACCATATTGAATACCATAATCATATTTATAAAAAAAAATTACTAGTACATGGGTGTAGCCATGGTGACAATATATAGTTGGCATTAGTACATGGGCATATCCAATGGTGATTCTTCCATAACTTATTTTATACATTTCTTAGGATAAAATAAATGTTTAGTCAAGTGAAATGTTTTGGTTCTATGAGTTATATTGTGGTTAAACAAATTGGAAGAGGAACTTGGGACCATGGAAGGTTGCATGTTAGTTCCATTTCTAATTTTATTAATTATATTATAGACTCACTAATAGATATTATAAAGGTAATTGAATGCAATTGTATTGAATCATGTGATCATGATAGGGGTCATGGGTTGGTAATACTATATTTAGATACATTATTTTTACTATTAAAATTGAATATTTCATAAACATACTAACATGTACCATGAAATTTAGGTAACTGGAGTTAAATTTGGAAAATGATAAGGGATGTTATTAAAATATTACATGAAAATTTTTATTATTAAATGATTCCTTAGTGAATTCATATATATTTATTTTCATTATAGTAATTATGCATACAACTATATGACCAATAACAAATAGGATCATAGTATCAATATGCAATTTTGTTTAAGGGAATAAGTATAATTGAATATGGTTCATGCTTCTATGATGGGATTCTTGGAAATCCCATAATCCTTCCTTGAGATGATGTGGATCTCTTACTTTTTGTTCATACCTTGTTACTTGTAATTATATTTAACCTTATAATGGTACAATATGATTACTTAAATTCTTACTATCTTCTCAATCTACAAACTATGATTGAAATTAACATACAACTTTTCAAAATATCTTACTTATCCTGTGACACTTGAATTGATTTTTATGTTGTGTGATTGTGTTGAGGTGTTATTATACTATTTTGGGAGGATTTTATATGGTTTTTGATTCTTTGTTGGCATACCATCTTGAGTATAGGTTATAAAACAACTTCTCTTATGAGCTTATATGCTTATGATTTTAATTAAGTTGGGAATCTTGTTTCAAAAAGTGTGACTCTTATGAAAAAATTCTCTCTTAGATATGACCTTAGATGCTTAATTTTAGAACTAACCTCTCCTTACTTGCTTTATAATGAAAATTATTGTTTTGATCTTATAAATATAACCACATTTAGTAAAAAATAAAATAAATATAGTGTAAGTAGTAATCCATGGGAAACATTGCTCAATTTTTTATTTGATTGCATTTTACAAGGTTACTTTTTACCCAGACTTCTTTTTATATCCATAAATATGGCTGAAGAACTAAAAGTGAATTGTTAAGAGAATTTGGCTCCACTATACGAATTAAAATGATGTGATATATGAACATATTATTTTCCTATGAATTATAAGGAACAAATATGTAATTTAGACTTCAAAAATCATGTGATTTATGTTATCATATCAACGAAATTAATTTTATAAGAGGAGGATGTAATTCCCCCCTTATTCTTGTATAGGTCTTCTTAATAAATATTGGACCTAATGCTTGATTTTTATGGTCCCCATACCCATGGTGTTAACTTGGAGTATCCCTAGCTTCCTATTAGGTACACTTTGTGACCCTCGTTAGTTTCATCATTGATCTTCTTCCAGTTCAATATATGAAGGAATTATTACCAAAATACCTTTTAATCTTGTCAAATATTCTATGGAGAGTAATTTTATGGTCTATAAATTAGAAGTGTGTAATAAGTTTCACTAGTAAGTGCTCAATTATATAATAATTGAATATTCAATAAATGCTTCAAGTAACTTAATGATGAGGAAAATATAATTTATTTCCTAATGAAATTAATTTCAACCTCCAATGGTTAAGGCCAAGAATAAGGGAATTTGAGAAAAGCAAAAAAAGTTTTATAAAGTATGTAGGATCCTTAAAGAGCCAAACATCTTGTCACAAGGTTGGAAGGAATAGTAACATATTATGATGAAGGTTTATAACATACTAAATATAAGATATTGAGGGTCAAGCATAAATTAATTTTTATAACACATATTTATAATAAGTTCATATTGGTAGTATAAATGTAAATGAGGTTTATATGTCTATTGAAGTATGATATGTGATTAAAAAATATGTTCTGTGATATTGAATGCATGAATACCTCAATGTGTGTGTGTATGTTCTGCCACCTTGCTATTGTATGTCTCTGTGTGATCCCTTCATTAAGTTTGGAATTATATATGGACAACTTATTATTTTATGCCTTCATACAAAACCCTATATATATAACACTTAGACAAATAAAACCTTAAGGGAACCCTTCCTTTCCCTAATATTTTTTACCTTTCTATGTGAGTCAAATTTAGAAATTTTCAAAAAGACCCATCTTAAATTATATTGTTTAAAAAAAGAGGACCCTTAGTATTGGAACCCATTTTAATGTTAAAATGTGTGTAAATATGAAATTATTACTCTCTATGCACATCTTTGGAAGAGATAACAAATTATAAGTAAGGGGCAAGTCTTCTGTAGAAAAACAAAATAAAAGGACATATAGATACCATTGACAAATGACATTAAAAAACATATAAATAAAGATAATAAATAGGAGGGAATAAAGTGGAGGATAGGGAAAACAAATAATGGAAGGATAAAATAGGACTCATGAATGAATGGAGAATAAGGTGCTAGTAGGAGTTCTCCCTATGCTTAGTGATACAGGTGTATCTATATAGATGATTTGATTTTTCTTGTTTTATTATTGTAGGGGTATAATATTTCATGTTTATTCAATAAAAAACTATTCACAAGTTTTTTTAATCATTTTATATTCATTTAGAGGTATTCCTAGGTTTCCTACTGAAATTAGAAATTCAAAAATTTGAAATTGTTACTAAGAGTTTTGAAGGTTTTGGTATGCTTTTAAGGTATTTATCCTTTAGTAATGGGTTAATAGTGTCTAAATATATTTTTAAAATTATTTTAAACCTTTAAATCAATTTAAACTTGTCTTTATCTCAATCAAGGTATGTGCAACGTAGGTTGATGATTAAACTAGGCATGTTTGGATGAGTCTTAGGGTGGTTGAGAGATATTTGGCTCATGAAACAAGAAGGAAATAATATTAGACATATAGAAACAAATTGATAAATTTAAAACAATTAGAGGGTTATCCAATTAAGTAATAAATATAGGAGGAAAAGGATGAGTGTGGGTGTTTTTTGTTGATGTGTGTGAGAAGTCTGTAAATGTTTATGTATCAATTTTTGAAGATATATGAATAAAGAGAAATTTATTATTATTTTAGATATAATCTCAAAATTATGAAAGTTTAATTGAATGTATTCATATTTTAAACTATATTTATTTTCTTTGGAATCATATTGTTCATATTGCATGTTTGATAAGATAATATAAGTTTGTTACAGTTAAAGAAAAATGTAGGTACAATTAAGGAAGCATTATTTTATTCACTTTTTACAAATTTTCAATGTCTAAAATTGTATTTAAGGGTATATAATGGTGGTTTATACCATAAGTAAAATAAATTTTTTTTAAATAGTTCACCTAATTCAAACTATCCATTTTTCAGTGATCGTGGTCTATGTATAGGCCTTCTTCTTAAGCATGGGGTATACTGAGAGGGGGGGTAAATTAGTATATCATATATCTTATAAACTTTCCCTTAATCAAATTCCACTTTAACATACATTCAAGATATGAAATAAAACTAAAATAATAAACACCACACAAGATAGAGAGAGATACCAGATTTAACGTGGAAACGCAATGTGAGAAAAACCATAGAGAACAATCTCAAGTATATGAATGAGCACCAACTCAAAACATAATATTCACAAGCACCAACTTGCAGGAGCACCAACCCCTTTGCTGAGCACCAACACAACAACTATTCATGATTACCAACTCATAGGAGAACCAACCCCTTTGTTGAGCACCAACACAACAATAATTCATGAGCACCAGCTCACAGGAGCACCAACCCATTTGTTGAGCACCAACACAGCAACAATTCATGAGCACCAACCCATAAGAGCACCAACCCCTTTGTGTATACCACATAACTATCTCTCAATGTTGCTATCTCAACAAATGATAGTTCATTATAATATCTCTTTCCTCTCTCACCTTTGCTCTTCTAAGCTAGATATAACAAATACAAATCATACTCATCTCTCACTACTCTTCTAAGCTAGATATTACTATCTCAAATCACACTCTACCTCACACATTACAAATGGCTTCTCAAGCCTTTATTTATAGCTTTCCAAATGACCTTTAGCTTTCCAAATGACCTTTGGCCTTCCCCCTTTGTGACCCTTCAATCCTCATGGAAAATGGTGCCAAACTTGCATGACCCTTCCTATCCTTGCATTTGAAAAGTCATGTGGTGACCCTTAATACGCAAAAGCATCCTTTCCTCTTTTGTCCTTATCTTGGTGACTTTTTGTATTCCTCAAAGTGTCCCTTCATGAGAAATTGTGCCCTTCCTCTTTTGTCTTCACTTGGTGACTCTTGGAATTCCCCAAGATGACTCTTCATGGGAAAATGCATCCCATTCTTCTTTTGTCTTTACCTCATGACTCTTTGACTTCTCCATGGGCCCTTCTTTTGTCTTTATGCAACTAAAAATATATTCATTAATAGTAAATAAATATTAACACATATTAGCCAAGATATAACTATTACAAACATCATTAAATGTAATGGGGCCTTTATCACCAATAATGCTAGACCTTTGATATCAATGACAATATTTCCAACAGTCTCATCCTTTGTCATTGATGGAAACCTCAATCCTGAAACTACCACATCCTGAATCCTACACATATTGTCATCTATAAAACCTACAGTAACTCCCCCTTAATATAACAACTTATGCCTATTCCCTGTACCTATTTCTACACCTGTACTTTTACCTATTATTCTCCCCCTTTGACATCAATGGCAAAGGGCCTACCTGGAGCTAACACTTAGCTCCCCCTCAATTGATGCTAAACCTCAATGGTAGGAAGTAATAGAAATTACTCCCAACTTCTCTCATAGATATTCAAATATGTCTTTTGGTAGTGACTTTGTGAAAATATCTGCAATCTACTTTGTAGTACTAATATATTCCATCTTAACCTATTGATCTGCAACCTACTCTCTCAAGAAGTGATATCTAATCGGAATATGTTTTGTTCTTTGATGCATTACTGGATTATTTGAAATATTTATAAAACTTGTGTTATCACAAAAAATGGAAATACATTCATCATACTTTACCTTGATATCTTCCAAAGTTTGCTTCATCCAAAGCACTTGAGTACAACACAATACTACTGTAATATATTTTGCTTCAGCTGTAAAAAGTGATATTGAATTCTACTTCTTGCTTAGCCATGATACTAAGCTATCACCAAGGAAGAAATCTCCTCCACTTGTACTCTTTCTGTCATCCAAGTACCTTGCCCAATCTGAATCTATATAAGCAACCAAAGTGAAATCTCTACCTATCAAATACCATAATCCATAATCCAATATCCCCTTGATATATCTGAATATTCTCTTCACCAACTAAACATGACTCTCTTTTTGAGATGACTGATATCTTGTAACCATACCTACTACATGCATGATGTCTAGCCTCGATACTGTCAAATATAAAAGACTACCAATCATAGATCTATACAAAGATTGATCTATAATAGGTGAATCTTCATCCTTACTCACCTTATTTCCTATACACATAGGTGTGCCAACTGTTGCACAATCCTCAAAACCAAATTTCTTCAACATTTCCTTGGCATATTTACTTTGAGATATGAAAATTCCTTTATTTTATTGAAATATTTTCAATCCTAAGAAAAATGATAATTCTCCAAGCATAGACATCTCAAATTATTTTTGCATTCTATCAAAAAATTATTTTGTCATCTTTTCAATATTTCCTCCAAAAATGACATCATCAACATATACCACAACAATCAATTGATGCTCACCTTCTATTTTGATGTAAATATTACTATCAGCAATTCCTCTCTTAAATCATTGATCTTTTAGGTACTTATCAAGTATTGCATACCAAGCTCTACGAGCTTATTTCAATCCATACAATGATTTATTCAATCTACATACATGGTTACTAATATTTGAGAAAATAAATCTCTCAGGCTGCTCAATGTAGACCTCTTCTTCAAGATTTACATTTAGAAAGGTAGATTTGACATTTATATAAAACACTTTGAAAATTTTAAACACTGCATATGCAAGAAACATTCTAATATCCTCTAACCTTGCCACTAGTGAAAAAGTTTCTTGAAAATATATTCCCTCAATCTGAGCATATCCTTTACATACTAATCTTGCTTTATTTTTGGTCACTTCTCCATTTTCATTCAACTTATATATATAAACCCATTTTGTTCCTATCATATTGTGATCTTTTGGTCTAGGCACTAATTCCCAAGTATCATTATTTTATATTTGATTTAATTCTTCATCCATAGCCTTAACCCAATGCTCATCATGTCTAGCTTCTGAAAAAGTTCTAGGTTGAATTTTAGATAACAAAGAGAAATTAAGTTGTTTAGATTCACTTACCATCATTCTTCTAGTGCCAATTCTTTCATTTATGTCCCTGATGATGTCACTTTCATTATGATTTCTCTAAACGTATTTGGATGGAGTTTTGGTGCCCTTTTTCTCCTTCTCATCTTCATCTGATTCTTCAAAGCCTTCCTCTTCAATTATTTTAGGAATGTCTACTGGATCACTGATTCTTTATGTTCCATCTTCTTCTATCCTAGCACTTGCACTTTCAACAATTTTCTTGGTTCTTTTGTTATAACATTTATAAGCTTTACTTTTGCAGGAATAACCAAGAAATTTACTTTCATTTGCTCTAGATTCAAACTTACCAAGTTTTTTATCAGTTCTTTTTATGAAGCATTTGCTACCAAAAACTTTGAAATAATCAATTGTTGCTGGTTTGTCTTTCCATAGCTCATAAGGAGTCTTATCACTATTGACTCTTAGTAATGCTCTATTATGAATATGTATTATTTTACCAACCACCTCTCTCCAATATTTATTTTTGGATTCATTTAGCATTATCCTCGCCATCTCCTGAACTGTTCTATTTTTCCGTTTAACTACTCCATTTTGCTATGGAGTTTTGGCTGCTGAATAAAGTATCTTTATTCCATGATCTTCACAAAACTCAATAAATTGGTCTAACATGAATTCTCCTCCTTGATCTAATCTTAGACACTTAATATTCAAACTAGTTTCATTCTCAACTAATGCTTTGAAATGTCTAAAAGCTTTTGATTTTTTCTTTAAAAACATTACCCAAGTCATACATGAAAAATCATCAATAAGCAAAATGAAATATTTATCACCTTTAGTGCTTTGAGTCTTCATAGGTCCACATAGGTTAGTGTGAACAAGATAAAGCATCTGAGTGGTCTAGTACTCTTTTGTTTTGAATCACCTTCTAGCATGCTTCCCATGCTGACAAGGTCCACAAAGAGTGTCAGATGGCTTTGTAATCTTTGAAAGATTTATGACTGCTTTCTTTTTTCTGAGTTTAACAATATTGTCAAAATTTATGTGCCCCATTCTCCTATGTCATATCCAAATTTCTTCAATCTAACTCAAACAACATCTTTGACCTTTGATGTCTGATAGCATATACAATTTATTTCCTATTCTCTGAGCATCTGCAACCAATACATCTGAATCTTTTCTTCTAATTTCACAACCTTCTACATAAAAAATTAGTGTGTGCCCCTAATCACACATTTGACTTATACTCAAAAGATTATGCTTAAGACCTTATACATATAAAACATTTTCAGTTTTAGTTCTACCATTATCCAAACTTAGTGTACCTTTTCTAGCAATTCCAATAGTAATATTGTCTCCAAATTTCACTATGCCACCATTGATCTTCTTCAAGGTTATGAACTTGATCTTGTCTCTTGTCATGTGCCTCAAACATCCACTATCAATGAACCATGGTTTTTCTTCATTTCTTACATGCAAAGATGTCTAAACCAACATAGAATCTTCAAGTTGTTTCTTCTGCCATGTCTAAACCTTCTTCTTGATGAATAGAGCCTTAAAACTCTTGTCCTTCTTGACTGACTCGAACATGCTTCTACAGTACCAAGCTATGTGTCCAAAGTTTTACACTTGTAACAAATTATGGCCTCTTCATCAAAGCTTGATAGAGGATCAAAAGAGTTGTGGCTTATGCTTGACTCTACATGACTTTCTATTTCCTTATTTTTGAGACTATTAGCTCTTTTTATATATTCTAATTTCTTGTGACCATATCCATTATAATAAAAACAATAACCATAAAAATAGGATCTATTTGTGTATCTCTAACCTGATTGCTTTTTGTAGCTTTGTTCCCTCCGGCCTTCTTTGTTTGAGATGTCCTCTATATTCTTCACTTCTCTCTTTATTTCTTCTTTTGTAAGGGCTTCAACATAGCTCTTTTTCTTTTCAAATCTAATACCTATCTTATTTGATATTTCTTTTTGGATTTCTAATATCTTATTCAACATATTAGTGTTATTCTCAAATTTTGAATCATTAGTTGCTCTATCATTGATTGCTTTATTTATTTTATCAAGATCTGATTTTAAAGAAGCAATTTCAATAACATACCTTTCACATTCTTTTCTTATTATTTTCAACTGTGACATTAGATATTATTCATTATTCTTAGCTTCTTCAAAGTGTGCTTGTAGATCTTCAATTATTTCCTTTGACTCCTTTTCATTTTTCTCGATCTGACGCTTCAATCTTTGATTTTTTTTTCAACAACCTTTAACTCTTCTGAGGCACAAATGAGTTCTCCTTCTAGATTCACTTCAGCTTCTTCCTCTTCTTATTCTTGATCATCTATCCTTTTTCTTGTAGAGGCATCTTCATGTATGGCCATCTTGTGCTTTCTCGATGTACCTTCAAGTTGTATAACTTTTTCAAAAGGAACCTGCTCTGATACCAATTGTTAAGCATGGAATATACTGAGAGGAGGGGGTGAATTAGTATATCATATATCTTATAAACTTTCCCTTAATCAAATTACACTTTAACATACATCAAATATATGCAATAAAACTGAAATAATAAACACCATACAAGATAGAGAGAGACACCAAATTTAACATGGAAACTCAATGTGGGATAAACCATAGAGAACAATCTCAAGTATATGAATGAACACTAACTCAAAACATAATATTCACAAGAACCAACTTGCAGGAGCACCAACTCCTTTGTTGAGCACCAACACAACAATTATTCATGAGCACCAAATCACATGAGCACTAACCCCTTTGCTGAGCACCAACATAGCAACAATTTGTGAGCACCAACCCACAGGAGCACCAAACCCTTTGTGTATATCACACAACTATATCTCAATGTTGCTATCTCAAAAAATTATAGTTCATTACAATATCTCTTTCCTCTCTCACCTTTTCTCTTCTAAGCTAGATATAACAAATATAAATCATACTCATCTCTCACTGCTCTTCTAAGCTAGATATTACTATCTCAAATCAAACTCTATCTCACACATTACAAATGGCTTCTCAAGCCTTTATTTATAGCTTTCCAAAAAACCTTTGGCCTTCCTCCTTTGTGACCCTTCAATCCTCATGGAAAATGGTTCCAAACTTGCATGACCCTTTGTATCCTTGCATCTGAAAAGTCATGTGGTGACCCTTCATAAGCAAAATCATCCTTTCCTCTTTTGTCCTTATATTGGTGACTTTTCATATTCCTCAAAGTGTCCTCATGAGAAATTGCACCCTTCCTCTTTTGTATTCACTTGGTGACTCTTGGAATTCCCCAAGATGACCCTTCATAGGAAAATGTGTCCCATTCTTCTTTTGTCTTTACCCCATGACTCTTTGACTTCTCCATGGGCCCTACTTTTGTCTTTATGCAACCAAAAATATATTCATTAATATTAAATAAATATTAACACACATTATCCAAGATATAAATATTACAAACATCATTAAATAAATGGGGTCTTTATCACCAATAATGCTAGACCTTTGACATCAATGACAATATTTCTAACACTTCTAAGGTTTTCAATAGAAAAATCCTTATAAAATTAAATGAAACCCTATAAAATAAATGATTTTTAAAAAAATGGTGTATTAAGATGTACATTAAGTTTTATAATTTTTTTAAAGGTGATTTGATACCTACAAAATGAGATATCCTAAAATATCACACTTGATGTCCTTAAATAAGGCTTAAATGAGGGCTTAGGAAGACAAAAACTGATATATCTTTTAAAGTACTGATCCAAATATCATGAAACTTTGTAGTAATTTTTTTTAGGATGAATTTTATGTTTTATATTTTATTTAAATGTTTTTATGAATGTGGTGAGGAATTTATTGGCAAAACGTAGACTTGTATTCCTAAAGCAAGGTCTAAAAACCCTATTTACAACACTAAAATAACCATTACAAGAAAATGACTCAAGAAAATGATTTTAAACTTTTTATAAATGTGAATTAAGGTATTTTTAAAATATTAGAAGTTTTTTAAATCCTATTTGACCTATTGAGAGAAATTTATATGAAAAAATAGTCTATAGGTCTAATTCCTAGGCTTAGAAAACCCTGTTTTGTGTTTTATTGCACTTTCAATATTAATTAAAGGTAAAAATAATTTTTTTGAGTTTAATTAATATTATTTAAAATCTTGAGATAAATTTATATGAAAAACACAGTCTACATATGCCTAATTCCTAGGCCTAGCAACCCCTGTTTTGTGTCTTATTTCACTTTCAAGATTAGTTAAAGGTAAAAATATTTTCTTTGAGTTTAACTAACATTAAGTGAATGTGGAGAAGGTTTTAATTGAATATATAATATTTTTTAATATATTTTTAGTTTCAATTATGATTGTAGGCCTAATATCTCAATCAAGTAAGTTGAATGTTTGATTATATTCCTTAGTCTCCTCCATAATTTTTGGTATCAGAGTCCAGAAGATAATATAATATTGGTTGTTAGAGACCTAAATAATATAATATCTCAGTAAATATAGTGATTACAATATATGAAATATAATATTGTAAGGATGTTAGTTAGAGGAAGAGGTAGCGGAGGTTAGAAGAGACAACCAACAATAGAAACATTATTGATAGAGATGATGAATATTAAGGTTCATTTGTGAGAAATGGAGCTTGCTTAGATATGGGGCATTGATATAAAATATTTTAGTGATAGAGAAGAGGAGAGAAAAAAACAATATGTGATAGAGCAATAAATAGCAGAAGAAAAACTCATAAGGGTAGTTATAGTAGTCAACTCAAACCTAAATTGGAGGATACCATGTATGAGAGAAGTTTGAATGTTGAGGAATTAATTGATTAGATAAATTAAATTGATAAGTAATTTGAGTATGAATAAGTAGATGATGATTAAAAATTCAAGTTTATTGTTTCTAGATTAAATGGAAATGCTTTAATTTGGTGGGATGGAGTGCAAGATGACATAAGAAGGAGAGACAAATAAAATATTATTAGTTGGGACATAATGGTGGAAAAAATGAAGTCCATTTATGCCATAGGATTATCAAACACAATTTTTCAAAATAATTCATAACTTGAAGAAAAAAGAAATGAATATGAAAGATTATATAGAAGAATTCTACAAACTGATAATTAGGGTAGTTCACATAGTGGATGATATGGAAAAGGTTGTAAGAAATATCAATAGTTTCAAGTTTAAAATCCAAGATAAGATCAACATTCTATCTCCAAGGTCAGTTGAAAAAGAATATCAATTAGAACTCAAAGCAAAGGAGAAGATAACTAGAAAACAAACTCAACATTTAAGAGGTAGAAATAGTAATTTTAGAGGCAACAATTTCAAAAGTACAGGACAACAAGATGGAAAAAAATAGTCAAAAGTATACAAGGATGAAACAATCAACTCACATGATCAAGTCCAAGTTATAATAATATCATATTCAAGAATCAAAATAAAAGGTTTTTGGGGCAAGTGTTTCAGGTGAAATAATTTTATAGGCCATAGATCTTATGAATGCTCATAGTATCTACAAGAAAACCATAATAATTAGATTGTGTAAGTTGAATAAGAATGGATTTAAAGATCATGTGATGAACTTGAAGTAAGAGAGTCTTTATTGATGAACATGGTACATATCAAACCAAGCAAGGAAATCAAAGAGCCAACACAAAGAAATTTTTTATTTAGAACCACCTGCAAGTCCAAAGATAAGTTATTCAAAATGATAATAGAATGTGGTAGCACAAATAATCTAGTATCCTTAGAAATACTTGATAAGTTATGCTTGAAAATTTTGACTCACCCTACACCTTATAAGGTGTCATGGTTATAAAAATGACATCAGGTCTTAGTCAATGAATAATGTAAGGTAGAGTTTTAGATAGGCAATTATAAAAATGAGGTCTTATGTGATGTCATGTCCATTTATGTATGCCATGTTTTATTAGGCATATCTTGGCAATTTTACAAGAGAAAAACTTATCATGGAAGACACAATACCTATGAATTTAAAAAAAATGGCAATAGATAAGATTTTACACCATTAAGGTATGAAGGTATAAAAACAATATAAAATAGTAAAAAATTGTTATTGATGAGTGGAAATCAGTTCTTACAACAGGGAAAGAAAGAAGAGATGGAGAATATGGAGTAGAAAAAGACTTTAAAAATTATAGATAAGGGGTCATTGGTAATTCATTGTGATAAGGAACAACACATGATTGAAGAGAAAGAGATTATATTGAAGGACAACCAGATAATAAAGTTCTCACGTAATGATCCTAAAATATATTTTTAGAACAAAAAGGGAGAAGAGAATCATAATTAGTATATGAAATAAAAAATAAATGTTTGGTATGAGAGGATGGTGTCTTGCATGAGAGAGAATCTTAAGGAACACAATATGAATGAAGACTTGAAAGTGAAATAATATGGAGGCTAAGAGGATAGTCATTAAGAAAGAAACCAAGAAGAAAATAGTAGGAAAGTAAAGATAGTAAATAAGATGAATTACATGTTTCCATGATGAAAAAATTAGATGTAGAGATGAAGATAAAAAAATGTGATATAACATGAATGCAAGTACAAGTACATGCACATGATGAGGAAGATCACATGATGAGGAAGAGGTAGAACATAAAAATAGAAATGAAGAATGGAATATAATGAAGATAACTAATAATGGACATTTTAGAGTCCATCATGTAAATGAAATTCATGAACAACATAGGAAGAGGTAGAACATAAAAATAAAAATGAAGAATGGAATATAATGAAGATAATTGATAATGGACATTTTAGATTCCATCATGTAAATGAAAATCATGAACAACATGCTAAAATAGGATAAGGATTAAAGATGCCTCAAAAGGTATAATAAAGAAATTGTTGATTAATTTAATGAGTTTATTTCATGTACAGGTGTAGAATTGAGAAAGATAACAAATATGAGAAATAAATGTATATTAGTGGAACATGTCCACATATATGAGTAGTTATTTGAAGAATATATGTAAGTATAATTTCATTTTCATTAAGTAGAACAATATAGAAGACCTTATGAGTAGGAGCTCATGAATATTTTTTTCTCTTTAGGAGTTTGATACAAATGGGCATATATAGATGATTTAATTTTACTTGGTTTGGTATTATATGGGTCTAATATTTCATGCTTGGTCAATAATAAACTATGTCCAGGTTTCATTTGTCATTTTAGAGTCATTTAGAGGTATTTTTAGGTTTCTTGCAAAAATTAGAAATTCAAATTTTTCATATTATTACAAAGAGTTTGGAAGGTTTTGGTATGTTTTAAAGGTACTGATACTTTATGAATGGGTTATTAGGGTATACATATATATTTTAAATTTTTTTAAACATTTAAATCACTAAAAAATTATCTTTAGCTCCATCAAGATATGTGCAACATAGGTTGATGACTAAACTAGGCATGTTTGATTGAGTCTTAGGGTGGTTAAGAGATATTTAGCTCATGAAACAAGAATTAAATAATAGTATAAATCTAAAAAAAATTTGATAATGTTATAAACATAAAATTAGGACCCAATTATTAATGAATATAAGAGGAAAAGGACAAGAGTGGGGGTAGTTGTTATTGGTGTATGTGAGAAGTCTGTAAAATTATGTGTATCAGTTTTTGAATATTTATGAATAAAGAGAATTTTATTAATAATATATATATATATATATATACTCATAGAATTATGAATATGTAAGTTATTTTTTTTTGGATTTTAAACTATATTTATTTTCTTTGGACCATCATTTTTCATGTTGTAGGTCTAATAAGATAGTACAAGTTTGTTATATTCAAGGAAAAGTGGAGGTACAGTCAGGAAACATTATTTTATTCATTTTTCAGAAATTTTCAAGGTCTAAAATTGTATGTAATGGTAGATAATGGTGGGTTATATTAAATTAAATATAAAAATTTGTAAAATTGTTTACCAAACTCAAACTATCCATTTTTGAGTGCTCTTGGCTTATGTATAGGCCTACCAAGGTTTTCAATACAAAATACTTCTAAAATAAAAATGAACCCTCTAAAATTCATGAAACTTTGTAAAAATGTGTATTAATATGTACATGAAGTGTTAGTTTTTTTTTCAAATTTATTTGAGACCTACATAAAGGGATATCCTAAAATATCAAACTTGTTGTCCTTAAACAAGGTTTAATTATATGTTTAAGAAGATAAAAACCATTATATCTCTTGAAACACTGATCCAAATATCATGAAACTTTGTAGTAATGTGTATGATAATTAATTTAATATTTTATATTTGATATAAACATTTTAGGGAATTTTTTAAGGAATATATTGACAAAACGCAGACTTACAATCCTAAAGCAAGGTCTAAAAACCTTATTTGTAGCACTAAAATCACCATCACAAGAAAATGACAACCAAATGATTTGATAATTTTTTATTAAATATGATATTTTAAAGTGTTTAAATTATTTTTAAGCTAATTTTACCTCTTTAGATACATTTATATAAAAAACATAGTCTACAGGCCTACTTCCTAGGCTTAGAATCTCATGTTTTGTGTTTTATTGTACTTTCAAGGTTAGTTAAAGGTACAAATAATTTTTATGAGTTTAATTAATACTAATTTAATTTGGGAAATATTTTAATTTCATATATATTTTTTTTAACATCTTTTTTCTTTCAATAAGGCTTGTAGGCCTAATATCTCAATCAAGTAAGTTGCAAGTTTGATAATCTTCCTTTGTCTCCTCCATCACTCAGGGATGTTATTTCCCCTTCCTTAAGATTGAGTTATGTTAAACATATATCTTGCCTTATTTATTCTCTCCATATTTTTTATCACTATAAATATTATATATGGGATAAATTTACCTACATATGGGTAAGAAATTATATGTATGTGTATGTCTCTTGAATCTAGATCTAACCATATAAAATATTGTTTCTTCACTAAAAATAATTTGAGAAAATGGTTTTATATTTTAATTCCCAGTCTATGATTTTTTAAGGTTTATTAAATATAAACCATAAATTAACAATGAAAATTTTAGCATAACCCATTTCACAGTTAGGGATAAAAGTAAAAAACACCAGTCGTGAATAATAACCCTCTAAAATGTTGTTCTTCACTAAAATCCATATATGAAAATGGTCATATATTTTTTATTCCTTATATATATAGTTTAAATTTTATTTGGTTTTGTTAAGCTTCAAGACAAGAATGAAATGTGCAAATTTTAGCATAACCCAATTCACAGTTAGGGATGAAAGTATTAAAAAAATTGTAAATAATAATCCTATAGAATGTTGTTCTTCATTGAAACCTATTTGATCAAATGGCTATATATTTTTAGTCCTTATTTGGGTCTTTTGTATGTTTTTTAGGTTTGTTAATATACAATACAAAAACAAACTTCAAAGTTTATTAAACCCCAATTAATAATTAACGATAAAATTAAAAAAACAACCATGAATAACATCTGTCTAAATTTTTGTTCTTTACATAAACCTATATGAAAAATAGCCTTATATTTTTATTCCCAAAATTAGTTTTTTATATATTTTTGGGGTTTTTAAAGATTAATGCAAGGAATGAAGTGTACAATTTTTTACATATCCCAAATCATAGTTAGTGATATAATTAAAAAACAAAAACTATGAATAATAACCCTCTAAATTTTTGTTGTTCATTAAAACCCATTTGGGAAAATGGTAGTATATGTGTAATCCCAATCTAGGTATTTTATATTTATTATAAATTTATTAAGCTACAAACTATAAATGAACTATGCAAATTTTAGCATAACTCAATTCATAGTTAGGGATAAAAGTAAAAAATAACAATCGTTAATAATAACTCTCTAAAATGTTTTTCTTGTCTAAAACCCATTTGATAAAATGGCTATAATTTTTTATTCCTAATCTAGGTAATTTATATTTTTGGGGGGTTTATTAAAATTCAATCTAGAAATAAATTGTACAAATTACAATGAAACCCAGTTCATAGTTATGGTGAAAAAAAACCCACCAACTACCTATCTACTAGAAACATGATATAAAATAAATAAGGTATTTTAGATAAAACTACTTTTTATTTTATATGTTGATAAATTCCTAATAACACATCAATATAATTATTTAGATATTTGATCCCTGTTTGGAAATTTAAAATCATAAAACTTATTGGTACTACCATCATTTCACTGGTCCATTATTTTACACTTTATATACTATAATTTTATTCTTTGATTTGCTTATAGGACTACCAAATCAAATTTTAGATTGATTTCCAACTTCTTGCAGAAATTATAGCTTTAAATTTCCTAAAATAATTAGGGAAAGTATTCATAGAACATACATATTAAATAAATTATCTATATTTTATGAAAACTTGTATACAAATAGTTTTAGATTACGATAAAAGCAAGTTTTGAAGGGACCCTAAAACCCTTTAACAGAATCAAGAAAGATAAAGCATTAACAACCACCAAGAAAAGCAGTCCTGAAACCTATTGTAGTGCAGCATCAAAATCAGGTTTTACAGGGAACTAAAACCACAATCATAGACTAATAAAAGTACCCAAGTTTTACAAGGACCTGAAACCTCAAAGAACTTACAACATAGGGTAAAGAATGCAAAAATATATATATCTTTAACATTCTACCTTGGCCAACAATGCAGGTTGTCATTACAAAAATGACACACAAGCATTTACCGGGACATTAAAATTCTACAAAATACCTTTAGTTACTCTGTCCCTTTGATTTGGCAGAGACACCATCAGATCCAGCAATAATGATGGCCGTAGCCATGTTGAGAAAAAGGTTGTGCTCCACCACACCCTCAAACCCTAAAATTGCACTGCTCACAGCCTTGGCATCCTTACACTAGCGGATGCCCCTTGTCAAACACCAGAACTGCATTGTTCAGCCAGTTCCATGCCCCGCTTTTGGGATCCAAGTTCTATGCCCTGATTACGTTCCATAGCTTCAACAACCACCTCAGGAATATCCCACTGTATTTATATAGAACTGAGGCATAGGATGTTTGACAGGTTTTGAGCGAAGGAGATTTCCCCTGAGTCCATTTTCCCAGCCATCATCCCCCGCAGCCACGCCTCCGCAGGGGTGGCCTTCAACAGGAACCCTAAATTGGAAAATATTATTTTATATAAATGTATATATAATTTAACCTAGTAGGGAACACATTGATCTTGGTTTTATATATATATATATATATATATATGGGTATGTCCACATAGACATACTCATTAATGCATACATGTTATTCACATAATTCATGTGTTATATGAATAACTCATACACATTATTCAAATAACACGTATGTATTATTCATATAATGCATATGCATCATGTGAATAACATATATGCATTAATGGGTATGTCCATGGAATTAATGGGTATTATATAATGCATACATATTATATAATGTATACACGTTATGGTAATATGTATCCATTATTATAATGCATACGTTTTCCCTATTGTTATTTTTTTTAAAACCCATAGCTGAGGACCCCCATTTCACATTTTTCCAAGTCTTGAGTGTTATTCTATGATCATGTTTCTCCTCCAAAGATATCAAAACTTGTTATAAGTCCATTGGAAATATCAACATGCCCTAAAATTCATGATGCCACCACATAGATGAGGTAAGTGATCAAAAAATACATGTATTAACTTTGTATTTTACCATCTTTTTTCTTTTTTACATTGTTTAATTGGTAAATTGTTTTTTTAAATAGACCAATCCACTATAAGAGACCATAACGATCCTCTTAACCCTCCACCTTACCCTACTAATCTTGTGGTTAATCCTCCACCTGACCCTCCTAATATTCTAGCTAACCCTCCACCTAACCCTCATAACCTTCATATTCCTCCACCTAACCCTCATAACCCTCCTATAATTCCACAAGATCCCCTAGGAAACCAAGAGGATCTAGATTCACACATTATGGAAAATAAAATTGAAATTTAGTAAGTATCCCACATCCACCAACACCCACCACACCTATCTAGCCAATAACCTAGTGATAATATTGGGTCAAGGTGACTTGATAATAAGTAAAATTGATAGATGGACATCATATTAGGATAGTTGTAGGGATTATTATGCTGAAAAATTATCAGCATGTGATGTCAAAAATAAATAAATATCAAAATTAACCATTTATGCATTATTTATTGACCTAGCCATTAATCCACCATTTTTAGTAACTACTAAACATTTCCCAATTCATAGGTGCCAACACAATTTGATCAAATCTAATTTATGGGATCGATGGTGGATGGTATTTGTAAAAACCCTGTAACAACCACAAGGTCCCATTTCATTTTTTGAGGAAATTCTATTTGTTATAGGTACAATCATTGAGAGGGGGTGAATCAGTGAGCCTAGATATTTCAATTACAATTGCAGTCATTTCAAACTATTAAGGAATTGACATATATCAACTTGATCAAGTAATATTAACAAGAGAGCTCATTCATTCAAATCATACACAAGATCAAATATATAACACATAGTTCTTGTGGAAAACCCTCATGGGGAACAAAACCCACTCTCAAGCCTACACCACATAGACTACTATCTTATAATAAATTACAAATAAGAGGCTGGTTAACTCCTTTAGACTAGAAAACCTTGATCATGTCCCCCTGACCAAAGGTATTTAGTGAAACACCTATTTCAAAAATAGAAACTACCCCTAAGGAAGAACAAGTATTTTATACCTTTATTTAAACACCTCCACCTTAGAAATGATGTCTTCAACCCCTGATGATGGATCTCTATTTATCTAACCCTTACAGAAACTCTCTCTATCTCATACAAGCCTATCACATAGGCATGCCATAAGCTCTCTAATTCTTTACTCAAAATATCCTCATATGCACACTCAAACCTCTTTTCATATCCTCAAATTTCAAGATCACTTTTTTGACATCATAAATATGACCTATATATCATACACATAGTCATCATTCTGCTCTATTCATCAATTCATCAACTGGGCACTCTCCCTCTCCTCAAACATAATCAAACTTTTAAAAGTATTGTTATGACATAAAAAATAAGACTTATATGTCATAAACACCATCATCAACATACCCTTCCCTTCAACCCATTCACTAAGCACACATAGCCTTCACCTTTCCTTCACTCACCATACACACTCTCTAAAAATAACATCTTGAGCATGGTCACTCATTCTGCCTCTTCTAGGTTTATTAGGTCCAATGACCTATGTGATCACCTTCATCACCTTGCTTAGACAAGCATGTATGATCCTCTTTTCTCTTTTCTGGTCCTTACTAACTTGTACCTTTTCTTTCAAAGGTTATTTCCTTCACTTGACACCACATTCACACAAGCCTCTCACACAAGTCATCTACAAGCCTCACACCTCTTAGTCAAGACTATAAAACAACACATTTGGTTTCAATATATATATATAATTCATGAATTATCAAGTTCATAATCTTTTCTTGTCAGCCAAAATACATGCCTTCACCCTTAAGGTATCTCACATGGGTCACACTTAAGCACAATCCACTTTCAAATAGGCTTAAGACACTTTTAGGTCATATAGAGGTCCATTCATATATTTGACACTTATCCAAGAAAATAAAATATATTAAAACTTTAAAACTCATATACCCATGTCACATTATCTATAGGTCCTCCTTAAGTGCCAACAATAATCATAGTACCCTTCTGATTAAGCACATTTTGGTCAAATAACATTTTATGCACATAGTCACCATGAACGAATACAACATTAACTTTTAAAACTTTTCTCATACTTCATATGATTGGTAAAACCTTCATAATGAACATAGATAATCCTAATGGATTCTATAACACTCCCCAATATCCAATTCATTATGAGATATCGAAACAACATCATAACAAGCTCAATTACCCTTCTCGGGTTACTTGCAAAACATAGTTGAATAGAATCAAATTTTAAGATAAATAAATTTTAATTGACTAAAAATTAGACCTTAAAATTCATATTTATAGATTCATCTTGGAGTTATCTACCACTTTTATTTCTACACCATGAGCAAATTTGTCCTAGATCAAAAGATATAGCCAAAATACAAAGCATTGGTATTTCCTTTACAAATTCAAATATTCAGATGTGAATGGTCATAGTTAAAATTAAAACACTAAGCTCACATATCATGTCCTCTCATCTTTAAATAAATCTCACACCATTTATCTTATCTTAGTTTTAACACATAGGCACCAATGCTCAAACATTAAACCTTGAACATGCTGATCTCATCTTGTGCAATCTAAAAACTTTAACTCAATACACTCTGTCGATCTCTTATACATAGATCGATATTTAATAATGATAAAAAAATATCATTTAGACCTCTTTAATTTAATACACACCATCAATATCTATCTATATGATCACCCACTCACCATTGATCCTTGGAAAAAGCTTGATATTTAACTCTGCTCAACATTAAACATCATGCACCAGTCCTCATCTTGTTGCTTCCTGAATTCTTGGAGCAATGCACTCTATCAATGTTGGTAAAAATTTAACTTATTCAAATTTTAATGTGGGATCCTTGCTTATCTATCTAGAAGGCCAACTTTTCACAATCATATCTTTTACCTCACTCACTCACATGTTTTCAAATTTGGACCATATGATTTACTCACATAGGAGAATCCAACCATGTGATGAACTACTCTTAGAACCCTCACACATGTGATATATATCATAATTAAAATTATTTCTCAAAATATTCTATCATAGATCCAACTATGCTTAGAACTTATTTGGGAGGTCAACTTTGAACATGCATATCTTTTGATGTGCTTCGATGCTTGACCTAAAAGTCAGAGCAAATCAACTAGGCACAAAATTAAATAAACCCATATGATCACCTTTTCTTGAAACATCCACATATGTGATATATGATACCATCAAAATTATTATTTGGATCTTCTTACCATATTTATAATTTAGCTATGGGAAAACAATGTCAAACTACTTGGGATCCCAACTTTTTACTTGCATATCTTTTGATGTGCTTAGGTGCATGACCTAAGATTTAATGCATAAGAACTAGGCATAATATTGAACAAACCCATGTGACCATTTCCTCTTGGAATGTATATGTGTGTGAATGTTAACATCATCAACATGCTTAATCAGCTTTATTTGAACATAAAAAACACTATCAAAATGCCTAAGATCCCAACTTTGCACCCACATATCTTTTGACATGCTTTGGCACATGACCTAAAATTTAACAAAAAAAAACTAGAGACTAATGTAATAATAACCATATGAACAACTCACCCTAACTCATCCACACATGGTAATGGTGACACCATCAAACTACCTACTCAAATTTACTACCATTGGACCCAAAATGTCTAGATGAGAACAATGATGAACTAGGTGAATTTTACTTATGCACATAAACACTCAAGCCATTATTGACTTCTGATAGAACCCTTTTCTCATTCTCAAATCACCATACTCATCCCTGAACATATTTAACCAATCCAAAATTGAAGATCAACCAAGCCTCCTTTAAGTACACTTTGACAAGCACATTGCACACTTTGTCATTTTCACTTAAACTATAAAATCACTTTATCTACTCACTAGGACATCTCCATGACATCACCATGACATCATTGACAAATCTCTACTACTATTATGAGTTTATCCTTAATGATATTCTAAATTATTTTTATTATGGTGAGATTCAAGGTTGAGGAAGAGGCTCTGTATAGGATCAATTAGGTGCATATCATACACCTAATCAACTTGCAAGGATCCCTACCAAAAATATACTTCATCCCAAGATCCCTTTTTCAGTGAAGGAGGTCATGGATATTGACACTCTGCATATGCTTAATGCACTTACTGATACACTCATTTAGTATATAAGTAGGATTTCAATGACTAATACTAGAGATGTGCCACCTAGTGTGCCTACTTGACCGTATCCTTAAAGATCATGCGGAGCTATATATGTTATACCTTATAATGATGATGGTTCTAGTAGTTCATAGAGGTTAGATGGTATAGTTTTGACTGAAGAGTTTTTGGCATGTAATTTTGGTGTTCAGTCATCAACCACTACATGGATGCAGGTGTTTTTTATATAAATATCATGTCAAATTTAAGTTATATTTTTAAATTTAAAATATAAAAATTAATTAACATAAAAAATAACTAATATATATGTAATTTTTATGTCTTGGGATGATATGGTGCCTTCATCATTATAGTCCATGTTTTTAGGATCGGATCTTATTCAACCATTATTTACAAATATGGAGGTAGTTGTTGGCCCATCCACTACTATAGTTACATGCATTATCATAACACCTTTTACTTATACAGAGGTAAAATTTTGAGTAAATATTACAATCTTGGTTTAATAAAGGAGAAAAAATTACCTTATATCTTCTATACTTTATAGAAAGCTAAGTGAGACCTTGTTTTTTTAGTTGAATAATAAAATAGTTTTTTTTAATAATTTTACTACATACTTGCTTGGAAAATATAACTTATGTGAATGTAATGTGTATTCAGGGTTGTCCCATGACATCTGATAGTCCCATTCATATGATTAGTATGGAAACATCTCAGGTTTCTTCCTCATTTTAGATGCGTATTCATGAAACTTAACCTACCACTGACCCAATCAAGCATCAAAATCAGATTGAATAGGACCATGAGACTACAATAAGGTGCATGTTAAAATGTTTTTTTATTATATTATAAAAGTATTTTATTAACTTGGTTGCATGTATTTTATGTTAATTTTCTAATAATACTTGTATTTGAAAATGTTTAGCTATAAACAAACAATGAACGTAGGACTTGTAGTTAGACCTTAGAGCAATCCAAGGCATTTGATGTATCTTCATCTACCAACACAACATCATATAGAGGTTCTTATTCAAAGAAGGAAAAGAGAGGGAGGCTATTTGATGATTATCTCACATCTTACATGATACTCTTTTATATACCTATATGGTAGTGTACACATTTTTTGTATGCCTATATGGAAATGTAGACATTTTTTTTATGCTTAAATGGTAATCTATGTATTATTGACATTATACATGTGCCTATGTGTCATTCACCTAACATTCTATTACATTTTTATTTTGTAAGCCTTTATGGATTTTATTATTATATTATAAAACTAATTTATGAGAAATGAGTTTTTTTTTACTTCCATTATCAACAATGAAGTGTAATGTTTGACCATTGAACCACATTTGATAATGTTAGGTCATTTGATAATTTTGGATGATTTAAAGTCATGTGATAGTGGGAACAATATAATTGGTCACATTATATGCAAAATCTTACTAATGAGATTTTTCACTATGAATTTTGTATTATTTTTGAGTTTTAATTTTATTTTATTGGATTACGGAAAAATATATATATATATATATATATCTTCTTAATTTAACCAATTCTCCCTTGAATTCTATTTCCAAAATATATCTTCTTTGGAATGTATTTCTTCAAACTCAAACATTAATTCATTAGTTTAACTTACACCCATATTAATTCAATTATTTTATCTTGTTCTTTGGCTTCAAAATCCAAATACAAGTTTGTTAAGGTTGTGTGAGCACCACAAAATATTTAAATAGACATTCTAAATCAATATGCATTTGAATCAAGCTCAAGTTCCTTCAAGAAGGCAAAACTAGGCCTACACAAACCTAAAAGAGCATAATTGTTATCAAGTTAATATTTTGAGAAACAGATAGAACAAATATTGGTTTCTCACCTTTATAAGAAATATATATCCATTAAATATATCATTCAAAGCGATATTGAGAGGAAAATATAACAATAAACATCACTCTTAAGACCTAAAAGGCCTACACAGTCATGTAATGGACTTTTAGGATTGAGTCAAGTTTTCTTGGTCATTTGGAGACCTAATTGGTGTTTTGAACATTTGTAAAAGCCTCAATAATCTTAATATCACTGTCTTGATTATTTCATACACATTGTGAGGTTTTTTATTCAAGAATAACATGGTTAAAGTTGTAGATTGTCTAAAGTGGTAGACTTCTAAGTAGATCCACTAGAAGATTCAGTAATTGTAGGATCCTTTTTGACATGAAATTATGGTAAGCAAGGGATCCATAGTGAAGGATCAAATTGGTGAATGAGTTAAAATCTAGGAAAACCCAAGGTATTGATATAAATAATAAAAATTCATTAATAATTTAAATACATTGATCTTGGAGGACTAATATAATGAAAATGCAGACCTAAAATGGACAAAAGTCTAAGTTGAATTAAATGGTTTATAACATCAATAAGTAAATTATAAGATAATTAGAGTGGGTAATGGATAATATATTATCAATATGGGGATAAAAGAGTGTAAATTTTTATTGAATGGTGAATCTAAGTAAATATAAAACGGGGTTTGAGTCAAAGTATCTTGGGATAATGCTTGAAAAGTATGAGATTATCATCAAATGACAATCTTCCAAAATCTCCATCACCAATTGATGTAGGTGAATCTTGAACATTGTAATTGAAATAATGTAAATAGTCTTAGGAAGTTTTTTAGGTGATAATAAACCTTTTTGAGGCATTAATAATGTGTTTTGGTCCTTTATGGTCTTTGGAGAATTTCCCACCAAAACTTGTAATTTGAATTTTTAAATGTATTTATGTAGTCATATGAAAATATTGTAATGAATTATAATTTTATTAATTTTATATAAGGTATAACACATATATATGGGTCTCTTAAGTTTTTTTTCATTCATAGTTATCTTATTAGGACATAAAAAGCATTGTAACCACTTGATAAGCTTTATGAAGTCATTTTTCTATGTTGAGACCAAGTGAGTAAGAGAGTGTCTTGAACAAGTTTAGTTCATTAAAAGTTTAGTATTTAATCAAAAAACTTGATAATTATTTATCCCAACAAAAATGAGGTGAAAAATAATGAATCCAATCATAAAATGACTCATTTTCTTCATGATTAGGGTTACACATAGTGATATATAGGTCTGCCTTGTGCAAAAAAAGACTGTATAAACTTTTGAAGTATTTTATACATGTAATAAAGATGTATTTATTGTTATATTATGTGTCTCTCTATATATTTAATCAATTTAAGTGTGATTAAAACATTTATATACAAGTTTCAAGCCTTGTATATGATATTGTACATGCAAACAAGCTTTGGGTTCCTTTGTTGCTTATGATCATTGATGATAGGAATAGACCAAATTTGGGAGAAATTATATCTTAAAATTTTAAATAACATGTATTGGGAATAATAAAATGTCATATTTTTTACATGATGTCTTACTTATTAGATGCATGTTGTGAAACTGTGATCTTTTCACACCTATATTTTCCTAGATGGTCACTCTCTTTATTGACTCCAATCCATTTGAAATATTTGAGGTTGTATCAATATAAATATATAAAATGTATCAAAAATACTTTAATTTTATTTTATCCACCTTTATATATGGACATAATGAGAAAATAATGCTTAGTCCACCTAAATAAATAAGGATGTTGATACTAGAAATTGAGGTAGACTGGTACTACCAGGACATCACTGTAATTTTAATTGAGGGAATTATTATGTCTCCCCTCAAATTATATTACTATGTACCACAAAAATTATTAAAATACGAGATAAATTATCATTTTTTTCAAGGAGTGGGAGGTTATTCTAAAAGAAGGAAACAAAAGCCATACCTAATATACCTTTCAGGATAGGTAGAAACAATTATAAGAATTGACCTTCAAATTAGGCCCTATATACACACGACATAATTTAAGCTTTATGATCATAACTTAAGCTTTAACATTGATAGCTATTATTTCTCTAAATTATTGACAACTGAGCATTCTTTGGTGTATGAAGTGACACATCCAATACTTTTATAAAAGGATGAGTGCATGGATGTATGATTGAGTAATGAAGATAATTGATGTGACAATGAGTCATGAAAAGGAGTAATTAGCAATATATTTCTAGTTCATACTCCATTTGAGATCTTTTTACGATCTATAATTTAGTTAGAAATAGGGTGGAAAACAATCAATTGTATAAATTTATGTGTTATAAAATAATAATCTGAATCAAGAAATTATATATAATAATAACACAATATTACTTTGAAATTGAATCTTTATTGAAGGTAGTAATTCATAAGATGGTATCAATATTTGAGAAGAGATGCGATGCTACAAGAATCTTTTCTATATTTTTTACATTCGAATGATAATTTATTTATAAAATTTTTAGAAAGAACTGAAGAGCCTAAAAATAGAATATGAAGTGATTTGAATTGGATTTTGAAAATTCATTCACCAAGAGTTCCTACAATAAGTTGAGAATTTTTTTCATGACTCAAACTCATAAAAATAAAAACATATATTTTGTCTAAATTTTATGTTTTTTTAAACATTTTTGTATTTTACATTTTTCAGGGACCCTTTCAAGTGGAATTTTTTGGCCTTGAAAGTTTTGTAGGATGACCTTAATTTTTTTTCAAAGTAATTCCTCTAGGGTCAATTGAGTTAGTTTATTTCAAGAGCTTTCCAACACATATTGTTTAGATTTTGAGCAATGGTTAAGATTAAAAAATCCTAAAAGATGACATATTAATATTACAATATTTTTAGATCTTTGTAAGTTGTCTAATTGATGAAAAGGAAAGAGGTGGTGATTAATTGACACTATCAAGCTAGTTTTCATTTTCATTTGGTTGGAGTTTTTTTGGGTATAATCCTCATATATTATGTGTGATTATATTTTATCTATCATTATTAATGTTTATTTATAGTAATGAATGTATTTTATATTAATCATATACATTCTAAATCACTACCATTTGAAGTTGATTCTAGTAGTACTAGGAAGCATTGTTTAATATTTACATTTTACTTTCCAATAAGTGAATTTGTTATAGTGGAAAATATAAATCATGTGGTATCATGCTAGTGGGTATCTATTGTCTCATAAAGGATTTTTTAACACATTGGGTTTGTGTGTAATAGCTAGGGAATTTTTTGTGTTGAATTTTGTAATTAAGTGAATTATAAGGATTTCCAGACTTGGGAGTGGCTATTGGGAGAATTTTAGACCATATAAAAGTTCACAAAAAAAACCCATACACATTATTATTTCCTACTTGAATAGAAAAATGAATTTATCATTTTAATGAGATTTTTTTATCACTAACAAATTAATGGTCTAGGATTTTAAAACATGTTTGGATCACCACATATTCTATGGGACCCTTGATCACACTGGTTAAAACATTTAGATGTAAATTTTGAAATGTAATTAAATTTATCAATTATACCTAACCCAAATGTACATGGTATTAAACACTATTTTTCATCCTTATGATTTTATACTTAAAAAAATTTGACAACTTAATGAGTGTAAAAGGATCTAATAAATAGATGATTCAAAATAAAAAAATCAAGCACTTATGGATGTGAATGAGGAAATATATTGATCTAATGCAAATCTCTTCCATTTTTGTAGTTTACAACCTACAGGTAAATATATTAATAAATTTTAAACATTTTTTTATTAAGTTTAAAATTTAATAGATTTATGCACTTTTATTCGATTAACAGGTTTATATTCAAAAATTTTAAGTCACGATGCCTTTCCATCCCTAATTATTTCCTAAGTTGTGACTGTTTCAAAAAATTACAATGCTTTCCTAAGTATATGATTTTTTTCTAAGATTGTGATGCTTTTGTAAGTTATGTGTTACTTTATTTATGTGTGATGTTTTTTTATGCATGTGATGATGTTTGGGCATGTGATGTGTTTTTAGGCTAGAAATTTATTTTTAGGACCTCAATGCATTTTTTGGCATGCAATGATTTTACATGAATGTAATGTTTTTATAATAATTCAATGCCTCTCTCATAATTCAATTCTAGTAGTAACAAAAAAACATTCCTTACAAGAAAATAGAAGGTAACTGGGAAATTTTTAAAAACCAAACAAATGTAAAACCTTATATGACCTGAATTATTATATCTTATTTTTAGAAACCATTTATGTCAACTCATCCATCTCCACCACTATAAATAACAATAAAAATTAAACTCATACTCAATTAAATGATATTTTAATGATTGACACTATCAATATTGATGAAAATGAAATGCATCCATTTGAAAAGGTCCAATTTGATGAGCTTGAATATTCATCATTGGAAGGATTAGATTATAACTCTACTTTTGGGACATCAACATTTACTTGATTAAATGTTGGAAGTAGAAATTATATTTTTCAAGGAAATTACACCATCAAAAAGAATCCAGGGACACTAATTTCTTCTAGGAAGAAAAAGCAAAGAAATTGGGACTTGGGAAGGAGTTTCAACTTATTATAAGAACATGCATCTGAAAGCAATGGTTTGGATTAGATGAAATGTCTAGCTGTATATAATACTTATTGGGTCTATATCCATGTTTATACTATCATAATTATGAGATTAAATTATTCTAATGTAATAAACTATTGTATACTAATTATTGATTAGTATTATAATTTTATATGTGAAGACACTCATTGCATAATCACCAACATTGTGATACTTTTGAAATATAAAATAAATTGGATGAAATATACATGAAATAATCATGAAATTAAATATTTTTGGTCTTTTATATAATTTTCAAAACATGTAATGATTTTCCAAACATGAAATGTTTTTTCAAGCATGTAAAGATTGTGCAAACCTATGATGATTGTGAAAATAGGCAATGATTATAAAATATTATGATTCTTTTCCAATAATTTGATGACTATACAACCATATAATTGAAAGTGGTTTACAAGGAACTTTGATACATAATTCTAAATGATCTATTTGATTATGTTGATGCAAAATTTTGATGGTGTTAGATTAATATATCAATTTATTTTTTATTCACAAATTTTCATTGTTATTCAATTAATATTATACCATTATTCATTAATAAATATACAAGAACTATAATTAGTAAATAAGGGTTTAAAAGTTCCTTACCCTTTTATATCAAAGAAAAAAATTATACACTGATTATATTATTATATAAAAAAATTATACAAACTAGATAATAACACACACACACACACACACACACACCTATATATATATATATATATATATATATATATATATATATATATATATATATATATATATATATATATCTAGTTATATATATATATATATCTAGTTTGTATAAATTTTTTCTTTGATATAAAATGGTAAGAAACTTTTAAACCCTTATTTACCAATATATATATATATATATATATATATATATATATATATATATATATATATATAAACTAGACACTAACATCTATAAATTATATTAAACAAGAACTCCATAATCATTCCAAAGTTAAAAAAACCTTCAAAATTTTACAAATACACCAAATTGAGGAACTATCATAAATCCATTACATGGCATACCCAAGAATCCATTACAATTATTTCATGACTAAAATTCCCCATGTACAAATAGTCTAGCTTAGTTACCATTAATATATATTTAAATGCATTGGTAGCTTATTGACTCTTGGTACTCCAAAAAGGTTAATAGGAATTAGGGCAAAGTTGAGAAAGGTCATAGCCAAGTTTGGAAATTTTTCTCCCCACAAGTTTTAGCCTTCAACAAGATAACTCTAAATTTTATCCACAAAATAAACCAAAAATAATAACCTTTATTGTAATTATATAAAAGTATCCATGGAAACCAAAAACTAAGCTACATGTCAGATATATGTAGAATGATAGGAATCATGGAATTAGTCACATCTAAATCCTTAGCCAACCCACCTCTAAACTTAGGTTGAATAAACATAGTATAAAATATCTTAACTACTATTTTATCTTGAATGAATCCCATAAGGTTGATCACAAAGTGTGATCAAAATTCTAAATTAACTCTCCTTCCAATGTCCACTTCACCATATTCAATGATGATAATATATTTTACTACCCTCAAAACATCCCTGAATAAGTGAAGAATATATTTTTGATATAAATGTTAGAGATATGAGACTAAAATCTGGTCTCTCTTTCTTCACTATAGATTAAAAAATGGGGAGACACTGCAATCAACACACTAGCCATAACTCAATTATACAAAACAATAAAGAACATATACAAGAAATAATCAACGATGCTAAGAAAAATTAGGAAGTCAATTTATAACATCCCCAACACCTAAATTAAGAATATATGGGAATCATGGTGACATGACATAATTTTTAATTATATCATTTCCAATGCAACCAAATATGTTGAATTGAATACATCGTTACCTTCGTAGTCAAATCACATAAGGATAGTAGTGGTAGGGTCCTAGTTCTCATGAATTTTAATCCCTTAATAAATTAAAATTGGAATTTTAAAAAGTTCTTAACCTCAAAATATTTCTCATGATTTTCAATTAATTCAAAAGCAAGATACTCATGTTAAGTATAGTTTAGTTAGGTGTGTTTAGTCTTTGTGAACCTTGTTTAACTTTTGTGAAGATGTAAAAATAAATATGACATGACATAATTATGATTATATCATTAAAAATGCAATCAAATCACACAAGGATATTCATGTTGGATGTTATTTTCATGATCTCATCCCTCAACATTTACATTGATCACACATAATATGATTCTTCCAACATATTTGACCCTAAAAATGTTGTTCTTTAATACCTTAACAATACATCAATTTTACATTTAAATAAGCAAATATATTTTAAATATTAATAATTATATTAAATTCCATTTCATTTACTACAAAACCCATTTATTTTAAATTCTAAATTCACCATATTTTTCATAAACTATAAATACTACTGTAGATTCATCTTTTCATTTATATAAAATTATACAAATTTTAAGACTCTTTTTGTAAACAAAAAATCCATTCATGTAGGATTCACCACATCAGGAAATCTAGGTCTAACAAGATTCGTCACCCAATCAATAACAATTTTTAGGTGGGTTCATTTAAAAAATTCATTGAAATACCAAGGTTATATATAATTTTCTTGATAAAAGTGTAGAAGGGTTGTAAAGCCTACTATCAAAATAACAATTTGATTAAATAAAAATAAATTATGACATGATAATAAATTTTAAAATTCATTGATGAGGAGTCATTCTATGTAACTTTAAAAAATATTATTTTCCACTCTTCTTCCATGGTTTCTTAAAAAAAAAGTGAATGAAAATAGTTACTCCTAGAGACTCTTAAATAAAAAATTACATTAGCAATTTTTGCTTGGAAATGCCACATTAACAAATTTACAAGGGTGTTTTGTTTAATGAATTTTGGTGTAGTAGTGATGTCACTAAAATGTATGTTACATCAATATTTTTAATTTTTTTTAACACTAAAAGCACAAAAATAACATTAATCAACATTACAATGCCATGCTTGATATCACAACAAAAATATGACAAACATCACTAGTTACACAGCTTTATGGGTTTAAAAAAAGAGATTAGTAGTATTGTCAACTTATAGGGGTATTTCAAATTATACTAGAAACAAATACCCATTATTAAAGACTCTTATTATATTCTACACATGATGATGGCATGGTTTGATTTTAAAAATTATATTGTTTCATTCTATACATGGTTGCATGTGGCTTAATTCATTAATACCATTAATATTGTAATCTAAAGTAGTTATATGCATGGAATATTTGGATTCTATAAAAATTTAGAAAAAAAATATTCATCATTTTCCATTTAAATAGATTTTTCAGCTATTTTCTCAAGTTTTTTTTTCAATTTTCATATATATGATTTAACTATTGCCCCTAGGTATTTGTTGAATTTTAACAAAATGTAATGTTCCACATCCATAACAACCATTTTTTATTTATAAAAATGACCATACAAAATTATTGATTAGATAATTTTAAACACTACAGGACCATGTTATCATATTTCTAATGATTTTGTACACCTTTCTTAAGCTTTTCAAGGCATTTAGAAGCTTCGCAAGCCTTTTTGCATGATGTCAAAAAAATATTTTTTTGTGAATATTTACACTCCTTGTGCATTTTATCCTTTGTTTCATATATCTCATTTTTATTTAAAGTGTTCTTTTTGTCATGAATCCCCCTTCACCATAAAGCTCCTCCTTGTTATGAAACTCCATTTTTACGTACCTCCACTACATCTTTGTGTACCTCACCTTTATTGTGCACCTTGACCCATAATTTTCATAATTTACCTTATTTACACACCTCTACTTCCTCTTTGTGCACCTTCCATTCATTTTAAACCTAAAATTCCTCTTTATGCACCTCTCCCTCTTTGTGCAACTCTTATAATCACATTCCTAGCAAATGATACTGTAAATCAAACAATGATATTATTAGGCATCACATGTTCAACATGAAGGAGAATTAGCTAATTTAGGGTCGATGTTAGATAGTGGATCAACACTTCATCTTTGAATATTGACAAAAATTATGGAATATGAAATGGTTGAGCATAGAAATGATTCTCTTAACCATCCACATGATCTAAACTATTGTAATATATTCATGCTTTCATCATAATAACATATTAAGGAATATATGAATACAATTATATAGTTATCTAATATCCTATGCCATTACAATTCTTCTTAGGGTATGGTATATCAGATATACACAAATTGTACTATATAGTTAAACTTATTTTTGTTCAATTGGATAAAAAATAAGTTTGATCAAATATATTCCCAAATGTGGTTATTTCTCATCTCTTTTGTTAGATTAAATTTCATTTGATATAATTTTAAACTTTGATTGAGAAAACCTATATAGCTTAGTTGTAAGTTATCCTTTGTGCACCTCTATAGATCTACCTACATCATTGATATCAAACATTACTTCCATATGTATTTTACCAATGCAAGTCAACTCATTCACAATAGTAAAAGGTATCCAACCTAGTTTTGTATAATTATATCTTAATAAGTGAAGACATAAATATCAAATGGATAATGAAACAAATAAATATTTAATAACATACATCTAATATCTCACTCAAATAGATTTGGATGAATAGAGGGAATAACTATTCTCTTAGTTACACTATATAATTATACACTTAGGTCCAACCACCGCTATGGTTCCTGCTAATCCTTATTTCAACACTAGTATTTTTAAGGCACAAGTCAACTTTTATTTTCAAGTGTTCTAAATAAAGTCATCATTGAGGCATTTTTTGAGTGGATAAAACAACATGACACATGTTGCATTTTCAACAAGTTATATGATGATGAAAATATACAATATTAATGAAAAGATAACTTTTGAAATGTCTAACTCAATGCTTAATTACTGGAAATATTATAGTTTATAAAAGGAGAGTGAATACAAACCCATTGATACATGGTATAAATTTTATAAAATGGTACATGCATAATTATATCCATATAAGCATTATCATAATGTTTATAATAAGTTATAGTGGTTAAGGTAAAAGGACTAATCCATGATTGATTACATAGAGTTTTATGAACTCTATAAATGTTTGAAACTCCTTGAAAATGATTTACATCAAGTATTGAAGTACATTGGTAGGATCCTCACCTACCTAAATGTTTCATGGAGTTTTTTCCATGTGAAAACATAGGAGAGGCATGCAAATAATTTGTCAAGATTGAAGAATAAACGAAAAAAAAGATGAAAGGCACAACTCCTTCTAGTCCTCCTTTTAGTTAATTTATCATTATGTAATTAAGATAATAGTTAAAAAAAAATTTTTTTTTTTAGATTTCCATGGGGTTGAGTGTTTATATTCTAGGATTTTGGTACCACCATGTTATTTTTTACTAAATCTAACATTTTAAATACTGTACATGTATCCATATTTAGGGATAAGTGAAGAATGAATCTAATTTGATGAAAAGATAACTTTATAAACCATTTTAAATAGTATTATCAATCTCTACTTTCCAATAGTCATTTCATCATATGGTATTCAATAAACACAAGATAAAAGGGTGAAAGAAAACATGATTAGCTTCCAAAATAACTTAAACTTGGGCATTCATTTGCCAATCTGAAAAGAAATACCTAAGTTTGAGTTCTTTTGGAAGCTAAACACACTTTATTTCACTTCATTAACTTGTGTTTATTGAATACTTTATGATGAGTTGACTACTAAAAAGTAGATATTGATAATACTATTTAAGTTGGTTTATAAAGTTGTCATTTCTTTAGAGTAGATTCATTTTTCACTTCTTCTTGAAGATGGATACATGTACAATATCTAAAACATCATATTCAATAAAAATAGCATGTTGGTACTAAAAGCCTACAATCTAAGATAAAAAATATATACCATCAAAAATATGTGTATTAACCACTATAATTTGGTTATTTGAGGTACACAATCAGTTGTTGTTACCCTCTTATACAACATAATCACAAGCCAATATTAAGAAAAAATAAAATATCAACATAAAATATCAAACACATCTAATAAATTATAAAAGAATACATCAACATCAACATATATGTACACATAAAAGTATTTATATTACACTGGTTAAGGATATTAATACACCATATCTCACATGACTTCTCTCTCTTTTTCTTAGTGGGCCTAATATATAGGTGTAAACTTATTATTGCATACAATAGTTAGACATACCTCACATGTTGCCTAATCTAGATATTATACTACATTTCTAAGCCCAATCCAATACATATAATAATTTGGCATAAAAGTATAGGTGCACAACCCATATTATAAAAAGGTGTATGTTCTTTTTAAAATGTCACAAAAAGGTGCCATCATTTATATAAAATATAGTAAATGATATAGTTATCATATGGTGCCAACATTATCCCACCCTGATTATGGGCTTCATCCTTAAAAATCCCTATGATGCCTCTAAAAATACCAAGGAAAACTTTGACACCACAAATCATAATTTGATCATTCAAAAAACATCCACTCAATAAAAACATAACTATGTTGTTTACTAAACAAAAATACACATTTGCCACATCCCAATTAATGACTCAAAGAAAAGTTATTGAGGCCTCCTAGTTAGACTCAATTGTGTGTGGAAATATAATTAAATCTCTATCTATGTAACCTCACATTCATTTATGTTAATATCCATAAGTTGAGCTTCATAAATATATAAATTATCCTCCACATAATTATTTCACCTCTTCAACTAAACCCATCATCCATAATCTTATTTAAAGGTTGTCTATCTAATATCCTTAACCAGTATAATTCCCTCAAACTGCTAGAGGTATACACATTTAGATTAGCAACATCCATCAATTTTTATATAACTTATTACATAAGGTTTATAGGGTCTAATTGAACAAAATATTTTTATAACATTAATTTTTATTACACATTGGGTTATTGTGACTCAACATCAGGCTATGAGGGGTCTGCCAATTTGAATAAGGAACTCATCATCTAATAGCTTAGCAACATCCATCAATTTTTATATAATTTATTACACAGGTTTGATAGGGTCCAATTGAAAAAAATATTTTTATAATGATTTTTATTGCATATTAGGTTGTAGTGACTCAAAATCAGGGTACGAAAGGTCTGCCAATTTGAAAAAGGAATTCATCATCTAATACGAGTAATACAATTTATCTATTGAGCATAACTAGGAGGAGCATTCAACATGGATTTTCACTTTGGAAGTTGACCCTTGGTTGGTCCCCATATACTCTATTAACACTCCTACCAAAAATTTGACCTTAACAGTTATTTCCTTAACCACTATAATTTTCATTAACCACTATTTTTTGCCTTAACTAGCCATCGACATAGTCATGAGGAATGTTAATAATTAATAAAAATAAAATTTTAGTTTTCATTATTTTCAAAAATCACATCACTTCATGATCTCTCCCTATGGAACCTCCTCTAACCCACTTCCCCTTCATGAGCTCAGTTACCCTCATGAATTTGTCACCACTACTAGATAAAGGGTTGAGGACCTTTCTATTATTTGTTCAAATCCCACCATTGAGATCATATACACACCATTGAGACTCTACATATCCTCTAGAGAATATGGTGGTTTCAACAAAGGATGAGCAATTATAAATGGTAAGAAGTAGCTCCCACCAGATAAGTTAATGCACCTTCTATTTATAGGGTTTTCAGGTTGTGCCCCTTTGAGATGTGTGATATTGATAGGTAGGGAATGCCATTTTAATTTACATAATACATTTGGATTTGTTTTATGTTGACTATATTATTGAGGGATTTACAAAATTAATTATAAATCAAGGCATAATCATTCATTCAATGCATAATCATTGTCTACATTATTAAATACCCAACCCTTGAGCATTATATCAGCTTAGGAGCGTTTTGTATTCATTCACTTTTGAGATATATGATATTGATGACAAGGGCATATCGATTTAGTTTACATAATACATTTGGGTTTGTTTTATGTTGATTGTATTATTGAGGACTTTAAGGAATTAATGATTAGTCAAGGTGTAATCATTTATTCAATACATTATCATTATCTACATTGTTGAATACCCAACCCTTGAGCATAATATTAGTTTGGGATGGTTGTATGTTGACTATATTATTCACTACTTGAAGGAATTAATTATACTTAGGGTATATCACTCATTCAACACATAATCATTGTATTCATTGTTGAATATCCATCCTTTGAGCATAATATCAATTTGGGTTCATTTTATGTTGACTATATTATTCACTGCTTAAAGGAATTAGTGATTACTTAGGGAATAATCATTCATTCAAAGCATAATCATTATCTACATTATTGAATATCCAACCCTTAAGCATAATATAAATTTGAGTTTATTTTATGTTGAATGTATTATTGCTTGCTTGAATGAATTAATGATTACTTAGGGCATAATCATTCATTTAAATCATATGCATTGTCTACATTATTGAATACCTAATCCTTGAGCATAATATCGATTTGATTTTGTTTTATGTTGACTATATTTTTTCTTAATTGAAGGAATTAATGATCAATTAGTGAATAATCATTCATTCAATGCATAGTCATTATCTAAATTGAAGGAATCAATGGTTATTAAGGTGTAATCATTCATTCAATTCATAGATTTTTGACTAGTTTATGTAATTATGATATGCTACATATAACTCAATGAGAGCATATGAATTAATTTCATAATAATTTTTGGATATGATACATCAAAAGTAATGTGAAATCTCTACCTTTATATTCTAGATAAAAACTATTCACACAAAATTCTAAATTTTCCCCCAAAACGTTAATTGCTTCAAGCAGTCAACAATATAGTCAATAGGTGCTTTCGATGTGGATCACCCTGTTAGTCATTAAACCTTGAATGTTCACATCTATTTTTCCATTAATTTTCCCATAGTATGTTGGGATTAACGACACTCATTTTACTTAGTTATTTTTGTTTGCATTAACCACATATTTTTTATTTAACCATGATTTTTAAGGCATTGTTGGGCCCCACTGATGTAGTCACAATGAATGTTAATAATCAAGGAAAAATGAACTCTAGTTTTAATTATTTTTAATCAACGCACCCATTTGTAAGATTATTTTACCTCACCCTCTTCATCTCCATGACTATATAGCAATCAATGGGTTTTCATAAGCCTTATATTATTGACTTGTTATAATTATGAATATAGATGAACACAATAAGTGTTTTTCAAGCCCACAAGAAACACTTATATTGGGTAATAAGTTAAAAGAAACATAGAATTTAGATAAACATAGTAATATTTTATCCACCACTTATGTTCATTTTATCCATTAACAACATGTAATTAAATATTATAAAGATCCTAAAATCATTTCCAAATAGGCATACCATAAAGGGTTCAAACATTCAATAATATAGTCAATGGTTTTCCATGAGCTTTCTATTATTAACTTGATTGAGTTATCAATAAAAATAAACACAATAATTGTTTTTAAAGCCCATAAGAAACAATTATGCATGCTCATCCTTCACATTAACACAATTATCACTGAAGAACAAAGGAGTATTATGTTGATTGTATTGTTGACTACTTGAATGAATTAAATATTAGTTAGGGCATTGTTTATTCTATGTTTACTATATTATTAATTGGTTGAAGGAATTAATGATTAATCAGGGCATAATAAATCATTTAGAAAATGATTTATTGAATAGTTAGGTAATTAGGAGATGCTAAATATAATTCATTGAAAACATAATTCATTCAATGCCAATTACTACTTGAAACAAAACTCCTCCTAGAATGGGGCACTAGTACATAGGGAATTATAATAGGGCATGATACTAGTTAATCAAGTATAAAATTAATATGGAACTAGTACATATGACATTATACTCATTCATTAAAGTATAAAATCAATGGAGTGTTTCAATAAAAGTTACATTGAATTATAACCAACAAGCTTCATTACATGATTAATGAGTAGAGTAGGGGTCAAAATGTCAAACATTCAAATTAAAATGTAACAAAAAGTATACGTATGTACACTAATACCTATATAAATGGATCAAGTAATGGTATACATAGATCAAGTATACAAATTCAAGAGGAAGGTAATGGTATATTCAAACTAGAATAAAAAAAATTATACATGGTAAGGGAAAACTTACAGCCTTTACATTCTTTGTAATGGTATACATAGATCAAGTATTGACATTCTTTCCAAAAAAGAGTCTGTATATATATTCATTACTTGTATAATACCCTTTATTACAATATGTATAATTTCTTGAATCTTCACCATCATTTTGTTTGTATAATACCCTTTACATTCTGTATAACATTATCAAATATACTATATATAAAATAATTTGAACTCTATACATTTGTATTATAGATTTATACTATAAATAAATTTGAATGTTTGGAATTTTGACCCCTACTCTATTCACACTTTTTTTTATCTTGATACATAAAGGAAAGAAACCAATGAACTAGAACCATCATTCTTTATAATGGTCTATTGTTGTTCATTATCAATACTAAATATTATCTTGAACATTTGGGATACCATTCACATAAACATTAAAAAAATCATTGCTACTACATAAAGGAAAGGAACCAATGAACCATCAGTCTGTATAATGGTCTAATATTGGTAATTATCAATATTAAATATTTTAAATTATGAAAGGGATGTAAGTAGCTAGTGCATTCAAATTTCATGATTGGGCTAATGTATGTTACACAAAACAACAAATGGTTCATTGGTTCCTTTAGTTTATATACCATGATAGACAATAATAAACCATTATACATAATGTAAAGGGTATTATACAAACAATATGTATGGCATTGTATAGACTGTAATTGGATGGACAAAAGTTGACCATTATATATAATCTAAAGGGTATTATACATACAAGTAAGATGTAGGGAATTATAAATACTATAATAATAGGGACAATAATAGATCATTATATAGACTAATGGCTCATATAAGACATCTATACTCAAGACATACATGTTATCCATAATCCTATATAAAAAGGGAATACATTTAGATAAACATTATTCATAAAACTCCAACTTTTCCCCACATATTATTAAGTGCTTCAAATAGTCAATAATATAATAAATGGATTTCAATGATCCTTATATTATGAACTTGATTGAGTTATCAACAAAAATGAACACAATAGGTGTTTTTCAATACCACAAGAAACACTTATATTGAGTAGTAAGTTAAGAGAAACATAGTATTATGTTATCCAACACTTATCCCACTCCTATGTCACTCTTTCCATTAGAAATAAGAAATTAAATATTAGAAACATCCATTCATATCAACATTTAAGGGAATAGTTATAACCACCCTCAACTTGAGCTCAGTCACAAAATATAGATGCATTTTTAAGTATAAAATGAGGTAAGATCCTAAAATCATTATAAAAAAAGTACATCCAATAGGTTCAATCAGTCAACAATATAGTCAACAGGTTTTCATTATCCTTATATTATTAACTTGATTGAGTTTTCAAAATAAAATAACATAACAAGTGTTTTGAAATCCCATGCCCGTCATTTATATTAACCATTGTTTTTTTCCTTAACCATTGTTATTTTCCTTGACATGTTGTTAATAAATGTTAGCCCAATCATAAGTCCTAGAAATTGGCTTATTTGGTTCCCTCCTGACATGTTGTCCAAAAATTTGAAGCTCCTACTAGATAAGGTAGTCCTTTTGATAACATATGGAGGGATAATTTATTTTATCAAATAATATAATGTATTTTCGTATAGGGAATGTGACATTAAACTAATGTAATGAGATAAAATTTGACCAAACCTAAGATAAGGTAAAATTAGTTCAATGCCTTATTCCATATTGTTGACTATGATAGGGTAATGGGGCATGAGCTCATATAGACATCAAAATGGAATATCCAAAATGGCATGTGAGTAAATTGTCTAAATTTAATCTATTAATTTTTTGGGCCAACTAGGGGTTAGCATCCAACATGGTGATCTACATAAATTGTACTAGCTAGTTTTGCTTAGTGATAAATCCTTATCTTGTAAATAAAGTCTAACCTTATTTTATAAATAAATTCCATATAAAGATCTATTTGCTATTGTTTATATTGTAAATAAATTAGGTAGATGGAGTAACTCATGGGGATGTAGAGGTCAACTATAATCATGGTCATCCATGTTGAAATTTTTGGTTGATTATGTTTAGTGATTATAAATTATTTGGGTTAGATCAATTATTAAATCTTCCATTATGATAATAACTAGTCAGTTTATTTAGTGTGGGCTATTATGCAAGAAGTTGACCTCCATGTTCTCTCTAGTCACTTTATCTACCAGTGCCTTATCTATTTTGTTAGCCCATTATCTAGATGAAAACCTTATCTTACATGAATGGGCATAAGCTTTGAAAATGATTCAATATTTATGTTTATTTTCATCCATTACTTACATTAGCCTATTATCCCTCTCTCAATGGGCCCTACTTATTACATACTTGATTCTAAGCTCACATTGAATGTACCAACTAGTTATGTTGAGAATCAAGGATGTAAGAAGTGGGGACCATAGTAAAATGGATAATGTGAAAATGGAATGGATAGAGGTGAGGTTAGATGGAGTATCCAATATGGATGTGTAGGCCAACTATTAGCATGAATTGTGTAGTAAAATGCCTCCCTGGCCATGCTCTTATGGTTCATGCTTCTAAAATCAGGTAATATTGAACTGACTCCTACATAGGTAGAAAAATTAATTATAAATTAGAATTGGTATACTCTTTGAACAAGAGACAGGCACATAAGTAACAAGTTAGTGTTTGATAGATGTTATTAGCATTTTATTTTTCAAATAGCATTTGGTTTAGCCCTTAGTGTTTGCCTTAACCACTATCATTTTCCTTAACTAATGTCCTTTGCCTTAACCATTTTTATTTGCTTTAATGTGTTATTAATAGATATTAGTCCATTTGTGAGTGCTAGAATTTGACCAATTTTATGGGCCCCATAAACATGTCATATGAAAATGTGAACACTCCTACTAGTTAAGGTGCTCCCATCATCGAAGGGATATTGGGCCAACAAAATAGATGAAGGGGAGGGTAGATGGAGTATCCAATAGGAACATGTAGGTCAACTATCAATGTGACCTCCTCTATCCTTTTTTTTTGCCTTTTATCTTTCCAATTATGGGTCCCACATCTTACCTCCTCAATTTGATTGTAATCAACAAGTATTCTCAACATGTTAATCATGGCTAAGGTAAAAACCTATGATTAATGTAAACAACAACTAAGGTAAAAGATAATGGTTAATCCTAATCCTCTTGGGGTAAAGTGATGGAGTATTAGATGTGACCATCTGGGGCTCAACATTCAATGTGAGCTCAAAATTGAAGATGTAATAAGTGGGGACCATAGATAAAGGGACAATAAGGTAATACAAGCTAGGATGCTCCCATCATTAGACGTCTAGTAGGCTACCAAAATGAATGGGCCTTTCCCCTATTCCATTTCTCATTTATCATTACCCTATTCATTTTTGACCTTTATATGAGTTCATGTGGAAAATTACCTGATTGAGTACATCCAGTAGGTTCAATTAGTCAACAATATAGTCAATTGGTTTTCATTATCCTTATATTATTAACTTGATTGAGTTTTCAAAATAAAATAACATAACAAGTGTTTTGAAATCCCATGCCCGTCATTTATATTAACCATTGTTTTTTTCCTTAACCATTGTTATTTTCCTTGACATGTTGTTAATGGATGTTAGCCCAATCTTAAGTGCTAGAAATTGGCTTATTTGGTTCCCCCCTGACATGTTATCCAAAAAATTGAAGCTCCTACTAGATAAGGTAGTCCTTTTGATAACATATGGAGGGATAATTTATTTTATCAAATAATTTAATGTATTGTCGCATAGGGAATGTGACATTAAACTAATGTAATGAGATAAAAATTGACCACACCTAAGATAAGGTAAAATTAGTTCAATCCCTTATTCCATATTGTTGACAATGATAGGGTAATGGGGCATGAGCTCCTATAGACATCAAAATGGAATATCCAAATGGCATGTGAGTAAATTGGTTAAATTTTTACTATTAATTTTTTGGGCCAACTGGGGGTTAACATCCAACATGGTGATATACATAAAATGTACAAGCTGGTTATGCTTAGTGATAAATCCTTATCTTGTAAATAAAGTCTAGCCTTATTTTATAAATAAATTCCATATAAAGATCTATTTTCTATTGTTTATATTGTAAATAAATTAGGTAGATGGAGTAACTCATGGGGATGTAGAGGTCAACTGTAATCATGGTCATCCATGTTGAAATTTTTGGTTGATTATGTTTAGTGATTATAAATTATTTGGGTTAAATCAATTATTAAATCTTCCATTATGATAATAACTAGTCAGTTTATTTAGTGTGGGATATTATGCAAGAAGTTGACCTCCATGTTCTCTCTTGTCACTTTATCTACCAGTGCCTTATCTATTTTGTTAGCCCATTATCTAGATGAAAACCTTATCTTACATGAATGAGCATAAGCTTTGAAAATGATTCAGTATTTATGTTTATTTTCAGTCCATTATTTACATTAGCCTATTATCCCTCTCTCAATGGGCCCTACTTATTACATACTTAATTCTAAGCTCACATTGAATTTACCAACTAGTTATGTTGAGAATCAAGGATGTAAGAAGTGGGGACCATAGTAAAATGGATAATGTGACAATGGAATGGATAGAGGTGAGGTTAGATGGAGTATCCAATATGGATGTGTAGGCCAACTATTAGCATGAATTGTGTAGTAAAATGCCTCCCTGGCCATGCTCTTATGGTTCATGCTTCTAAAATTAGGTAATGTTGAACTGACTCCTACATAGGTAGAAACATTAATTATAAATTAGAATTGGTATACTATTTAAACAAGAGACAGGAACATAAGTAATAAGTTAGTGTTTGATAGATGTTATTAGCATTTTATTTTTCAACTAGCATTTGGTTTAACCCTTACTGTTTGCCTTAACCACTATCATTTGCCTTAACTGATGTCCTTGGCCTTAACCATTTTTATTTGCTTAATGTGTTATTAATATATATTAGACCATGTGTGAGTGATATACTTTGACCAATTTTATGGGCCCCATAAACATGTCATATGAAAATGTGAATGCTCCTGCTAGTTAAGGTGCTTCCATCATCGAAGGGATATTGGGCAAACAAAATAGATGAAGGGGAGGGTAGATGGAGTATCCAATAGGAACATGTAGGTCAACTATCAATGTGACCTCCTCTAACCTTTTCTTTGCCTTTTATCTTTCCAATTATGGGTCCCACATCTTACCTCCTCAATTTTGAGTGTAATCAACAAGTATTCTCAACATGTTAATCATGGCTAATGCAAAAACCTGTGATTAATGTAAACAACAACAACTAAGGTAAAAGATAATGGTTAATCCTAATGCAAATTGGGGCAAAGTGATGGAGTATTAGATGTGACCATCTAGGGCTCAACATTCAATATGAGCTCAAAATCAAAGATGTAATAGGTGGGGAACATAGATAAAGGGCCAAAAAGGTAATACAAGCTAGGATGCTCCCATCATTAGAGGTCTAGCAGGCTAACAAAATGAATGGGCCTTTCCCCTCTTCCATTTCTCATTTATCATTACCCTATTCATTTTTGACCTTTGTATGAGTTCATGTGGAAAATTACCTGATTGAGTACATCCAATAGGTTCAATCAGTCAACAATATAGTCAATGGGTTTTCATTATCCTTATATTATTAACTTGATTTAGTTTTCAAAATAAAATAACATAACAAGTGTTTTGAAATCCCATGCCCGTCATTTATATTAACCATTGTTTTTTCCTTAACCATTTTTATTTTCCTTGACATGTTGTTAATGGATGTTAGCCCAATCTTAAGTGCTAGATATTGGCTTATTTGGTTCCCCCCTGACATGTTATCCAAAAAATTGAAGCTCCTACTAGATAAGGTAGTCCTTTTGATAACATATGGAGGGATAATTTATTTTATCAAATAATTTAATGTATTGTCGCATAGGGAATGTGACATTAAACTAATGTAATGAGATAAAAATTGACCACACCTAAGATAAGGTAAAATTAGTTCAATGCCTTATTTCATATTGTTGACTATGATACGGTAATGGGGCATGAGTTCCTATAGACGTCAAAATAGAATATCCAAAATGGCATGTGAGTAATTTGGCTAAATTTTAACTATTAATTTTTTGGGCCAACTGGGAGTTAACATCCAACATGGTGATCTAAATAAAATGTACTAGTTTGTTATGCTTAGTGATAAATCCTTATCTTGTAAATAAAGTCTAGCCTTATTTTATAAATAAATTCCATATAAAGATCTATTTGCTATTGTTTATATTGTAAATAGATTAGGTAGATGGAGTAACTCATGGGGATGTAAGGGTCAACTATAATCATGGTCATCCATGTTGAAATTTTTGGTTGATTATGTTTAGTGATTATAAATTATTTGGGTTAGATCAATTATTAAATCTTCCATTATGATAATAACTAGTCAGTTTATTTAGTGTGGGATATTATCCAAGAAGTTGACCTCCATGTTCTCTCTAGTCACTTTATCTACCAGTGCCTTATCTATTTTGTTAGCCCATTATCTAGATGAAAACCTTATCTTACATGAATGGGCATAAGCTTTGAAAATGATTCAATATTTATGTTTATTTTCAGTCCATTATTTACATTAGCCTATTATCCCTCTCTCAATGGGCCTTACTTATTACATACTTGATTCTAAGCTCACATTGAATGTACTAACTAGTTATGTTGAGAATCAAGGATGTAAGAAGTGGGGACCATAGTAAAATGGATAATGTGACAATGGAATGGATAGAGGTGAGGTTAGATGGAGTATCCAATATGGATGTGTAGGCCAACTATTAGCATGAATTGTGTAGTAAAATGCCTCCCTGGCCTTTCTCTTATGGTTCATGCTTATAAAATTAGGTAATGTTGAACTGACTCCTACGTAGGTAGAAACATTAATTATAAATTAGAATTGGTATACTCTTTAAACAAGAGATAGGCACATAAGTAATAAGTTAGTGTTTGGTAGATGTTATTAGCATTTTATTTTTCAACTAGCATTTGGTTTAACCCTTAGTGTTTTCCTTACCCACTATCATTTTCCTTACCTGATGTCCTTTGCCTTAACCATTTTTATTTGCTTAATGTATTATTAATAGATATTAGACCATTTTTGAGTGCTAGACTTTGACCAATTTTATGGGGCCCATAAACATGTCATATGAAAATGTGAATGCTCCTGCTAGTTAAGGTGCGTCCATCATCGAAGGGATATTGGGCAAACAAATTAGATGAAGGGGAGGGTAGATGGAGTATCCAATAGGAACATGTAGGTCAACTATCAATGTGACCTCCTCTATCCTTTTCTTTGCCTTTTATATATCCAATTATGCATCCCACATCTTACCTCCTTAATATTGAGTGTAATAAACAAGTATTCTCAACATGTTAATCATGGCTAAGGATTAAACCTATGATTAATGTAAACAACAACAACTAAGGTAAAACATAATGGTTAATCCTAATGCACTTGGGGCAAAGTGATGGAGAATTAGATGTGACCATCTAGGGCTCAACATTCAATGTGAGCTCAAAATCAAAGATGTAATAGGTGGGGACCATAGATAAAGGGCCAAAAAGGTAATACAAGCTAGGATGCTCCCATCATTAGAGGTCTAGCAGGCTAACAAAATGAATGGGCCTTTCCCCTCTTCCATTTCTCATTTATCACTACCCTAATCATTTTTTACCTTTGTATGATTTCATGTGGAAAATTACCTGATTGAGTTCATCCAATAGGTTTAATCAGTCAAGAATATAGTCAATGGGTTTTCATTATCCTTATATTATTAACTTGATTGAGTTTTCAAAATAAAATAACATAACAAGTGTTTTGAAATCCCATGCCCGTCATTTATATTAACCATTGTTTTTTTCCTTAACCATTGTTCTTTTCCTTGACATGTTGTTAATGGATGTTAGCCCAACCTTAAGTGCTAGACATTGGCTTATTTGCTTCCCCCCTGACATGTTATCCAAATATGTGAAGCTCCTACTAGATAAGGTAGTCCTTTTGATAACATATGGAGGGATAATTTATTTTATCAAATAATTTAATGTATTGTCATATAGGTAATGTGACATTAAACTAATGTAATGAGATAAAAATTGACCACACCTAAGATAAGGTAAAATTAGTTCAATGCCTTATTTCATATTGTTGACTATGATACGGTAATGGGGCATGAGTTCCTATAGGCGTGAAAATAGAATATCCAAAATGGCATGTGAGTAATTTGGCTAAGTTTTAACTATTAATTTTTTGGGCCAACTGGGGGTTCACATCCATCATGGTGATCTACATAAAATGTACTAGTTGGTTATTCTTAGTGATAAATCCTTATCTTGTAAATAAAGTCTAGCCTTATTTTATAAATAAATTCCATATAAAGATATATTTGCTATTGTTTATATTGTAAATAGACTAGGTAGATGGAGTAACTCATGGGGATGTAAGGGTCAACTGTAATCATGGTCATCCATGTTGAAATTTTTTGTTGATTATGTTTAGTGATTATAAATTATTTGGGTTAGATCAATTATTAAATCTTCCATTATGATAATAACTAGTCAGTTTATTTAGTGTGGGATATTATCCAAGAAGTTGACCTCCATGTTCTCTCTAGTCACTTTATCTCCCAGTGTCTTATCTATTTTGTTAGCCCATTATCTAAATGAAAACCTTATCTTACATGAATGGGCATAAGCTTTGAAAATGATTCAATATTTATGTTTATTTTCAGTCCATTATTTACATTAGCCTATTATCCCTCTCTCAATGGGCCTTACTTATTACATACTTGATTCTAAGCTCACATTGAATTTACCAACTAGTTGTGTTGAGAATCAAGGATGTAAGAAGTGGGGACCATAGTAAAATGGATAATGTGACAATGGAATGGATAGAGGTGAGGTTAGATGGAGTATCCAATATGGATGTGTAGGCCAACTATTAGCATTAATTGTGTACTAAAATGCCTCCCTAGCCTTGCTCTTATGGTTCATGCTTCTAAAATTAGGTAATGTTGAACTGACTCCTACGTAGGTAGAAACATTAATTATAAATTAGAATTGGTATACTCTTTAAACAAGAGACAGGCACATAAGTAATAAGTTAGTGTTTGGTAGATGTTATTAGCATTTTATTTTTCAACTAGCATTTGGTTTAACCCTTAGTGTTTGCCTTACCCACTATCATTTGCCTTAACTGATGTCCTTTTCCTTAACCATTTTTATTTGCTTAATGTATTATTAATTGATATTAGACCATTTGTGAGTGCTAGACTTTGACCAGTTTTATGGGCCCCATAAACATGTCATATGAAAATGTGAACGCTCCTGCTAGTTAAGGTGCTTCCATCATCGAAGGGATATTGGGCAAACAAAATAGATGAAGGGGAGGGTAGATGGAGTATCTAATAGGAACATGTAGGTCAACTATCAATGTGACCTCCTCTATCCTTTTCTTTGCCTTTTATATATCCAATTATGCATCCCACATCTTACCTCCTTAATATTAAGTGTAATAAACAAGTATTCTCAACATGTTAATCATGGCTAAGGCAAAAACCTATGATTAATGTAAACAACAACAACTAAGGTAAAAGATAATGGTTAATCCTAATGCACTTGGGGCAAAGTGATGGAGTGTTAGATGTGACCATCTGGGGGTCAACATTCAATGTGAGCTGAAAATCAAAGATGTAATAGGTGGGGACCATAGATAAAGGGCCAACAAGGTAATACAAGCTAGGATGCTCCCATCATTAGAGGTCTAGCAGGCTAACAAAATGAATGGGCCTTTCCCCTGTTCCATTTCTCATTTATCATTACCCTAATCATTTTTTACCTTTGTATGAGTTCATGTGGAAAATTACCTGATTGAGTACATCCAATAGGTTCAATCAGTCAACAATATAGTCAATCGGTTTTCATTATCCTTATATAATTAAGTTGATTGAGTTTTCAAAATAAAATAACATAACAAGTGTTTTGAAATCCCATGCCCGTCATTTATATTAACCATTGTTTTTTTCCTTAACCATTGTTATTTTCCTTGACATGCTGTTAATGGATGTTAGCCCAACCTTAAGTGCTAGACATTGGCTTATTTGATTCCCCCCTGACATGTTATCCAAATATGTGAAGCTCCTACTAGATAAGGTAGTCCTTTTGATAACATATGGAGGGATAATTTATTTTATCAAATAATTTAATGTATTGTCGTATAGGGAATGTGACATTAAACTAATGTAATGAGATAAAAATTGACCACGCCTAAGATAAGGTAAAATTAGTTCAATACCTTATTCCATATTGTTGACTATGATAGGGTAATGGGGCATGAGTTCCTATAGACATCAAAATAGAATATCCAAAATGGCATGTGAGTAATTTGGCTAAATTTTAACTATTAATTTTTTGGGCCAACTGGGGGTTAACATCCAACATGGTGATCTACATAAAATGGACTAGTTGGTTATGCTTAGTGATAAATCCTTATCTTGTAAATAAAGTCTAGCCTTATTTTATAAATAAAATCCATATAAAGATCTATTTGCTATTGTTTATATTTTAAATAGATTGGGTAGATGGAGTAACTCATGGGGATGCAGAGGTCAACTGTAATCATGGTCATCCATGTTGAAATTTTTGGCTGATTATGTTTAGTGATTATAAATTATTTGGGTTAGATCAATTATTAAATCTTCCATTATGATAATAACTAGTCAGTTTATTTAGTCTGGGATATTATCCAAGAAGTTGACGTCCATGTTCTCTCTAGTCACTTTATCTACCAGTGCCTTATCTATTTTGTTAGCCCATTATATAGATGAAAACCTTATCTTACATGAATGGGCATAAACTTTGAAAATGATTCAATATTTATGTTTATTTTCAGTCCATTACTTACATTAGCCTATTATCCCTCTCTCAATGAGCCCTATTTATTACATACTTGATTCTAAGCTCACATTGAATGTACCAACTAGTTATGTTGAGAATCAAGGATGTAAGAAGTGGGGACCATAGTAAAATGGATAATGTGACAATGGAATGGATAGAGGTGAGGTTAGATGGACTATCCAATATGGACGTGTAGGCCAACTATTAGCATGAATTGTGTAGTAAAATGCCTCCCTGGCCATGCTCTTATGGTTAATGCTTCTAAAATTAGGTAATGTTGAACTGAATCCTACATAGGTAGAAACATTAATTATAAATTAGAATTGGTATACTCTTTAAATAAGAGACAGGCACATAAGTAATAAGTTAGTGTTTGATAGATGTTATTAGCATTTTATTTTTCAACTAGCATTTGGTTTAACCCTTAGTGTTTGCCTTAACCACTATCATTTGCCTTAACTGATGTCCTTTGCCTTAACCATTTTTATTTGCTTAATGTGTTATTAATATATATTAGACCATTTGTGAGTTCTATACTTTGACCAATTTTATGGGCCCCATAAACATGTCATATGAAAATGTGAACGCTCCTGCTAGTTAAGGTGCTTCCATCATAGAAGGGATATTGGGAAATCAAAATAGATGAAGGGGAGGGTAGATGGAGTATCCAATAGGAACATGTAGTTCAACTATCAATGTGACCTCCTCTATCCATTTTTTTGCCTTTTATATATCCAATTATGCATCCCACATCTTACCTCCTTAATATTGAGTGTAATAATCAAGTATTCTCAACATGTTAATCATGGCTAAGGCAAAAACCTATGATTAATGTAAACAACAACAACTAAGGTAAAAGATAATGGTTAATCCTAATGCACTTGGGGCAAAGTGATGGAGTATTAGATGTGACCATCTGGGGCTCAACATTCAATGTGAGCTCAAAATCGAAGATGTAATAATTGGGGACCATAGATAAAGGGCCAATAAGGTAATACAAGCTAGGATGCTCTCATCATTAGAGGTCTAGCAGGCTAACAAAATGAATGGGCCTTTCCCCTGTTTCATTTCTCATTTATCATTACCCTAATCATTTTTTACCTTTGTATGAGTTCATGTGGAAAATTACCTTATTGATTACATCCAATAGGTTCAATCAATCAACAATATAGTCAATGGGTTTTCATTATCCTTATATTATTAACTTGATTGAGTTTTCAAAATAAAATAACATAACAAGTGTTTTGAAATCCCATGCCCATCACTTATATTAACCATTGTTTTTTTCCTTAACCATTGTTATTTTCCTTGACATGTTGTTAATGGATGTTAGCCCAACCTTAAGTGCTAGAAATTGGCTTATTTGGTTCCCCCTTGACATGTTATCCAAAAATTTGAAGCTCCTACTAGATAAGGTAGTCCTTTTGATAACAGATGGAGGGATAATTTATTTTATCAAATAATTTAATGTATTGTTGTATAGGGAATGTGACATTAAACTAATGTAATGAGATAAAAATTGACCACACCTAAGATAAGGTAAAATTAGTTAAATTCCTTATTCCATATTGTTGACTATGATAGGGTAATGGGGCATGAGTTCCTATAGACATCAAAATCGAATATCCAAAATGGCATGTGAGTAAATTGGCTAAATTTTAACTATTAATTTTTTGGGCCAACTGGGGGTTAACATCCAACATGTTGATCTATATAAAATGTACTAGTTGGTTATGCTTAGTGATAAATCCTTATCTTGTAAATAAAGTCTAGCCTTATTTTATAAATAAATTCCATTTAAAGAACTATTTGATATTGTTTATATTGTAAATAAATTAGGTAGATGGAATAACTCATGGGGATGTAGAGGTCAATTGTAATCATGGTCATCCATGTTGAAATTTTTTGTTGATTATGTTTAGTGATTATAAATTATTTGGGTTAGATCAATTATCAAATCTTCCATTATGATAATAACTAGTCAGTTTATTTAGTGTGGGATATTATGCAAGAACTTGACCTCCATGTTCTCTCTAGCCACTTTATCTACCAGTGCCTTATCTATTTTGTTAGCCCATTATCTAGATGAAAACCTTATCTTACATGAATGGGCATAAGCTTTGAAAATGATTCAATATTTATGTTTATTTTCAGTCCATTACTTACATTAGCCTATTATCCCTCTCTCAATGGGCCCTACTTATTACATACTTGATTCTAAGCTCACATTGAATGTACCAACTAGTTATGCTGAGAATCAAGGATGTAAGAAGTGGGGACCATAGTAAAATGGATAATGTGACAATGGAATGGATAGAGGTGAGGTTAGATGGAGTATCCAATATGGATGTGTAGGCCAACTATTAGCATGAATTGTGTATTAAAATGCCTCTCTGGCCATGCTCTTACGGTTCATGTTTCTAAAATCAGGTAATGTTGAACTGAATCCTAGATAGGTATAAAAATTAATTATAAATTAGAATTGGTATACTCTTTAAACAAGAGACAAGCACATAAGTAACAAGTTAGTGTTTGATAGATGTTATTAGCATTTTATTTTTCAACTAGCATTTGGTTTAACACTTAGTGTTTGCCTTAATCACTATCATTTGCCTTAACTAATGTCCTTTGCCTTAACCATTTTTATTTGCTTAATGTGTTATTAATAGATACTAGACCATTTGTGAGTGCTAGACTTTGACCAATTTTATGGGCCCCATAAACATGTCATATGAAAATGTGAACGCTCTTGTTAGTTAAGGTGCTCCCATCATCGAAGGGATATTTGGCAAACAAAATAGATGAAGGGGAGGGTAGATGGAGTATCCAATAGGAACATGTAGGTCAACTATCAATGTGACCTCCTCTATCCTTTTTTTTGCCTTTTATCTTTCCAATTATGGGTCCCACATCTTACCTCCTCAATTTTGAGTGTAATCAACAAGTATTCTCAACATGTTAATCATGGATAAGGCAAAAACCTATGATTAATGTAAACAAAAACAACTAAGGTAAAATATAATGTTTAACCCTAATGCACTTGGGGCAAAGTGATGGAGTGTTAGATGTGACCATCTGGGGGTCAACATTCAATGTGAGCTCAAAATAGAAGATGTAATAAGTGGGGACCATAGATAAAGGGCCAATAAGGTAATACAAGCTAGGATGCTCCCATCATTAGATGTCTAGCAAGCTAAAAAAATGAATGGGCCTTTCCCCTATTCCATTTCTCATTTATCATTACCCTATTCATTTTTGACCTTTGTATGAGTTCATGTGGAAAATTACCTAATTGATTACATCCAATAGGTTCAATCAATCAACAATATAGTCAATGGGTTTTCATTATCCTTATATTATTAACTTGATTGAGTTTTCAAAATAAAATAACATAACAAGTGTTTTGAAATCCCATATCTGTCATTTATATTAACCATTGCTTTTTTCCTTAACCATTGTTATTTTCCTTGACATGTTGTTAATGGATGTTAGCCCAACCTTAAGTGCTAGACATTGGCTTATTTGCTTCCCCCCTGATATGTTATCCAAAAATTTGAAGCTCCTACTAGATAAGGTAGTCCTTTTGATAACATATGGAGGCATAATTTATTTTATCAAATAATTTAATGTATTGTCGTATAGGGAATGTGACATTAAACTAATGTAATGAGATAAAATTTGACCACGCCTAAGATAAGGTAAAATTAGTTCAATGCCTTATTCCATATTTTTGACTATGATAGGGTAATGGGGCATGAGTTCCTATAGACGTCAAAATAGAATATCCAAAATGGCATGTGAGTAATTTGGCTAAATTTTAACTATTAATTTTTTGGGCCAACTGGGGGTTAACATCCAACATGGTGATCTATATAAAATGTACTAGTTGGTTATGCTTAGTGATAAAGCCTTACCTTGTAAATAAAGTCTAGCCTTATTTTATAAATAAATTCCATATAAAGATCTATTTGCTATTGTTTATATTGTAAATAAATTAGGTAGATGGAGTAACTCATGGGGATGTAGAGGTCAAATATAATCATGGTCATCCATGTTGAAATTTTTGGTTGATTATGTTTAGTGATTATAAATTATTTGGGTTAGATCAATTATCAAATATTCCATTATGATAATAACTAGTCAGTTTATTTAGTGTGGGATATTATGCAAGAAGTTGACCTCCATGTTCTCTCTAGTCAATTTATCTACCAGTGTCTTATCTATTTTGTTAGCCCATTATCTAGATGAAAACCTTATCTTACATGAATGGCATAAGCTTTGAAAATGATTCAATATTTATGTTTATTTTCATTCCATTACTTACATTAGCCTATTATCCATCTCTTAATGGTCCCTACTTATTACATACTTGATTCTAAGCTCACATTGAATGTACCAACTAGTTATGTTGAGAATCAAGGATGTAAGAAGTTGGGACCATAGTAAAATGGATAATGTGACAATGGAATGGATAGAGGTGAGGTTAGATAGAGTACCCAATATGGATGTGTAGGCCAACTATTAGCATGAATTGTGTAGTAAAATGCCTCCCTGGCCATGCTCTTATGGTTCATGCTTCTAAAATTAGGTAATGTTGAACTGACTCCTACATAGGTAGAAAAATTAATTATAAATTAGAATTGGTATACTCTTTGAACAAGAGATAGGCACATAAGTAATAAGTTAGTGTTTGATAGATGTTATTAGCATTTTATTTTTCAACTAGCATTTGGTTTAACCCTTAATGTTTGCCTTAACCACTATCATTTGCCTTAAATAATGTCCTTTGCCTTAACCCTTTTTATTTGCTTTAATGTGTTATTAATAGATATTAGACCATTTTTGAGTGCTAGAAGTTGACCAATTTTATGGGCCCCATAAACATGTCATATGAAAATGTGAATGCTCCTACTAGTTAAGATGCTCCCATCATCGAAGGGATATTTGGCCAAAAAAATAAATGAAGGGGAGGGTAGATGGAGTATCCAATAGGAACATGTAGGTCAACTATCAATTCGACCTCCTATATCCTTTTTTTTTTGCCTTTTATCTTTTTAATTATGGGTCCCACATCTTACCTCCTCAATTTTGAGTGTAATCAACAAGTATTCTCAACATGTTATTCATGGCTAAGGAAAAAACCTATGATTAATGTAAACAACAAAAACAACTAAGGTAAAAGATAATGGTTAATCCTAATGCACTTGGGGAAAAGTGATGGAGTATTAGATGTGACCATCTAGGGCTCAACATTCAATGTGAGCTCAAAATCGAAGATGTAATAAGTTGGGGCCATAGATAAAGGGCCAACAAGGTAATACAAGCTAGGATGCTCCCATCATTAGAGGTCTAGTAGGCTAACAAAATGAATGGGCCTTTCCCCTATTCCATTTCTCATTTATCATTACCCTATTCATTTTTGACCTTTGTATGAGTTCATGTGGAAAATTACCTAATTTTACAAGTGCACACCACATTCATTAGAGTATCAAAAAATAGGCATTTATTATACTAGTTGGTTACGTAAAATGAATTTAATTATTTACATTATTGAAAGGAGTGCTAAGTAACTAGTAGGGGTGTTTGAATTTTTAGCTGACATGTTCTTGATTCACACCAAATTGGTCAAAATTCAAGGTTCATTTGGCATTACCCAATTCTATAAGTGGGCATTGAATTCATTAGATCATCCTAGAGTAGGCATTTACTATAATGATTGGTTACCTAGAATGAATTAAATTATATACATTGTTGAATCTTGAACCTCATTTAGCATAATATCGGTTTAGCATATAATAAGGGCTTAACCATATGGGATATTTTTTTATTACTTGGATACAATGATTAAAAATTGTCATGATCACCAATACCTGATATTATGCTTTCCATTATTAATTGAGCATTATTTCAATACATTAAGAACTTGGGAAAACTATAATATATTTCATTTACTTTATGTTATTTTAGAATTATTGTATAGATTTATTTTGAGATATACTAAGAGCTAGGTTGGAAAGTGGAACACTGAGTTTGGATTCAAACATAATGTGTACATGTATATGCTTATAATATAGTATAAATGAGAACTAAATCTGAGACACCTTTGCCTTTGCTTAATTTTTATGTTCAGACCATATCTTGTAGTTTGATTTTTGAGTTTTGTGTTATTATTTTATATACTTTCACAGTTGATTGTGTTCTCAATAGTTAATTTATTATTTTTTAAATTACTAACATGAGTTAATAATTTCAAAATAAATTCTAGCTAGTCCAACACATAATGTTAGATCATTTACTTTGGATTAGTAAAATATTATGAGATGAGTGATAATCTATAGTGTTTGTTTCAAAACCCTATTTAGATCTCATTTGTCAGGACCCCTTGCTCTTGAAGAGCACAGTTGATTACTTTTGTATAAGCAACTAAACACGAAATTTAACCAGAAGTAACAAGTAACTAGAAATTTAGAAATAACACAGAATATGAGAGACAATACCAAATTGTATTAATACTCTTTCAGAAGGAAATACAACAAAGAAGATGCCACAATCTTCTTCCACACTCCTCTAGGGCTCCCACACCTCTAGGGTGTAAACAATAAATCTCTTCAAGAGTTCTCTCTCAATTACGGTCATAACAAACAACTCAAACACAGAGTTGTTTTTCACCTCCAACCAGTCAGTATCACTACTGCCAGTACACAAGTACTCAAAGTACTTCAAGTAGATCTCCCATGAACTTACAACAACCTGCAAATCAAACCAATCTTACTTACCATGTAGATCTCTCTACACCCTGAAGAACCCTTGTCCTTGCCTCACCTCTCCAAACTAGTACCCTAGTGGATCTTCTACCAGATCTTGCTATCCCACAGATCTACCTGATCATACACACTCGGCACCCCTGTGGAACTAGGAGGAGTTACCCTTGCTCTCTTCACACTGAAGGAGCTAACCAAGCTCAACTCTAATTAGCAAACTTTACATTATAGCCCATGAGTCTATTATATAGATCTCATGCCAAACAATAATTAGAAATGCAACTCAAGACTAAAATTAGCCTTTAACATGCAAACAATCGGTTTGTTAACAAATTGTCTGTGAAACTCGCAATTTTGAACTGCACAAGTGATCGACATCGGTCCCTGTCTGTCTGGAGGTGACCGATGTCGATCGACTCTTGACCGATGTTAGTTTCCCTTGCATTGAATATGATCGACACCGATTGATCATGCCGATGTCGGTTGCTGTCACACTGAAAAACCTCCTCCTATTTACATCCTGGTGAAGCTTTTAGCTCCACAACCTAACAATCTCCCACTTGGAGATAAACAACTACACATGTACCTATACCTTTACATCATCTAATTTGTTTCTTGGCTTGTATCCCTCTTCCAGCTCAACCTTGAAGACCAACAACCACAAAACTTGTGGTGCTCCACCTGTCATCCAAGTAACCTACCACATCCAAACCTACATACCCATGTAGAGAAGTTCCTGACCCTGCATAGCATGTATACTTGCTGTTGGTCCCTCTCAGATACCTGAGAACCCACTGAACTACTCTCTAGTGCTTCTTTCCTGGATTGACTATGAACTTGCTGACAACACCCACTACTAGGGCAACAACAAGTCTAGTACACATGTACTTAACCTCATCATGTGAATTGGGACCCTGTTCTGTGAACTATCCATCCATAGGTGTGCAAACTGGTTCTGCATCCTACTTCTTGAACCTCGCCACTACCTTATCCACACAATCATCTGGAGACAAAATCAACCTGTGACCTTCCATGTCTCTAGAAAAATGCATGCCAAAGAATTTTGCTGCTCCCAAATTCTTCATGACATACCACTGAACTAACTTTACCCTTAGCTCAGTAAATCCCTATATGTATGCACCTACAACAAGCACATCATCCACATATAGTAACAGGATAATGTAGCGACCATTATCCAACTTGGTAAAGAAACCACAATGGTTACAATGACATTGACTAAAACCATGCTTTGTCATCCACCTGTCAAACCTGTACCACTATCCTATAGCTTCCTCAAGACCATATGACCTAGCCTTCTATCTCACATGTCCATCCTCTCTCTTCTTTAACCAAGGAATCCATTTGTCTTTTAGTGCTTTTTTTCCAGCTGGAAACCCTACCAAATCTTCCATTTGGTTCTGCATCCAAGGAATCAAATTCCTCAATCATGCCATGCTCCCACTATTTCCTAGATCCTTCCTACTCTATAGTGAGCAACTAGTATAAAGAAAGGGAATAACAAATTTGAGGCTTACTTACCCTTTCAATCCTCCATATGGGCATTTGAGACTCCTTGACAGCTCATTGTCTGCCTAAAATCCATTTCCTAGTCGACCCTGGTCTGTACCTGATCGATGTCAAACCCACCTGATCACTAACACTAGTTCCTTGACTGACATTGGTGTCCACTGGTCACCGACGTCGGTTCCCTAACCAATGCTGATAGACACCCTACTTGACACCACTAACTTTGCCTATCTACACATGACTGACATCGGTACCTATCTGTTCGACGTTGGTTCCTCCTGACTAACATCGGTAACTATGTTCTCCTGTGAGTGATGACTTTTTACCTACAAGCTCTCTTTGGATCAAAACCTTGTCCAAACTACCCTGCTCAGAGTTATTCAGCCTTCTCCACTGATCTATGTCCATCATCTCCTCCATGAACACCAAGGCTTTCTAGTTCTTAAGTTTGTCAAAGACATCTGTCTTTCACTTAAGAACATGCATCTCTTTCTTGCTCATGTGACCAAGCCTACAAAGCCACATATTTGCAACAAAAGAAGAATCAGTAATATAAGTAGATAGATAAAGGATACCTACTTTCTTACCACCTACTAATTCAAGTGCATCCACTATGAGAGTTACTGTGCATCTCTAATCACCCAACTTTCCTGAAGCAATTAGACTCCTCTTCAAGATTGGGACCTGCATGACCTTCTTCAACACCCATGTGTTGGGCATCTACAATTTCAGCTGCACTTCACCTTTACCAACAATTTGACAAGGCTCACCAACCCCTAAATAAATCTTTCCAAAGTCTCCATGGACCTTAACATGGAAAAATACTCTATTTGGGGCTGCATGGAAAGAGGCAACAAAATCTATAAACCAAGATTCTACTTTATCCAAGGAACATACAAGAGCAACCAGTGCAATAATACCTGCAACACATGCTACTTTATTTCCTTCATGCTGATCTTCAACCAACCAGCAATCTTTCTTTACCTGCTCTTTCTTTCCATAACTCTGTAATTGATCATTCTTACTTTTGAATTCCTCCATACTTTCTTCTGCCATTGTTATACTCCCACTCAATCAGAAACCCCTGAGAGTGACCTGTAATCAACAAACACTTAACAAGCTCTAACCACCTGTTAGTTGAACCTGGCTCTGATACCACTTTGTCAGGACCCCCTGCTCTTGAAGAGCATAGTTGATTACTTTTGTATAAGCAACTAAACATGGAATTTAACCAGAAGTAACAAGTAACTAAAAATTTAGAAATAACATAGAATATGAGAGACAATACCCAATTGTATTAATACTCTTCCAGAAGGAAATACAACAAAGAAGATGCCACAATCTTCTTCCACACTCTTCTAGGGCTCCCACACCTCTAGGGTGTAAACAGTAAATCTCTTCAAGAGTTCTCTCTCAATTACGGTCATAACAAACAACTCAAACACAAGTTGTTGTTCACCTCCAACCAGTTAGTATCACTACTGCCAGTACACAAGTACTCAAAGTACTTCAAGTAGATCTCCCATGAACTTGCAACAACCTGCAAATCAAACTGATCTTACTTACCATGTAGATCTCTCTACACCCTGAAGAACCCTTGTCCTTGCCTCACCAAGTCCTTATGATTCTCCAAACCAGTACCCCAATGGATCTTCTACTAGATCTTGCTATCCCACAAATCTACCTAATCATACATACTCGGCAACCCTGTGGAACTAGGAGGAGCTACCCTTTCTCTCTTCACACTGAAGGAGCTAACCAAGATCAACTCTAACTAGCGCATCTTACAATATAGCCCATGAGTCTATTATATAGATCCCATGCAAACAATAATTAGACATCCAATTAAAATAATTAGAAACCATAGCTCAAGACTAAAATTAGTCTTTAACATGCAAACAACCGGTTCATTAACAAACTATTCATGAAACTGACAGTTCTAAAACTGCATAGGCGACCAATGTCAGTCCCTGTATATCTGGAAGTGACCGACGTCGGCCGACTCTTGATCGATGTCAGTTTCTCTTGCAATATGACTGCCGTCAGTTGATCATGTTGATGTCAGTTTCTATCACACTAAGAAACCTCCTCTTGTTTGCATCCTGGTGAAGCTTTTAGCTCCACAACCTAACATCATTCATAAATTAGTATAGGCATATGATTTTATGTTTTGGGTTCAAAACCAAATGTACTATTACACTCTCTAATTAATGGTTGGGGTGGGTAGGAACCCACTATATGGATAAGATCATTTTAAATTTCAATAATGTTAATATACTCTTTAAGGAATAGGTATGTTATTAATGAGTAAAAAATCTTACTCAGATAATATAGAGGTCAATTTGGTATATATGTGATTTCACTTACTAATGCATGATGGTTTCTTCTTTCAAGTTTTTGTTTTAGAATTATTATACTTGATTTATTTTGAGATACACTAGATGGGTACCATTTATGTCATTTTATATGATTTTAGATGTTTCCTCGATATGAGCTAGGTTAGAAAGTGGAACACTTCATTTGGTTTAGAATGTAAGGTATGAAAGTATATGTTTATATTATAGTAAAAATGAGATACATATTCATGAAAAATCTACCTATTACTTGATTATTATGTTTATACCTTATATTGCTCACATTTTTGATGTTGTGTGGCATGTGTTATCTACAAGTGCCATATGTGTATATGGATCATAATGAAATGTAGTGGTGCTTCATGAACTGTAATGTGCCAATTACTTATTACATTTATATTATAAGTTTTAGTGTGTAAGTCATAAATAAAATGCATTATTTAAAGTGGAATAACAATAATAATGTGATCTTGATAGAGACCCATCTTCTCCCTCCATAAGACACCATCTAGATTTCATCATTTATGCATTTCCTCTCGATATATAGTCACACTACAACTTTATACAATAACACAATCAATTCTTCAAGGATGCCTATCTACTTTCTTGGAGGTAAGGGAAAAATCATAACCTTTACATTATTTTTAATGGTATACATAGTGTGTGTACATGTTTGTGTGTGTATATATATTCATTGACAACCTAAACCCTATATTACTATGGAGATATTAAGATAAAACTATGTTTTTTCTATGTTTGGTTAACTTTTGAAATTCCATTCAATGAAAAACTGGATTGGAAAGTGAATGGAAATTGAAATATCATTTAAGGATTTTACCAATAAAAATAAATAAGAGGAAAAGGAAAAGTATGATTGAGAACAAATCATGACCCTGCTTAATACTCCTACTAGTTATGCTCAACACTATACTATATTTTATATAATGCCCTGCATCTTTCTTATATGTATAACACCCTTTACATTTTGTGTAATGGTCTACTATTATCCATATTTCTACATAAATAAAAGGAGCCAATAGACCATCTATCTATAAAATAGTCTACTATTTTCCATCTTATTGCATTTTATATAATGCCCTACATCTTGCCTATATGTATAATACCCTTTATATTTTGTGTAATGGTATACTATTTTCCATATTATTACAATCTACTTTGACTACTTTGATTTCATTCTTTATGTATTATAAAAACTTTTATCTTTATGTGTTGATTATTGGGGTCTTCTTCATAGTCATGTGTTTGGTCTGTTGATTGAGTTTTTACATTAATAAGATAATGTGCTTTAAACTAAGTTGGATTTTTTTTTAATTTTTGTTGTGTCACTTTTGAAACCCTATCAAATCTCATTCATAAACTAATTTAAGCATATGATTTTATGTTTTGGGTTCGAAATTGAATGCACTATTCCAATCTCCAACTGAAGGTTGGGGTGGGTAGGGATCCACTATATGGATGGGTTCATTTTAAATTCCAATAATGTTAATAGACTCTTTGAGTAATAGTTATGTTATTGATATTTAAAAACTCTTTACTCATAGATAATATATAATTCAATTTGGTATATATTTGATTTCAATTACTGATGCATGATGGTCTATTTAAATAATTTTAACACACTCAAATTGCCTTACAGATTAAGAGTGGAATACCAAGCATTGTCATAATGGAAATGTTTAATTTGTGGCAAGCTTTTCATATTATAATACAAGTAAGATTTTGTTAAAGTAATTAAAGATTACCTTTTTTATCATTTCATTAAGCTTTTGTTATACTTCATAATCAATTTTTATAGTGCAATGAAATGGGATTGTGATCTTATTTTATGTGATTTTACTTGCATAAGAACATATTACCATTTTCGAGCAAGAAACATACTCACATGTTTCATGTGAGCATGATGACAATGTAGAATTTCAGCTACCATAGGAATGAAGGAGGAGAAGAAATGTTTTTATGTTTTATGGCTTGTTCAGATTGTGGGTGTTCACTTTATTTGTATGATACATACTATCAAATGTTATGACATACTATTATTAAATATAAAATAAGATACAAATAAGAGAGTGTAAATATGTTCATGGATCATATTATGATTGGTTTTTTCAACATAATGAGACTTTTCCCATTAGGAAATTGTATGTACATATTTATCTTGAATAAATAAAATTTATTGTATTTACCTATTAATGGGATTTTGATGCATGTATTTTGTGTTATTGTCCTTCATTTTACTATGTCTCAATTTTGTATCGAGTTGATCGAGTTTATGAACTTGCACTACCCTAAAAATAAGTTCCATTTATATGTTGGCACTACCCACACTATATTATGAAAAAATATATAAATAAAAGGACAAACACATAAAATTTCCCACATTCATGCATGTATGATGATGTGTGTGTGTTGCATGAAAAAGTATAAGATGCATATAATACGTGTTCATGAACTAGGATACCCTTTCCTAAAAATAAAAATTCCTCTTTAATTATAAACAATTGAAAACTAAAATAAATAAATGTGTATCTCACCCTCACTTGCCCTTAATAAATAATTGAAGACTAAAATAAACCACTTGGAAAAAAGCCTTGTGCACTTAAAAAATAATTGAATATTAATATAAATGATTTTACAACTTTAATAATGTCTTGAAAGGACTACATTTGGGTATGTTCTCCATTTATTTATGAAGGCTTACATTATATAAATTTATTTGACTAATTCTAAGAATACCTTATTCAAGTTTATATATTTCCCACTAAAAACTAAAGACATATTAGTATGATGAACTTTGCATTGTAATGGAAACATTGTTATGTGAATATGAAAATAGTTTAAACTATATACATTTTTAAGGTAGATTAAAATTTTTCTTAATATTTATACTAGTAAGTATGGTTAATTAGTATAAAATTTATTCATAAACTCCTATCAGTTTGAATCCTATCTCTAATATGGTTATTGAAATCAAACTATACAAGGTAAAAATGGTTTATTGTCAATAACTACATGAAAACTTGAATAATTGCATGAAATCTTCAATTTCCTATTTCATATCCATATAGAGTATGATAAATTATAAGATGCATACAATACATGATGTATAAAATGTGTTATATACTGAGGACAACAAATTGCATTGACATAGATTTTTTTTAAAAAGTCAAATATCCTC